>JAPQRP010000018.1:16412264-16436273 GCA_037367295.1 Apogon hyalosoma
TGATTCACCAGTAAAACCCATGGAGTTGGATCAATGACAGTGGATGGACACACTGGGTTTATGTTCAGTTCATGACAAATTGGACTGAAAAAGACAGTTTTTCTCTGTTTTTGACACAATAACCTTCAACTTTAATCTGAGCTTTAATGAACATCAACATAATCACTGAAATAGATATAGGAAAATACCTGATTTTCACTGAAAAAGAGCAAAATACAGAAGATAATATTAGAGTAAATGGTGATAAATCATTAAAGAAATGTTAAATAGAGAGAAAATTTTATTTGGGAACTGACACAAAAGTAACACTGGGTCTTTATGGGTTAACCCTTTATAGGTCACTCATTGAAATTCTCTGAAATTCAAAATTTCAACCTTCTTGTGTTATTGGACATCATCATCTACCTCCTCATTGGTTGCTGTGACAACAGTCTTCCTCCTCTTGCCATAAAACATCCCAGCAGCTCTTGCTGAAAAGTAAACACATGCAATAAAACAACCGTTATAAGGTCATAAACAGACAAAAATCACTCATATTCACTATTTACAGCTTCAAAATGTCTGTAAAATCTGAATTGCTGTATAGTTTTATAAAAAACAACCTGCTTCTGAACCTCTCTGAGGCACAGGACTGGACCCATATTTAATGTTTGAGGAAATTACCAAAAATAGTCACTTGTCTGACAAAGGGTTAAGGTCAAATGTTATAAATATTCCTGGAAAAATGTCTCGACGATGCGACAGTGGACACCAACACCAGCCTTCTAATAAAATACTGCACAACTGTTCTTTTTTTTTTTTTTTTTTTTAAATCTTAACCTTGACTTTGTGTGATTTTTTTGTGTGAAGTTCACAACATCTTATATCTTCTATTCTGTCTTCTACTGTCTATTCTAAACCTGTCTGTTTTCCTGTGGACAGACAAACCTGCAGATCCTCAGACTGACAAAATGGAAAGTTACAACCAAGAGCACACATCTGCAGAAACCACTGACCAGGTACCATGAGTTTACTGTGAGGCAGAAGAGGAGAGTCAGTTACTGAGCCACCACTGACTTCAGAAAAGAAATAAAAATGTCCATAAACACATTTCAAGTCGAGGTATATGAAGGTCAAGTCCTCATCCTACAGACCTTAAAAGATGTCTGTAAATAATAATAATAATAATAATAATTTGAATTTACATAGTGCTTTTTAGAAAATGAGGAAAATTCCAAGTGTAATAAAATAACTGGTATCTATCTATCTATCTATCTATCTATCTATCTATCTATCTATCTATCTATGTATATGTAATGTGTATCTCTCATGCTATTTTTATTTATTTATTACATTTTTGTGATCATTATTAATATTACTACAAAATGTTTGACTGATTTTTACTTCTTAAAAGAAAATACATGATTTTGACTGAAAATGCAAAACACAGAGGACAGTATTCTAATAAATGATGATGAATCACTGAGAAAGAAAAAAAAATCACTTTGAAGTTGTGACAAAAAGCGTTGCGGGTCTGAATGTGCGTATATGTGTGTGTGTGTGTGTGTGTGTGTGTGTGTGTGTGTGTACATGTGGGTTAATCAGTTATCAGCTTTTTCATGACAGAAACATAATTAAACTGGTCTTTGAAAATCCACCAACTCATCTGCTCCTCGACAGCAACAACACTGTGTAACACTAGCCTGCATGAGCCCAACACACACACACGCACACGCACACACGCACACATACACACACACACACACATATATATATATATATATATATACATAAATAAATAAAAAATGTTACTTGATGTCTGTCTGTTTAATATGCCTATGCAAAGTGAGATATGAAGATGTATAAGATCTGTGTAGATAAATTTTCTTCAAGGGAACATTAAACTAACTAACTAACATGGATATAATCTCTTGTATTTATGTGTAAATGTTCATTAATACGAACTGTCCCATTTTAAACATACAGTCACGGAAAAAATTATTAGACCACCCTTGTTTTCTTTCATTTCTTCTTCATTTTAATGCCTGATACAACTAAAGGTACATTTGTTTGGTCAAATATAATGATAACAACAAAAATAGCTCATAGTAGTTTAATTTCAGAGCTGATATCTATCCATTTTCCATGTTTTCTTGATAATAACCCAAATCACTTCAGTTCTTACATCAATATCTATGGCATTGTACTGATAAAAATAGTGCTTTTAGGCGTTCCATGTTTTCTTTTGTGTCCGTTTTAGTCACATGATACACACAGGAGTTTGTATTTGATTGCATAAGCATTGTTTTGGATGACTTTTGATGGTCTAATATTTTTTTTCTGCGACTGTAAATCAGTCAATCCTACAGAGTCAGTGAGAAGAGCTGCCTTACTTGGACAGGAAAAATTGACTCAGAAAACAAAACCGTCAGCAGTTTGTGACTCAGCTGAGGGTCTCTCGCTGTTTTCTCCCATGAGTCAGGTGTTAAATCTGCCCACGTCAAACCAGCCCCACCCCACCATGACCCATCAAGCTCCTTTAGACAGAAGACAGATGGTGGGATGATGACTCGCCCCGGCCTGTGCGTCCAGGCCTGGTCAAAGTGTGTGCTCCTATGATTAAGAACTTCTTGCATCTCCCACCATTATAGGGAGGGGTCTGCATGTAGTCTGTGACACTGAGATAAGGGTTAGCCTTCATGTGTTCTCTGCCAGGTCTTTTGTCCTTGATAAAAGTGAGCTGACCCCAAGTTATATTTAGACAGGGAAAATATCTAAAATAGCTACACATACTTTTCCAGTGTGTTTATTAAAGGTGAAGATGCCTATAGAATAACCAAGGAATGTACGTGAAATATCTTCGTGTGATTGTAAAGAGTGAGTGATTTGAATATTGTGCACTCAATTATTTTTTTTCTCCGTACACTAGCTTAGAAATGGAGCCTTTTTGTGTAGTATTATTAAACTTAGAGGAGCTCATTTATGAATGTGTGACATTTTGCCTATCTTCAGACAAACTCATTGAGCATATGTCATCCATCAAACTCAAGCTGCTCAGCAAAACACAACAAAAGATAAAAAAGTAAGAAACACTTAGAAATGAACTTTCAGGGCAGGAAAAAACAATCTTTTAAGAAAACAAATACAGCCACAAATAATACTTTCATGACAGTATATCAGGTGAGGTCTATACATTAAGCATTCAGCATTTTTACTCATTCTGACAGATAAGTAAAATGGTTTTGTGTGGTTTTGGCTGATGTTGTGTTAACACAATGGCAAAGCAAGATTTTTTATAGACATATAATTTGAGTCTACCATCTGGAGAAAAGTGTACAGTAGTAAATACGTTTTTTATTTATTTTTGTTTATTTAATTTTATCTTTACTTGAAGCACTCACTGTCTTGTTGTTCCTGGAATTGTATGCACAAATATGAAGTTTTTCCTGCAGAATAAACAAAATCCAGCCAGTAATGTGAGGTGATAACTGAATATATGCGTAACTGAAGGAATGAAAGGTAATGCCGAGTCATTGATTGGCACTAGGCCTTTAACTGCTTCTATAAGCGTGTTTAACTCCCTTTATGCAATGGTCAAGTCCATGTCATGTGCCCAAAGCCTCAGCAGATTTCAGACCAATCTCAGAGTGATTAGCAAGGCTTTTCATTCTATCCTTAGCGTCCCATGTATCTGCTTAGCAGAGCGTCCCACTGCTGGAGGGAGGCTTTTGAGCCTGTTCCTCCTTCTTCTGCTTGTTAAAAGTGTTTTATTTCTCTGGGAGTTTATATCTGACGTTCTGTGGCTTTGGGACTACTTGTACTGGTTTGGTTCTCCATTCATCTGAATTATGACTGCAGATCATGTGAGTATTTGCATATAGTACAGTGTACAGATTTGACTTGTCTGCTAAATGCAAATCAGTAGAAATGTGTACTTAAAATGACCCTGGAAACCATGTAATTATCCATGCATCCATCCAAAGTTATCATGCAAAATTTGAATTTAAGCATTTTTATGCCACTCATTGTGTGGCTTCCACAAAGAAAGGATGCAGTAATCCATGTCAAACTGGATGAACTCAGCCGTGCCTGAATGCAGGATATGATTTTTATTTTCCTTGTTTGAACTCTTTCAGGAGCCTCAGTTGGCAAACATGACACCTTAGGGATAAATAGCATTATTCTAGGGATTCAAGGCCACATGTGTTTCCTGGTCATGGTGAATAAGCAAAAGAAAAACACTTTTTGCATTTGTAATCCGTCGAGCAGAAACATGCCTCATTTGCTCAGCACTGCGTCCAGTTTGCAGAATAACAGACATTTTTTAATACGAGTCTTGTGTGAATTTGCAAGTAAGAGACAAGACTATAATGCAGCATAGTGTGTTATATCTGTAGACAGTAAAATTCTATCTATGTTCTTATTATTTGCTTAAACCTTCCTACAGCTGCTTGTTATTAACAGTTATTACACATTGTCATATATGATTTTAGCCTTTTGTTTAATATAACAATGTCTGCTCTCAGCATTAGTATATAGTATGTAAATCTGCGGTCTGTCACTGGCTGTTGATTTGATATAACTAATATAACAGTTAAGCCATGTTTTATAATTCAAATCTTGAATAGTACGCACTTTTACTGTATATTCAGAATCATGGTGGCCAGAATCCCCTGTTCTACTCAAGTAATACTTCTGTATAAATGTGACTGTTGACTATAAATGGTTCTGATCACGGTTGGCAGATGTGTGCCTACATAAATAAAGCAACATGACATATAATTGCATCAATCTTATTACCCTTCATTTTTATGGTAAAATCTAGAGCATTGCTAATACTAGAACACAGACAACAGCCAAACCTGTTCTTTATATGTGTCAGTCAAGCTTAGCCTATTTTAGCATTCACAGATTTTCAGGCCTTTTATTTGCATTTCATACTAGGCTTCAATCCTTTCCCATCACGCTACGTTGAATTATCTTTACCTCACAGCATTGTGTCAGTAAGACTGCATTGTACTTATCGCAGATATTTCTGCTTTTTATAGGCAATCCTTTATTTACCGATTGCAGAAAAAGCCTGCTAAGAATGCATTTTCTTCAGTGACAGGGACATCGCTGAGGTAATGTCCACTTTCACAGCTTCCACAGACTTAAGCTTGTTATTTTAAGTCACCTGGAGGATTTATTTATGGTTGTATCCTCATTATCCTTGTCTTCACTTACTTTGATCCTTGCATTAGTCCAAAGATATGTGACAGCTGTGCCTTATGCATCCCTAAAGACTTTAATCAGCATGTAAATGATTATACTCTACAGCTATTTGTCTCCAATGTGTTAACAAAAAAAAAAAAAATTACACTTAAAGGTATATAAAAAGAGAAGAAACTGTGATTTTTTTGCGGGACTAAATTTCATCAAATAAAATATTCAAAGATATTCTCAGATATCTAAGTCCTAACCTATAATTAATTAATCTTCCTTATTTCACAAGGGAATACAACAGGCCAGAAAACAGCACTTACAGTTGTATTTGCTTTTCTTCTTCTAAACATAAGATAAAATTAGCACATAATACAGCATGTCTTTGTAAGGATGTTCTTTTTCAGACAAGTCTTATGTCAGCGCTCATCAGACATGTCTAGGTAGGACTTTAAAGTCCTTTAGAGACGTACCATGCAGGGTCACCAGGAAAGGCCAAAATGGGTACAGACACTAAAATCCAACATAAAGTTTGGAAATGCACAAATATTCAACTGTTCTGGGGGAAGGTTCACTCAGCTCTCTGTAACGTGTCTGGATATACAATCCAAAATTCTTGTCTTGTTCTTTACCTTGAACATTTGGAAGAAACGGTGCATAAAGGAGACTGATATCTTGTCAAGATCCTCCTGGTGGCCCGGAAGAAGGCCATAACAAAGAACTGGCTTAAGTCTGATGCTCCGTCTTACAAACAATGGCTTTCAATCATAGATGATATACTTGTCGCGGAACATCTTACATATAAACTGAAGTTGAAAGAAGATCTCTTTCTAAAAAACTGGGAAAATGGCTGACATTCAGGGACAAATGTGTCTGATAAGGGACCTAAACATATTCTGACACAAACACAGGCTGTTTGTTTTCTGTTCTTTTGTTTCTTTTCTTGGTCCACAACCTGAGGAGATTGTATTGTGTTATAAAAATGAGAAATAAATAAAAATTGTTAAAAAAAAAAAAAAAATCAACATAAAGTTTTAATTATGTACACATTTACAAGAAAGCACAATCTCTTCCATGATGTTGTCTGTTTTGTATTCGCTATAATATCATTTGAGGGTTGTTTCTGTTATTTGTCTTTCAGGTTGGGATGAATGGGAGCCTCGTGGACATTCTGTGCAAAAACCTTCTTCTAGACAGCTCAGAAGAAACATGACAACCTCCTGTTGCTGTTCGGCCAAGCTCATCTTCTCCTTCTCTCTGCTTGGCTGATCCAGAGTCGAGGAACTATCATCAACTTCAAAATGTCCCACAAACGCAGCTTCCAGTGCTTCAACACTGTAGCAGATGAAGGAAGCCACAAGACTTCGATTCCCTTCAAGCATCACACCAGCAGGCTTCCCAGGATTACTCATCATGGCATCGTAGCTGGTCATGAACCTCATGACGAATGCTATCTTTGCTCCGAGTATCAACACGGTCAGGCCCTGGAAACTTTGTATCATGCGCCGTATCACCGCCATCATCCGCACCAGTATGTTCTCAGGAGGCCCGAGGAGCCCCCTGCAGTGCATTCAGGTCAAGACCACCACATCTATCATCACAGATACAACAAGAAGGTTGTGCTGGTGAAAAATAGCGACCCCTCATTCAGGAAGACCATCGTGTTGCATCGCAGGAGCCTGCGCAGTCTGGGGCTGTTTTTAGAGGAAGTTTCTGAGCTCATGCAGTACCACATCAGGAAACTGTACACTCTGGAGGGCCGCAAGGTGAGGGTCAGACCCCTGTATTGAGCAACTGACAAGTGTTTATTGAATGTTGTGGTGTTGACTTTGTTCATGAAAATTTCGGAATACATAAGCTGTATGAAGAGAAGAATTCAACTCTTATTTTTGTTCAGGAGAGAGCTATTTGTTTCCCTTCTAGCCCCCCCCCATATTTCCTCTCAGTGATCATTTAGTCTTATGATATGGAATGATTGCATTTGTTTGCAATAATTTAGCTCATGAAATGCTTTGAAATAAGTTATCTGATTTCAGCTTTAGTCACATTTTTGTTTTCCACACCTGAGATTGACATCCAGAGAGAAAGAGAGGCCTCTAGTGACTGAACCATACCAAGGTCCAATAGAGAACTTTGTCAGATACCGTTTTTTATTAACCCTTCAAGATGTAGAACTATTTCTGTGGCAACATCCAATAATTAAAAAAAAAAAAATCATCAATAGATAATTTAATGTTTTGTAACTGATTTATGACCGTTATAATATAATTCTCTGCATTTTACATTTTTTCAACAAAAATCAGGTGTTCTCTTGTATTTAATTTACTGATCATGTAGAGGTTCATAAAGGCTCAGAGTAAATTCAGAAGTTATTATATCAAAAACCTTTGATATAATAAGAAAAACAGAAGAAAAAGCAACGTGTTCAGCAAAATATATCATTAACTGCGCATAAAAAGAAGGATCTACAACTACTGTTATTTATCGAACTACATGGGTTGACTGCTTCCACATCCACTACATAACCTAGACAACCAAATAAGATTATATTGCATATATATTCATAAGATTAGTGATTATAACACATCATAAAGACACACAACCCTAAAGCCATCTCTACCATTTCTGAATAAACCTGAGCTGTATAATATTTTAGCATTTGAATGACTTTTGTAAATACTACCAGCAGGTTACTAAATATCTATAAAGATCTTTTAACACTTCAATACAAGCACCTTATTGTAAAATTTATTCTGCATGCGCATGTTTATCCTGCATGTACAGTATTATTTATCTTTTACAGGTTCTATTGGACATGTGATGCATTCTGTACAGTATAACTTTCTTTGAAACACTGCATTTTAAAAATGCTCTGAGATGAAAACTCTCTGTTTCTACAGTAAATGGATGATTTATGTGTTTTGGAAATCAGTAGGTTAACGAAGTGGTGTATACACTTCCAAACACACAGAAACACCTAACTTCTGAATTCTTACCATCAGCATATTATTCTGCTTTCTGTATCATTTTCTATTATTTCTTTATTAGGATAAGAATTTCATTCAGTCAGAAAAAAAAAAAAAATACTGCAATTACTGCGGTTGCGTGACAGTTACAACACAGATATAATCAGTTTTAAGTCTGTGCTAAGTAGTTTGCCTTAACATAAGTCAAGTAGGATAAATACTTCAAGTGTGTGCACGTGGGAATGAAATGGGGATATTCCCTCACATACATTTAGATTGTGGTTTCTTCTCCAAAACCCATTAATCTTGCTCAGATCAGAGCTATTTTTGAAAGAGGAGAAACAGGTCAACGTTGAAACTCCACTCTCCTAGTTTGATACCAGAAGTGTCTCAGAAATGTGTCTTCCACAGTGGCAATTAATTATCTTCACCCAGGCTTTGTGACCACGGATGAAGCCATTCATCTGCTTTTACCAACAGTGGAGTCTAAATTCCAAACTGCACTGTCATCAAAACTGACTACTCATAAGCAAAATAAAATCAACAGAACTCAATATTTTAGGCTATGTGCTTTTTCAGAGTTTTATAGCTGTCAGTAGAGAACTGTAGCAGCAGAATCTATTAAAATGTGTCATGAATATTAGAAGCACATATAAATAAGAAAACACACAACTCACCATTTAGTCTATGCAACACAGAGAACATACTTATCCATTACATGTTATTCAGTATAGTTATAATTATGCTAAAACGCGTAATAGGATCACAAAACTAATCATCAGTAAGAATAAAGTACCAGTAGATGCTGTATTTTTATAAGGTATCTGTTTGACTGAGCCCGAGAAACCAGGTCATAGTCACCCCTTAGATCATCATTTGGATTTTGAAGATAATCAGCTGAGGCTTCTGCTTCATTTTACGCTGTGACGACAATATGACGGTGATGGTAATTAGCCTGCGTTGTGTTAGCCGTCCTCATGTTAGTAAAACACAAGACAGGAACAGGGAATTAGAAGTGTGTTTTTCCGCAAAAGAGGCTGTCTAATGTAGAATCAGGTAATGCCTGGAAGCTGTGAACTAAAACCAACCAAATATCTGCACCTTTCATACTCTGAAGATGCTTTCAATGCTGCTTGGTGATACCAGTTGGATTCTGAAACTGCATAATTCTTTAGTTATGTCATTAACAGCAGCAGACATTCAATTTTGTTAGTGTAGTCTGTTCACCCAACATAAAACAGGTCTGCACTACCATAACAATAACAGGGGTGGTCAGATCTATTCCAACATGCACCTAAACTGATACAATATCCAAAGCTTTTAAACGACAATTGCTGCTCACCATTGCAGGAATGCACCGTCATGTGGTGAAGATTCACAGAGATCATCCTGGATTAGGATATTTATCTAGTCCTGAGTCACTGCTGGACACACAGACCTCTGTCACAGGGTTTAAACCCATGTAATTGCCTTTTAGAGACAATGTCCTGACCTGAATTAGTTTGACACATGTTTCTAAACATAATTAGATTGTATGATTATATGGAGAAAAAAAAAAAAAGAATTTCTACAACTTGCCCCAAAACTAACTTGAAATTGGTAACTGGGCAGTGCCTAATGCAAATTCTTAAATTCTAACTTACAAGCTTTTATTTTCATCGTATCAGAGGTATATTACCAGTAGATCAACTTTACTGGTAATAGGTGAACGGAGCTCCTGCAGAATCACATATTAAGTGAAGAGATATAAAAGGAACCAGATGTTTATGTTGAAAAAGTTTGTTGTAGGTTTAATACAAAATTAAAAAAAATGAACTTCTGTCTTGTTTGGTCATTGCCATATCATGCTTTTAACTATATTTGTTTAACAGACCAGTGGTATATACAGGCTAAATTTTCTGTTCTCTTCTTTCAGATTGACACTGTTCAGGGTCTTATGCAGTGCCCCCCTGTTCTTGTCTGCATGGGCCGTGAGCCCTCTCACCCTACATTGACAGAGAATTTTCAGAAAACAACTGATGACAAACTTCCAAACCTGAGTGTGAAATCACACTTTGATGACTGCAATGAAAAACATGATGGTAGGAAAAACAGCTCGTTTGTGTAGTTATTATCATTTATTATCTTTCTAATATATATGCAGAAACTTATTATTTTTCTTCTTCTGGTTTGATAACAAATTAAGGATGCTCCAAAAAGAAAAGTGTGATCCATCCAGAGGTGGAACCTGATGACAGCTCCACCAAACACTCGGTGACATCGGAGAAGTCTGCACCTGATGGAACTGAGTCTCCAGACACTCTTTATTCGAACCCAAACACCTGCGATGGAGTGAGAGATGATGACATCGAGAAAATGGTTCGTGTAAATGATGACGGCAGTCTGTCCATGGAAATGAAAGTGCGCTTCCGGCTGCAAAATGATGAAACATTACATTGGTCAACAAAAGTGAGAAAGACCACAGGGAGAACCTCTGAGTACCTCCAGGCACACAGCAGTCCATATTTTGCACATGCTAGTGATAAAGGTTATCCAGAATCTGAAAACAACTCTACTGCTGGGCTGGATGAACCTTACATCAACTCCTATGTGAGAAATTCAGAGGAAGCCCACTGTTCTCATTGCTGCAGTCACTGCCGGGATTACAATGCATGGAAAAACATCCCAGGGGCACAAGGAGCAAGTCGCTGTATTCACACTTCGAGCTCAAGTGCATCATCACATACAAGGGTCTGTAGAAAGACAGTGGTTAAAAGCAGGGAAACTCAGTCAAGATCAAGTGACGACAATACAGAGCAAACTTGTGTGGAGCAGACTGTTGAGGCAGCCGAAACTGTAGAGTACTGCACTATCAGGAGTGAAACCTGCTCACCAAACTGCAAAGTACAGTCCTCCTTAATGGATAACTGTGGGGGTGACGATAACACAGAAGTAACAAACCAAGAAGAGAGACCTGCTAGTAAGTCCTCTCTTCATTCAAAAGGCTCACAAAAGGATTCAGTCAATGCCAAAACTGCCCAAACATCAGAACAAGAAGAACAAACAGGATCTAATCTTGGTGCCTCCTCTCAATTAAATGAGGAGAATCAAAATGATGACAATGATGATGTCCCACCAAGTGTTTCAAGGGCAGGTTCATCATCTGAGGACATCGCAGGAAAGGAAAGTTCCACTTTGAATACAGGCTCATCTTCGACTCCTACAGACACAGAACTTACTGTTTCGAAGCAAACTAGCAAACGAAAAAAATCCAGAAAATCATTTCCTTGCCAGTGTGAAACATCTAATGGTACTGAGGAAGACTCAAAAGACCAAACTAAGACCCAAGATGAAATGGAGGGGGATATAAAAAGAGAACAATCAAGTGCCATGTCTGTCAAATCAAACGCTTCTGGCAGATCAAATAATACTGAAAAAATAGAGTGTGAAGATGTAGAGGAAACAAGATCCAGAAGTGCCATTTCAGTTCATTCAAATGCCTCAACAAAGTCTGAAGTGGCAGCTGAACAACATGAACTGGAGGAGGTTGCTGATGAGGAAAGAGCATTAAGTTCCTTGTCATCAAAATCCAACATTTCTATTAAATCCAAAGAATCAAAAGTCTCTTTACTCCCTGATGAGGAACAAGCTGAGGAGGAAACTGAACAAAGGACACCTAGTGCCATGTCGGCTATGTCAACAACCTCCACAGAATTAAAACTAGATGCACCTGAAACATCTCCAGAGGACTGTGTTGAAACCCCCTGTGAAGAAAATGAGAATGAAACAGAGAGAGCACAAAGCACAGTCTCAGAGAAATCAAATGTTTCTGCAAAATCCAAAGCATCAAAAGCCTCTGAAGATCCAGTGAAAGAACATTCAGATGAAAAATCAGAGGAAAGTGTTCCTGCGTCATTAAAGTCAGAGGAAGCTGATGAAAGTACTGAGGAAAAGGACAAAACACAAGAGGTTGGAGATAATCAAGACAGAGTGCCAAGTGTAATGTCAGCCAGATCGATAACATCTGAAGGATCTAAACAGCATGAAGAAAACCATAAGGGAGAGAGAGCATCTAGTGCCATGTCCGTAAAATCATCAAAGTCCTCAGAAAATGTGGCGCCTCATGGCACAGATGTCAGAGCGTCCAGCGCTATATCAGAAGTGTCACTTCACTCAGACACAGCTGACACAAATGAGGAGGCTGTTGGAACTGTGGCTAGAGCTCCAAGTGCAATGTCATGTCAGTCTATGAAGTCAAATGTATCTGCAGCATCTAAGAAGTCAAAAGGATATAAAGACATTAATAAAGAATGTGATGAAAGTGATGAAGGGGCTACGGACAGAGTGAATAGTTCTATGTCAGCAAGATCTAATGCCTCAGCAACATCTTGTCAGTCAAAGAAGTCTCACCTTAGTGCTAAAGGTGGTGATATCAGTGCTGAGATTGTAAATACAGAAGAGGAGAGACCACAAAGCACACTGTCAGTGAAATCATCGAAGTCTGTCAGGTCAAATATTTCTGCTAGGTCAAGCAAATCTAAATTATCTGAAACAATTAAAGGAAGCAATAGAAATCATGAGAACAATGAAGGAGATGATGAAGGTGAGGAAGGTGAAATGAGAGGACCCAGTGCCATGTCAGTGCAATCATCACATTCAGGAAGATCAGTTAAATCAACAAGATCAAACTTATCTGCAAAGTCCAACGTTTCAAAGCCCAGTAGCGTCTCAGCTAATGACGAAGAAAGAGCACCAAGTAATATGTCGACTAAATCGGCAAAGTCAAACCTTTCATCATCTTCTAAGAAATCAAAGGTTTCTAAAAAGGACGAAAACCCTGTTGAGGAAATAGATACTGAAGGAGACATTGAAGGGAGAACTATGAGCTCAATGTCAATCCATTCAGTTGAGTCACGAAAGTCAAAATGTGATCCACCCAAAGAAGGCTCAAGTGAAAGAAACGACGAAGAGGAAACTGATGAAAGAGCATCAAGCTGCATGTCAGTGGAATCAGTTCATTCACATGTTTCTGATAACTCTAATAAATCTACTGAGAGACCGCCTAGTTCTGTGTCAGCTAAATCAGCCAGGTCCCACACTTCTGTAAAATCTGTCGTATCAAATACTTCGGAAGTACACTCTAGTAAAGCTACTGACATTCCTGATGAACAAAACTGTGAAGAGGGAACCCCAGAGAGACCAAAGAGTACGCTGTCATGTAAATCTGGAAAATCAGTCACTTCTACAAAATCTGCAAAGTCAAAAAAGGTGAACCAGCCAGTGGAAGAACCTATATCTAATCATGAAGAAGTTATAGAGAGATCTCCAAGCCATTTGTCTGTTAGGTCAGAAAAATCAGCAAAGTCAAATGTTTCTACAAAATCAAGAAGATCTGAAGTTTTTCATGTCTCTGTGGAAAATGGTGTAGATACCGAGGAAAGAATTGTAGAGGGTGAAAGTGAAGGAAGACCGCTAAGCTCAACATCAGTACATTCAGTTAAGTCAAATATTTCCACAGGATCTAGAGAGTCAAATAGATCTTTGAATGTTCCAGCTGAGGAAGACACTGAGGTATCTGGAGCCTCTGATGTTCCTGTGTTAAATGGCATTGACACCCCTGGAGAAAGAATTGTGGAAGGGGAGAGTGAGGGAAGAGCCATAAGCTCGATGTCAGTCAAATCGGATAAGTCCAATATTTCAGCAGGATCTAAAAAGTCAAAATGCTCGACTAATGTTCCAGCAGAAGGAGACTTTGAGAGCCCTGATGAAGAACATGATCAAGACCAACCTGAAGACAGAGCATCAAGCTGTTTGTCAGGCAAATCAGTCCAGTCACATGTTTCTAAAAGATCGATAAAGTCCACAGAAAGAACAACTAGTGCTTTGTCAGCTAAATCAGCAAAGTCACATTCTTCTGTCAGATCAAATGCATCTGAAGTTTGTTCTACCAATACTACTGATGTTCCAGATGAACCACATGGTGATGAAGATACTCTCGAAAGATCACGGAGTGCAATGTCAATCAAAAGTGTAAAGTCAGCTGTTTCTGCCAAATCTATTAACACAAAAGAAAATGCTTCAGATGATAATGAAAATGCAGAAAGATCTCCCAGCACTATGTCAGGCAGTTCAGCAAAATCTACAAGGTCAAATATTTCAGCAATATCTAAGAAGTCTGAAACTGTCATTCCCTCTGACGAAATAACCAATACTTCCGAAAGAGATGAAGGAGAGCAAGACGAAAACAGATCAGTAAGTTCAATGTCAATCCATTCAATTAAGTCAAATCTTTCTGTAAGATCAAGCAGGTCAAAAGGTCCTGATGTTCCAGATGAAGGAATAATTACCAGGCCCAAGTCACATGCTTCTATAATATCCATTAAGTCTGATGTGGTAGAAAATCAAGAAAGAGCACAAAGTCAGTTGTCAGTCAAATCTGCAAAGTCAAATACTTCTGCAAAATCAAGTAAGTCAAGAGCCCCAGCTGAGGACGACAATTCTGATCATGTAGAAAGAGCCTCAAGCAATATGTCAGTCAGATCAAGAAATTCAACAAGGACAAATGTGTCTGAAATATGTAAGAAATCAGAAACCTCTGAAATCCTCTCTCAACACAGCACCGAAATAGCTGAAGGAGAAAATGAAGAAAGAATGAGCTCACCATCAGTCCATTCAGTCAAGTCAAGTATTTCTGCAAGATCAAAAAAGTCAGTGTGTTCTGTTCCAGTTGAAGACGGCAATGAAAACCCAGAGGAAGGAAATGAAAATGAAGAAAGAGCATCAAGTTGCATGTCGGTTAAATCACATGTTTCTGAGTCATCCATTAAATCTGAAGCCTCTGGAGTTGCTACAGCTACTGGTGATAATGTGATGAATGTGAGAGCCTCTAGTACTTTGTCAGTTAAATCTGGAAAGTCACAAGCTTCACTTAAATCGAATGCTTCTTCTGGTGTTAGCAATGAAGGAAATGGTGAAATGGAAATACAAGAGAGAGCACAAAGCACAACATCAGCCAAGTCTGTAAAGTCAAACATTTCTGTAAAATCAAGTAAATCAAAAGTGTCAGATGTTACAGCTGAGGAAACATGTCCTAAGTCAAATTCCTCTGTGAAGTCAACATCAAGTAAAGGGAGTATAGAGGAGGAAGACAGAGCTCCAAGCTGCATGTCAGGGAAGTCAAATGTCACAGTAAATTCTGAAGCGAGACCATCAAGCAACATTTCAGCCAAGTCATCCAGGTCAAATACTTCTGTATCATCAAACAATACAAAAGGAGTCCAGGTTAATTCAGAAGCTAACACTGCAAATGACGAGGAAACTGTGCAGAGACCATCAAGCACCTTGTCAGCTGCATCAGCCAAATCTGGCAAATCTGCAAAATCAAATATTTCTGCAAAGTCTAGTATATCAAAAGCCACTAGTTCTGTTGCAGTAGACCATCAAGCTGGACATATGGAGAGAGTTCCAAGTAGTACCTCAATCAAATCAGTTGAATCAGGAAAGTCTGATTCTACAGCAATATCACAGGCTTCTCATGTTGATAATAGTAATCAAATAGAAGTGAACAGTGGGAAAAGAGCTGCTAGTTCAATGTCAGTCAAGTCAGTTAAGTCAAATGTTTCATCAGTATCTATAAAATCAAAGGCTTCTCACAGCCCTCAAAAAGACGGTGATGAAGAAGAACCAGCAGATGAAAATGAAGAGGTGATACCAAGTCCTGTGTCAAATAAATCATCAAAGTCTACATCAAAACGTAAGGATGAAAGAACTCATAGTGCTATGTCATCAAAGACAGCTACAGAAATAGAAAGTGCTGAGGAGAAATCTGAGAGAGTACCAAGCGCCATGTCAAGAAAGTCAAATAGGTCAGCAAGGTCCACAAAATCCAAAGTCTCCAATGCACCAACTGATAATGCAAATGAAAGGGAGACATCTGTAAGTCCAGTGTCAATGAACTCAAGTCAGTCTGGAATGTTAAGCACATCTGAAGTTCCTACGGTGATAGTTGAAGAAAGTGAAGACAGAGCTCCTACAGTCATGTCATCGAAGTCCAAGGTTTCAAGAAAGTCACAAAGTTCTTTGTCTGTCAAATCAAATCTGTCCACAAAATCTAAAAAATCTGATATTTCTCCAGTGGATGGTGTGAATGCTGAACCCACTTCTGTTGCACAAGAGGAAGAGGATAAGAGCAGTTCTAAAACAAAGACAAGTAAATCAAGCAGGCGAAGTGCAAAAACTGCAACCACAGATGTGGCAGCCAAGCCAAAATCTATTGCCAACTCAAAAGTGTCAGAAAGGACCCAGGAATCAAAAAGAAGTAAACCTCACGTGATCTCTCGGACAGAATCGAAGGAGAGTGATGTGTCACAGTCTCTGTCCAGTTCGGATGTTATCAAAGAGGCGTGCGAGACTAAATCAAAGGGGATAGCAAATGGCCCATTGGACGCTCAGGATGATGAGAGTTTTATTGGTAACAAAAGTGATAAAAGCTGCAATTGCGAACAGAAAAACGTGGCTTGTAATGAACTCGAGCTGATTCCTTCTAACCTACCAAATGCTTCCCCTTCTGAAGTTGTAAATGAATGGCTGAAAACAATATCAGTTGATGGTAATATGTGTGACATGGAGGACTTAAATGAAAATGGTGATGATCAGAAGAATTGTGCTTTAGAAGAGGAAGTTGATGAAACAGGGGTTAATGACAATGACATTGATGATGTGAATGATAAAAATGAAAACGTAATGAACAAAAGCACAGACAGATCCAATACAGATAATAACAGCACCTCTAAGATATTTAATTCATCTGTACAGGTGATGAAAGTACTTTTAAATCCAAAGCTTGACCGATGTAACAGCCTACCGGAAGTATCTCTAGTATATGGACGTAAACTAAGTACTTCAGCAAGAGGTCTTTTGGATTGCCTCGTGAAGTTGCAGTTAATAGAGCATAATCCTAAAAATGCAAATGAAAAAGATGCAAGATACCAAGAGCTAATGAATATTCTTCAGTCTCTCTGGCTTTGTGATCCTCATGAAGATGAAGATCCATTAAAAAAGGAGGATCACCATTCTATGGATGGTGAATTCAATCATACATCATCCTCTGGTGTAGATGTAAACAGTGGTTCCACTGGTTCTGGAAAGAGTAGTGATGGTCTAAATGGTGATGTGTCACAATCATGTGTCACTGGAGATATATCAGTGAAAGCACAGGTAGTGAATCAAGGTGAACTGGAAGAAAATGCTCAATGGACAACTGAGAGAGATGTTGAAAAGCAGAAGGAAGATGATCCAGCAACAGATGAAACTATCAGAAGCGATGATAGTCTGAAAGAATTGCCAGAGACACCATCATCCTCACAAAACAGCTCAGGAAATGACAATAGTGGACAAAAACTTAAAGAAGAAACTGACACAGGTTCTGAGACTCCTTCATCTGTTCAACGAACAGAGTTGGTCAAAAGAATTTCTCTAGATCCTGATCCTCTGTGGGTGTTAACTTTACTATCTAAACTAGAGAAACAGTTCATGAAACATTACATTAGTGCAATGAGAGAGTTCAAAGTCCGTTGGAATTTGGATGACAATGAGCAGCTTGACACAATAATAGGTGAACTAAAAGCAGAGGTTCACGGAAAAATCCAAAGAAGTATTGATAGGGAGCTTAAAAAAATTCAAGGCCGTGTAGGAGTACCAAGACCTCCCAAAGAAGCAATGTCACATTCTTCAACAACACAAACAGAGGAGAGGAGACGGAGGATGAAGCTCATGCTTAAACAATCAGATGATCAACAAGCACAAAAAAGTGATGATTCAGCAACAGGCACATCTTACAGTGACCAACGCAGTGAAATTGATGATGAAGACTGTCCATGTGAAACATGTATTAAGATTCCACCTACAGTGAAGATGAGTGCCTGTACATGTCCCTCTGAAGTCAATACAGATATAAAAACAGCAGAAACCCTTGTAGAAGGAGTGATTGACAAAGCTGCAAGAGAAGTGGAAAGGGACGAAGGATACCATGACAAAGAGGGGGATTTTGCTGTTGCTGCAGATGAAAAACAAGCAGATAAAGAAGACCAATCTGAAGATGCTGAAAAAGCAACACCTGAAGATGAGATTGGTGCAGAAAAAGAGGTTGCCAATATAAGTGAAGCTGAACTGGTGGAAGAAGCAACTGAAGCCACTGAAACTGAAAATGAAGATGAAGCCAAAGAAACTGTTGTTGCAGCCACAGCTGTGGATGAATCTGACACAAATGAGGATTTGAAACCAGGAATAGATGATGATGTAGAAGAGCTTGATGCCACCAGTGTGGATGAGAAAAATGACAGAGTCACAGCAGATGAATCAACACATGATTCAACTGAAGAAGCAACAAGAGAAGATGAGACTGAGGCAGAGCAAGAGGCCACAGTTACATGTCAAAATACATCAGATGAAGAGCCTGCTGAAGATGAGATTGTTGAAACCAAAGGTTCGGAAGCTACAGCTGAAGAATCTGACAAAGATGAGGTTGATGAAGAAAAGACAGTTGATGATGAAGAAGAGGTAAAAGCCATAAGTGAGGAAGAGTCTGTGGATGAGACAGATGATACAGCTGCAGCTGACAAAGCTTCAAATGAGCCAAATGAAGAAGCAAAGAGTGAAGAAGAGACTGCTACAGAACAAGAGGCTGCAGTTACATGTCATAACTCATTAGATGAAGATGAGACTGATGGAGAAAAGACAGGTGATGATGAAGAGGTTGAAGCCACCAATGCAGATGAATCTGCAGATGAGAAAGATGACACAGTCACTGCTGATGAAGCAACTCATGATCCAACTGAAGAAGTGTCAAGTGAAGTTGAGACTGCAGCAGAAGAAGAGGCTGCTCTCACATGTCAGAGTGCACCAAATGAAGAACCTGCTGAAGATGAGATTGTTAAGGCCACAGCTGAAGAATCTGACAAAGATGAGACTGATGGAGAAACGATGGTTGATGATGAGGAGGAGGTTCAAGCCATAAGTGCAGAGGAGTCGGCGGATGAGAAAGATGACACAGCCACAGTTGATGAAGCTTCAAATGAACCAGATGAAGAAGCAGCTACTGAAGATGAGATTGTTGAGACCAAAGCTTTGGAAGCTACAGCTGAAGTATCTGACAAAGATGAGGTTGATGAAGAAAAGACAGTTGATGATGTAGAAGAGGTAAAAGCCATAAGTGAGGAAGAGTTTGTGGATGAGACAGATGATACAGCTGCAGCTGACAAAGCTTCAAATGAGCCAAATGAAGAAGCAAAGAGTGAAGAAGAGACTGCTACAGAACAAGAGGCTGCAGTTACATGTCATAATGCATCGGATGAAGATCCTGGTGAAGATGAGACTGATGGAGAAAAGACAGCTGACGATGAAGAGGTTGAAGCCACCAGTGCAGATGAATCTGCAGATGAGAAAGATGACACAGTCACAGCTGATGAATCAACACATGAGCCAAATGAAGAAGTGACAAATGAAGTTGAGACTGCAGCAGAAGAAGAGGCTGCTCTCACATGTCAGAGTGCACCAAATGAAGAACCTGCTGAAGATGAGATTGTTAAGGCCACAGCTGAAGAATCTGACAAAGATGAGAGTGACGAAGAAACGATGGTTGATGATGAGGAGGAGGTTCAAGCCACAAGTGCAGAGGAGTCGACGGATGAGAAAGATGACACAGCCACAGTTGATGAAGCTTCAAATGAACCAGATGAAGAAGCAGCGACTGAAGATGAAGAGGCAGCTACAAATGAAGATAATGTAGCACAAGAAACTGTTCCAAATGTTGACCAAGATGAAGCTGTTGAAGCCAGTATGAATGACGATGAGAGTGATACCTCTAGTAAGTGTGAACAGACACAAGAGGCTCCTGAGGAAAACGTCAAAGAAGATACCAGTGATAATGAATCTGAGGAGGAGGAGGTTGAGAGAGAAGGAGTGATCAGTGAAGAAGATGAGCTATCTGCCACCAGTGCAGATGAAGCTGCAAATGAAAACAGTGGGACAGCTGATGGCCCAACTGAGGAAGTCACAGCTGAGGATGACACAGATGTAAAAGAGAACTGTGCCACAAGTATTGATGAAACAAATGAAGAGACTGTTGAAGACCAAATGGCAGAAGAAGAGACAGTGGTGGCAGCCACAAGTGAAAATGAATGTGACCAAGAGGAGTCCTCAGGAGAAGGGACGGTTGATGATGAAGAAGAGATTCCTGCCACCAGCGCAGAGTCAGCTGATGAGAACAATGACACAGTGGGTGAATCTTCAAAAGACAAAGCTGAAGAGGACACAGCAAATGATGAGACGGCTGTAGTTACAGATGACAGTGCATCAATTGAACATGAATCTGACAAAGAAGAGTCTGTGGAAACAGGGAATGTTGACAATGGAGAGGAAACTGTTGCTGCCAGTGAAGATGATCACACAGAAGACTTGGGTGACATGACAAATGGTGATGCAACAGGTGATGAATTGTCAAATGAACATGCAGAACCTGAAGGAGAAACAACTGAAGATAATACTGCTATTGAAAAAGAACTGGATGTAAATGAAGAAGATGGGTCAAACAATGACCCTGCTGAAGCCACTATAGTTGAAGACCAAAACACAGAGGAGGAACCTGATGAAGCACCAACAACTGAAAACGAATCTGATGTGGAAGAAGCTGCAGAAGCAGTTGACAAGGGAGAAGAGACGAAGAGTGATGGAGATGAAATTGTAGAAAATGATGAAACAGCCAAAGATGATGAACTGTCAAAGCAACAAACTGAAGAAGCAGAAACTGATGATGAAATGGCAGAAGGAAAAGAGACTGTCATCACAACAGAAGATGAAAAGGATGAGGAGGCTACTGAAACAACTGCAGCTGAGGATGAAGATGCAAATGAAGAGGCTGATGTGGCAGCCACTGAGGATGAATCTGACAAAAATGAAGTAGTGGAAGAAGCTTTGGCTGGAAATGGAGAAGATACAGTTTCCACAAATGATGAGGATGAAATAGCAGAAGTCAAAGCTGAAGCAACAACTGAAGATGAAGATGTTGTGGAAAAAGAGACAGCTGATGCTAGTGAAGATGAACTAAAAGAAGAAGCTGATGTGGATGCCACAACTGAGGATGAATCTGTGGAGAAAGGTGAAGAGGAGGAAGAAGAGAAAACTCCTGTCACTTGTGATGAGTCTGCAGATGAAAATAACGATGCAGCCAAGAGTGAAGAACCATCTGAGGAACCGTCTGAAGAAGCAACAACTGAGGCTGCAGAAAAAGAGACTGTTGACTCAAATGATGATGAAGTGAAAGACGAAGATGCCCAAAGCACAAAATCTGAAGATGAGGAAGAAGAAATTGACGCAGAAGCCACAACTAAAACTGAAAGCGACGACAATGCACCTGAAGAGTCTGCACATGAGGAAGCTGAGGAGGCAACTGCAGATGAAGATGAATCAAAGGAAGAGGCTGCTGAAACCAAGGGAGAAGAAACTGAAGCTGCAACAACTGAAGATGAAGCTGACAAAGAAGCAGCAGCAGAAGACATTCCTGTCAGTAGTGCAGAAGAATCTGCAGATGAAACTGCCTCAGCTAAAGAGGAACCATCTGAGGAACCAGCTGAGGAAGCAACAACTGAAGATGAGTTAGCTGTGGAAAAAGAGATTACTGCCACAAGTCAAGCTGAATCAGAGGAAGACGATACGGAAATCAAGGCTGCTGAAGAAGAAGTAGAGACAGAAGTAGTAGCCAAAGTTGAAGGTGAAGCTGTGGAAGATGTAGAGGATGATGACGAGAAGACTCCCGTTACTAGTGGAGATGAGTCTGCAGATGAAATCAGTGACGCAGCTACAGATGATGAACCATCTGAAGAAGCCACAACTGGTGATGAGATAGCTGCAGAAAAAGAGACTGCTAACACAGATGAAGATGGTGAAGCCACCATAGCTGAAGGTGAAAATGAAGGAGATAATGTAACAGAAACATCTGGACATGAATGTGAGGCGACAGTAAAAGCAGCTGTAGTTGAGGAAGAGGAGGAGACTGCTGCCAGCAGTGAAGACAGTGATACAGAAAATGATAACACAAATTCAGAGGAGAATGAGACTGCACCCAAAGCCGTTTCTGATTCTGAATCTGCAGCAGAAGACATCCCCAAAGCTGAAGCTGAATCAGAGGATGAGAGTAATGAACCAGCTACAGACGACGATAAATCAGAGAATGATGAAGAAACAGATGCACATGAGGCCACAGAGGATGACGATACTGGAAAAGTTACAGAAGACAATGAAGCAGAAGAGGAACATTTAGAAGCTACATCTGAGAAAGAAACTGCAGAAGACAGAGGTGAGGAGGAACGTGATGAAGCAACGTCAGATGAAGATGGGTCACAGAGAGAAGAGCTTCCTGTGGCAGAATCATCTGATGTTAATACTGAAAGTCAAACAGCTAAAAGTGATGTTCAAGCAGAGGAAACAGTTGGAGAACATGGAGAAGAATCAGAGGGAGAAAATGAAGAGGACCAGTCTGCTGGAAATGTAGATACAGCAACCCCTGAAGTAACAGGTGAAGAATGCACAGGAAATGAATCTGAAGAATGTGGAACAGCACAGGAAGAGTCAGGAAGAGTGTGTGATGAAAGAGCAGAAAATGACAGTGGGGAAGAATCTGGTGAATGTTCTGCAGAGGAGGTTGAAGAACTTCCACCTGGGAGGGAAGAATCTGTTGATAAGACTGAGGATGAATCTGCACAAGATCACAAAGAACATCAAACTAACACACAAGAGCCTATGGAAACAGAGACAGAAGATGATGAAGAGGTTTTGGAAAATGGTATCAGTGAATCTGAAGCTGAAGAAAATGGCACATGTAAAGAACAACAGGAGGACGCTTTAACAGAAACGAATGATGATACAGAAGGACGTGATGATGTAATGGAGTTTAAAGCAGACAGTGTTGAAAATGTGGAAGAAATATCAGAAGATGAGGATGAAGAAAAAACAGAAGAATGTGACGTGAACCACGATGAGGACATTAATGAAGCATCTGAAAAAGAGGAGGAGGAGGAGGAGGAGAGTGGGACTCCGGTTGAAAAGTGGAGAGGAGACCAGGGAGATTCAGCTGATGGAGAAGATGAAGCCGATGAAGATTCGGACTACCCAGAGGACCAAAGCGATGATGGAAAACATGAATCTGTTCCCGACAACAGAGATAATAAAGAAACAGAAAAAACACCTGTAATCCCAATTGACAATTTGAGAAAAGTGAATACAGACCTGGAGGACGCTGATGCTGATGGTGAAGATTCTGAGACGGAAATGAATAACCATGAAGATGTAAAAACCTTCAAGTAGGAGTGAAGATCAGAAAATGACTGTGACTAAGGAGAAAAAGAAGACAATGAATTATATACTTACATAGATGTTATGAGTACTGAGCAAACTGCAATATGTTTATCATGTCATTTATTGTCTAACATTATTCTCACGAACTCAAAATAAATACCTGCACTTTGCTCAAGCATTGCACAGAAGTTACTGAAACTTGAATTTCTATGTTTGTAGGAGGTTAATGTGCAAAACTAACTGCAACTTTTATTTTCATTAACTAGTTATCCTGTTATCTACGGAAACTGAGCCTTAGAGGGGACATGGAACTATTCCTTGTTACTTGTTACTTGCTAGAAACTGCAAGTATTTGTATACATCACTTTCAGATATGGTACTGAACATGCATATACTGTATATATACTGTAGACCACAGTATGTTTATACATATATTTCTGCTGCTCAATATTTTCATGCAGGAAGACTGTGAATGTATTTCTTTAAAAGGGAAGTATTACTTGAATGTACTTTGTTATATTTCTGAATGTAAAAA
>JAPQRP010000018.1:16454630-16495723 GCA_037367295.1 Apogon hyalosoma
TGGTGTCATTACTCAGAAATAGGGTTGAAGATGGACCTGTGGAGTTGAATTAATGAAGAATTCAGACCCAAGCAGATTATTTACAGTTTATGTAGACCACAGGGAAATGTCTGTAAATGCTTGATTCCATTTATAAAAGCAAAATATCACTCCTTTAATGGTGAAGTGTGTGCAAGTATAGAAAGTAATTATAGTAAAAGAAAAGAATGAAAGGCTGAGCACTAAATCAGAGCAAATGGTTTTATTCCAGTGGGTTTATTGTAAGAAAGTCTGTAGAATATTTGTAAATCCATCATATGCAATGTATTAACCCATAAAGACCCAGTGTTACTTTTATGGTAGTTCCAAATGAACTTTTCTCTGTATTCAACCTCTCTTAAGAGATTTATCACTATTTATTGTAATATTATCTTCTGCATTTTTCGATTTTTCAGTGTAAATCATGTATTTTACTATATTTAATGTCCTGATCATGTAGACGTTCGCAAAAGCTCAGAGTAAAGTGTAGGGTTATTATATGAAAAACAGAGAAAACTGAAGAAAAAGTAACTTTTTCAGCAAATCTGTCATTAACTGAATGTTAAAACACTCATCTGTAACTACTGTTACTGATCCAGCTCCATGGGTTTTATTGGTGAATAAATATTGTAGAAGATGACGGTGTTTCCACATCCAAATGGGTCATATCTGATGACCATGAAAAGACGACAAACTGCATTTTAAACTAATTATTTACATGTATTGATAGGATTCGTGGATCAACAGGTATTAAACATTTTGGAACAGTAGATGGTGTTGGTGACGGTTGGATGTTTGGGTCTTTATGAGTTAAATCAGTCAACTAATATTCATAATGTTTAAAGAAAGCCTTCATGGTATCTGTATAAAATTCATGTTCGGTATTCAGATCCTTTACTTTTAAGTATAAGTGCAAATACCACACTGTGAAAATACTCCACTAGTATGAGAACAGGTGCTACATTCAAAACCTCAGTTCACAGAACAAAGCGTACCTAAGATAATACACGGTTTCCCATAAAATTGGAATAATATTGTTTTCAGACATATTCCTTTTTTTTTTATTCCTATTCATACACATCAGTAATCACCTCTGACCAGGTACAATGATTACATACTGAGTCCCAGTTACACTCTATTTATCAAAAATCAATCACACTTTCACAATCATTTCACAAGAAGAGGTAAAAATATTTTAACAGTGTCAGTGTGGTCCAATACTTTGTGGTTAAATGTTCTGTAAACACTTTAATAGGAACAAACATGAATTCCTGTTACTGAAGCGTGTTGTAGTGAAGTAAGAGTAGTCGTGCTGTCAAATGCGCCGTCACTGTTATTTGTAGATTCATATAACCGATGCATTAACGCAGTCGTAGAATTTTGCTGCTGTAGATGTGTATGGTTGAGCAAATTTTAGCTACTTAAACCACAGCGACTTATATTCTTTAAGATGGTGAAATGTTTGTAGCGTTTCTGTCTTGTGAGAGCCATGCACGTACTCTAAGTTAACTTCTCAGAAAAACACATAAAATGGAAATAGTAGTCAGCTCAAATCTGCACATCAGTAAACTGCTAGCATCTCCCTCCAGTCATCTGTGGTGTTAAAAGCAGTGACTGCATCCATTACATGTCATTTTTCAATGGTATTTCATAACATGCAGCCACACAACTGCAACAGCGTCACAGAAATGTGTCATTTGTGTAGCTACAGTATTGCTCCATATATTAGCAGAAGCTGTTTCAAACTGTCATCTCCTTTAAGTTATAATTATGTAACTTTGTTCTTGTCTCATTTCCAGGATGCCTTCTGGACTTTCTAAAAACAGACGAGGGGAAAAAGTTAAGGCTGAATAAACTGATAGACATGTCAGCACAGGTGGGGATCTTTACTTTTCAGACTGCAAACACGCTATCAAACAATGTGATGTTTTTTTTTCCATCTAATCATGTTTTGTGATATTTTAAAGTATTTTGAAACCACCTCTTAGGAAATTACCTTAACAGACCAACCTGTATTTGCCTATCGGTGCTTCTGTGATTGTGACTAAAGCTTTTGTTAGATTAGATTTTGACGTCACCTGTCAGCAATAAACACTATCTCCACCCTTCACCTCAAATTCTATTTATACAGCACCTGCTCTATAGTTAAACTGTCTATTGTACTACATTCAGATACTAGTCTCAATCTGAGTACATATGGAAACTGTCAGCAGCTGTGTGGTTTCTGTGGCTGGGTTTTTGCTTCTCAGACTTGAAAGCCTCACCCTACGTCAATTATTAACATCCGGACAGGAAATCATGCTATTTTTCCATCCACACTAACAGTGAGCTCCCCCAGAACTCTTTTTGCCCCTCCAAAAAAAGACATTTCACTTCCTGAAAGTTGGCACATCCTGTTAAACTTTTCATACACACAAATTCACACATGCTGCATACACCATGTGTCTTATACTAACACCATACACTGACTGCAGGAAGCACGGGCTAAATCCTAGTTAATAAATCCTAATAAATATAGATTCTGTAGTTTCATTGTGCTGTAAAATATCCATATAAAGTGAATAGACTGATGAGCTAAGACCAACAGTACTATGCGAAAGCCTTAGGCCACCTTTAGTTTTGCTGTTTTTGCAGGGCTGAAATGAACATATATATTTATTCCTTATTGTGTTTTCATTCACATACAACAAGAACATGGAGGAAATATGTACGCACTGTGAAGACAAAACACAAAACAAACTGAACTAAATGTGTTCTAAAGGGTCAAGTCATTATTTAATGTGACCCCTGACCCCATGACAAGAAGCAGCACAAACAGTTAGAAACATCTGAAATGTGTTGAATGAAACCTGGTATAAAACATCAGAAAATGAATGAAAATGAAAACATTCTGGGCCAGATCTACTAACATCCCAATTTGTGTGTTCTAATTTGTGTGCGCAGTCTAGAATTTTGTGTGTGGGGATGAACAGCGGTTTGCAGGTGATTTACTAAGAGTGATTGCGTAAATGACAACTGCTGCAAACGAGTTGGAGACACACCTATTTAAATGAGGGTTTTGCGTGTTTTTTGTTGGTTTTGCAGCATGGCGAGTTTGGAGAGACGAAAGCGCAGAGCTAAATTTGACCCTGTAGAATTAAAGGTGTTGGTAGATGAAGCAAATAAAGACTTAAATGAGCTGCAGCAAAGAAGCCATGTTTGGTCTCATTCAAGGAATCCTGAGTGTGTGGAAACCTAATAAACCTGGCCGTCCAGCGTGGCATGGCATTTAGGACTTCAGACAGCACATCTGAAAAATGGGATTGAGAGATCCCAGCTGTAACAGCTACCGCACGCTGGAATGACCCAGATGCAAAAAAATGTAAACTAGCCAGGAGTTTTGTCATTGCAGGTATTGCGTGACTCCTTCTCATGGCTGGATCCAAATCTGCTCTGACTTCCTCCAACAGAACAGAACAGAATGTTTCCTCATTCATTCCAAAAATGTTCACACGAGGGTGAAAAATGTGTTCTCTGCGTTTTTTCATCATTTTGATGTCTCCTTCTTGCAACAATAACCACAGCCATGTGTCGCAATTACGCATCCAAACCGTTTGCCCCTCCCTTTGAGACTTGTTAAATATAGACGCAGTTTCTATGAGCAAAATTACTTTTGGGTTTGATAAATCACTTTGCATGTGCTAAATTAGTATATTTACATTTTCTCCTCCCAGCACATACACAATTGCATGTAAACGCCCCATATTGCATATTCATTACAGCACACGTACTAACTGGATGCAGACGTGTTATTTTGCAGCTTTGAAAGACGCAACCCTTAGAGCGCACTGTTAATAAATAATTTTGTACATTTTTTTCCATTTGTGCAAAACTTTGATAGATCCGGCCCCCTATGTGCAAACAGAGGTCACATTAAATATTACCTCTTTGGTTTATAGAAGCTGTTTTTTCCACTGGAGCTTTTTTTTTTTTTTTTTTTTTTTTTACTGCTTTACATACTTCACATTTATCCACATTGTACTTTAATACAGAGACTGAGAATAATATTTATGGTCACTGCACATTTACTAAACTTTTCTCTCTTAATGACAGATAGCTGAAGGTATGGCGTACATTGAGAGGAAAAACTACATCCATCGAGACCTGCGCGCAGCCAACATACTGGTCAATGAGACCCTTCACTGCAAGATAGCAGACTTTGGCCTGGCACGGATCATCGAGTCAGAATACACAGCCCATGAAGGTGCAGTGGACAGGATAACTGTTTCTAATATGGCACAACAAATGCAGACAGGGTTAAAGACAGAATTGTTCTCCAGACACACATGTGTGACTAAATGTTAGATTCATATTTTTTCCACATTGCATTCATTGAGCCCAGTTTTAAAGGCCTGGTGTGTATTCTTGAGGGGATTTAAAAAAAAACCCAAAAACAAACAAACAAAAAAAAACAGTCCATGTTGTTCTGTCATGTTTCCACTATAGCCTAATGTAAGCTCCTCTTTTTGTTTGTTTAACAGCAGGTATTGTCCAGGGCTGAGGTGCATTACTATCACATACTAGAAGTTTGGATCAGTGTTAATATCCCATTAACTAACTCACCCAGAATAGACTAAACAAACACAGACACTAAGAAGGGATGTGTGCAATTTTTGCAGAAACTGCATCAGAAGGGGGGGAGGGAAGGGGACATAGTTGGTGGCAATCTAAAACTAAGCTTTACCACTAGAACAATGAGGTACATTTAACCACCCTCCCATTACAAAAGCCTGTAACTCATTGACATCTCTCAGCTCATGATTATGACCAAAAATGAGTTTGATCATCTAATAAATTAAAATATGGTATATACCTACCTAGAACATATACTATTATTATTATTATTATTATTATTATGGTTATATGATTATTTTTACACAGTTAGCTGTCTAGGAATGTAAACACTTCATGAGGAACAGTGAAGTTAGGATTCAGCTCTGTTATAAATAACTATTCTTATCAGTGATTTGAGGGAAAGGTTTGATGAAATTCATTTATTTCCTTTATGTACTTAGTATTCTTTTTTCCCCCCATCTATTATTGATTGCTTGTAATTAACAGAGAAATAAAGAGCCATTTTTTTCTTTAAGTAAAGAAACAAATGTAATTAATTTTGTCAATTATTCTGGGTATTTCTACTGCATCAGCATTAGTATCTACAGGTAATGCATCACAAATCTGAATTGTGATGTCAATTACTAATTTTGGATTAAAATACATTTAAGCATTAAATGAAAACAGAGATGGAAGAATCCCATAGATTAAATGAAACACAATGTTGTGATATAGACTGGGATTCATAATTGACACACATCAAATCATGTAACAGAATTTCCAAGAATCAGTCATTCACTCACATTTACACACACGTACCCACCTACATTTTCTCAGTGTGACAGACAGTAATGCAGTTTTTCTCTGTTTCTTTCCTCCCTTTTTCCAATTATTAGGTGCTAAATTTCCCATTAAATGGACGGCTCCAGAGGCCATCAATTTTGGCACATTCAGCATCAAGTCAGATGTCTGGTCCTTTGGGATCCTCTTGACGGAAATTGTCACTTATGGAAGGATACCTTACCCAGGTACAAGAAGAATGAAACACAGTACAAGAAGAAATATCATTGTAAATAATAGTAATAGACGCTATATATAATGTTACAACAAATCACTAAAACATGAGTAAAGCTGTTTTTTTTTGTCTAAATAAATAAGAAAGACCTTTTCTAATTGATGTATCAACATTTATTATTGTGTTACCTTGTGCATTTCACATTTTTTACTCAAAATCAGGTATTTTCTTCTATTTAATTTTATGATTATATAAATGTTCATAAAAGCTTGGAACCTTTTTTTTTTTACTTGTCTTGTCCAGCATCATAACAGCAGAATGGTGGTCTGGCTTAAAAAGAAGGAAAATAAATAAATAAATAAAAGCTCAGAGTAAATTCAAAGGCTATTACATAAAAACAGAGAAAACTGAAGAAAAAGTGATTGTTTCAGCTAAATATATCACTAATTCAATGGAAAATGAAGGGTCCGTTGTCAATCATCAACTGTTGTCATTTGTCAAACTACACTGGTTTTATTATGAATCAATGTTGTAGATGATGATGGTGTTTCCATGTTCAGTAGAGAGCCCCGAATGTCAAATCTGATGATGGTAAAACATTGAGAAACTGCATTTTACCTAATTATTTAAATGTACATATAGTATTAGTGGTTCAACAGTTATTATTATTTTTTATAATTATTTTTTATTGACATTCAGTATCAGACATTTGCATCTGGTACATCATGTGTACAAATACATCTGTTGTCTGCTCTAAATGCCAAAATAATATTTTAGTTTTATGTCCAAACACTGAAAAGGAAGGCAGATAACCAAATAAATAAATAAAAAAACAATATACAAATAGGGCATGATCTTTTCCATATAACACAATCACTGATTTGTGAAAACAAAATGGTTCAACAGTTATTAAACATTTTAGATCAGATGCTTTTCAATCTTTGGGGGTTAAAATCTCATACTGTATATGTTTTTTTTTACAATCAGGCATGACAAACCCAGAGGTGATCAGAAATCTGGATCGATCGTACAGGATGCCATGTCCAGAGAGCTGCCCTGATGAACTCTACGGAATCATGTCAATGTGCTGGAAACAGAAACCTGAAGACCGACCCACTTTTGAATTTTTACAGAACACACTCAATGATTTCTTCATCGCCACAGAGGTACAATATGAGATGCAGCCTTGATTAAAGACGTTTTCTGCTGATGAACAGGATTCTTCAAGCATCCTGCAGTGTGAGATGAGATATGGATGGATAGAGGATTAATCACACAGGCCTCTTTTTTGATTGATCCAGCTCATTTTTGCATCACCTCAAATGGACATTTTTTTTTACACGTTGTGAATGTAAAATCTATTTAAAGTTTGTTCACTTAGTGCATCTGAAAGCACTTCAATTCAGAGTTTATACACTGACACTTTGCCAGTTTCAATGGCATTTTTTTCTCTGCTTTGATGTCAAGGCTGATTCTTGGAATATGAAGAGAGAGAATTAAAATGGATATATGAAGAATGAATAGAAAAATATGGATGTACAAACGCATGCATCATGCTAAAAGTCAGTTGGATCAAGGGGAAGATCAACAAAGGTAAAGTAGCGGAGTAATCACTTGTGTTGTACAGAAATATGCAGCCTGAGATTAAATGCACCATTGTTTGCACTTTTTCTTTATTTCAGTCAATCCTTCAGATGTTGTTGTGCATGAAAACATGAGCTTTCTAATGAGAATTTATTCTTGCATACATGTTTTTAAATAAAACAATATTTACTTTATGTAGAATGGTTTGGGCTTATATTTTATGTGGTTTGTTCTGAATTCTTCATATGCAATCTAGAGCAAAGTTTACTATACTTATTTTATACCTTTTGTATGTAATACTTAAAACACTGTGGTGGTAGTAATTGAAGTGTATCTCAAGGAAATGTTATATAGTATGTAACACAGTTAATAAAGGGGAAAAAGCAAAGAGTAATAATGGGAAAGACATTTGACAATATCTATAAATAACTATTTAGTGATAGAACAGTGATGTTTTGGTATAAAATGGCAAGCTGGTGACAATGTAATGTTTTATTAGTGCAATATTTGTGTTAAAAATTGTAATATAGCAATATTAACTGAATAATAAGTTAATAATAATGCATAGTAATATATCGGTTCATTTTAGTGTCCTGCCATTGCATTTTCTTCAAAATCACATAAAAAAGTGAAAGTGAAACAGTGAAAATAAGTAATTGTTGTATTGTAACACAACCTCCCTGACATTCCAAACACTGTTGTTTTTCAAGGTAACAACTGTACAAATTACATGTGTGGTACAACTTGTTTCCTGGAACTAGATGTGGAAGTTGCTGTGTAGTAACTATGACTCAGGGCTGCAAAATGCAAGTGTCGACTTAATTCCATGTTAAACTCGACGAAACACAAAAGGATGTCCAATTATAATGTCTTCAAAACAAACAACAACTTTTTCAGCATTGAGACTAAAGCGTATGTAAACATTTGTTCAAATCAAACATAAAGAGGTAATGACAACCAAAAAGCTTCTTGACTTACAAGTTTATCTCACTGACAAATTGTGAGACACTATGGAAGCTCACAGGAAGCCTTTAAAAACAACTGACCACCTAAATTATCGTGGTTTAGATCCTCTCACTAAACCCTCCTTGGAGGCCCTAATAGTATCTTGAAGATAACAGAATGGAATGGCCGCACCAGGGGTTAAACCCTGCCACTTCCTGAATGCAAAGGAAACAGGAAGTGTGAGTCAGCGTTCCTCAGATGCCACACTATGAACTGGTCTTCACTTTTTTCCTGCTTAAAATATCTTCTGGGACTTCTGGACATTCCTTGTTTTACTAAAGAATGTTGTGCTGTTAAATAAAATATCCACCATGACACATGAGAAGACACTTTTGTTATTTTAAATATTTACAAGCCCTCAGTTATTGTTATCATATCATAGTCATTATTCTAAGAGTCATGAGTCCAAAATAAAATTATTGTGGATAATTAAGAGAGTATACTGTAGTTTTATTTTTAATTTATGTACCGTTGGCAAGCTTTTCTGTAGTATCATCAAAGTAGCCTGAGACAGATTTTTTTGCATACTGCAAGTGAACTAAGGGCTTTGAAAATACTATAGACTGATGTAAACTTTGGAAGATGTCCAACAGATAAAGTAAGAGGAGGAAAAGGAGGGGCCTTCATCAGTACAAAGTGTAACATGTTTCATTTCCTGTTCGATTCATTAGTCCTACATGATGCAGCCAAAGTATCGATTATGTTGTTTAGTGATGGCTAATGTATCATGAATGATGTTTGAGTTCTACACAAAAGCATGTGTTGCTTTTATGCAGAAAACAGAAATAAAGTGCAGTTGCAGTCATTGCTATACCCATGCTGTCCTGCAGAGGTCAGTGTCATACAGTTTCACCCAACTGCACTGTAAGAGTAAAGATGCTGTGAGAAGACTGGAATAGAGAATTTGAAGTCTGATTATAGTCTTTTCGTCAGTTTACTGCAATCACAGAAGAGGTAATGAAGATTCAGCGATTTTACTCTAAATAAATCCACTTCAAGTCATGTATTTGCATAAAGCAAAAATAAAATACAGTTTGTGACTGTGTTAAATACTTATTTAACTTAATTATTGAATTCTGTTTTTAATATAAAATCCAATTTAGAGAAATATGTGATTTTACTCTAAATAATGTTTCATTTGTCCTGTCAGTGTTTGCATTTTTCTGAATTAAGTAACAGAATGTGAATGTATGTCACTAAACATTATGTGAATAACATTTTCTTATAATACCTTGCTGGTATACTTGATTTCACATCCCATTAGATAGATTTTCAACAGCAGGGGTGGTGAAAACAGCAGCTCCGGTGGCCTCTAATATAACACAGTTTCTTGTATTATTGTTTTGAGAAACACCCACTGGAAGAAATTCCACAGAAAGTGTCAATACGTGTGTTGGCACATGGCTGCAAGTTTTCCACTGAATGCAGAGCTAATAGGCAACATCCCCCCTGACAGCTGGGTAATACACACTCAAAATAACATTATGTACATGAATTTGGGTCACAGTGATGGTCACAAGTACCTCAGAAATCACATTTGTGAGTATCATCGCACATGCTGCTGCAAGTTCCCAACTGTGCACAACTTCAAATATCCTGTCCTGCATGGTCATCTAAGGTACTGAAGCCAGAGGAGACTGGGCCTCCCTGCTGCCAGAGTTATCTGCAAAAATCTTGTTAAATAGCTGGGGGGGTTTATATCACAAAGCAGAGCCATTTCCCAAACTCTAATATTTTCTTTGCCACACACATCTAAGCACTAAACCCTTTTATTTCCTTATCTTATTGTTTTATTTTTTGCAGTACAACCAAATTTGATTGCATCTGTGATTAATTTTCTACTTCACTGTATTCATTCCTTCCAAAGTGTGAGATACAACTAATGTGTGATGTGTCAGTTAAAACAAGGTGCATTAACCCTTTCATGCATGAATAATGAAAACCTTAGTCAAGATTTTTTTCCCCAAGTGTTTTTATTCCTATTTAGGCATGAAAAAACAATGCGATTGAATTTTTTTATTACCCTGTTTTTCATGGAGTTACAAAAATGCCCACTCAGCTGAACATCATGTGTTGAATTTTTGAAGCAAAGAAATATGTATTTAAAACCCATCATCAGAAAGTGATATACTGTGTGAAAACTATGAAATAAAAACATTTTTCATGCAGCTAATCTGAGGTTTTCTCACATTTTAACATACTTTGATACAAGTTATTACTCACTTCATGGAGATAATATGCAAAAAAAAAAAACGTGATTAAGAAAACTGTTAATTACAGTCTAATAACAATTAGCAATTGATTTACACTAAAACATATTACTGCAGATCAGGTTTATCAAGAACGTCCACTGTGTTGGCTGATATGCACACAAAACAACAAAACCCATGAATATACAAGAGAACAGCTGTAGAATAGCCGTCCACTGTAGTGACCAGTATGCATGAAGGGGTTAATATGGGTAAAGTGCTTTATCATTGATAAGCAGCTTCACCATGAAAAAGGCCAAGATGTTAACATGAGATGACAGGATGTGGGTAAAGGTAGGGAGACCGAGTCACTCGCCCCCTTTCTTGTGTTCATCACCACTGCTTTAGAAGGGAAACAGTGGTTAGTACGCAAATAGATGACTGATCCCTGGTGAAGGCAACACATCATTAGCATCATGTGAGGATAACCACGCATTGTCCACTGGGATAAAATGAGCCATATTGCCACAGATGAAAAGAGATGTGCTTTCATCTTCCAATAATGTTGATGTTTTCAATGGCGTTCAGTTGGCATTATGCTCCTCATAAACATGTTTTCTCTCCTGAGCTTTGATGTCATTAAATTAATGGGCTCCATCAATCAAGTGTGTGTTGGTCCAATAGATGTGAGAGCTCTTGAAACAATGACAAAAGATATCCAAGAAACATTCTGCAAAATGAGCATTTTGTTCAGTAGATGAGCAATAAAGAAAGACTCTTCTGTTAAAATCCTGTTGGACATTTTACATTGATACAGTTCATGCACTTAGTTTATGACTTCCTTCACAGACTTAAACAGCCACCAAAGATCAAACACATCAACTAACCTACAATGTTTAATAACTTACTAATCACTAATCCGATGAATGTGTTTAGATAATGCAGGTAAAATGCAGTTTCTCAGCTTTTTTAACAGCATCAGATGTCTTTTTTATGTTCAGAGGCTCTGTAGTGAACGCAGGAACACCGTCATCTTCTGCAACATTGACTCACCAATAAAACCCATGTGGTTTGACAAATGACGATGCTTGTAGATGCTTGTTTTTATGTTCAGGTAATTATATGTTTACTGAAAATTTCACTTTTTCTCTGTTCTGATGTGATGACCTTTGAATTTACTCTGAGCTTTTATGAACACCTACATGATCATTAAATCAAATTCAAATAAATATTATTTTTTTTGTCAGAAACAGCAGACATAACATCTGTGAAGGACAAGAGTTCCTTCCATGCTTTCATAAAATACAAATAATGACACTTTAATGGTATATATTTTCTATCAGTGATTAAAAAAAAAAAAAAAAAAACGTGTTCTCTCCTCGCCGCTCTCTGCAATCCCCTTGGTGTTGAAAGATGCTCAACTGGTAGCAGAGGCTACTTAGGATCTGCTTTCTTATTCTCATTTTTCACCATTTTTATTATATGGAGTCCTTTTAAATAAAACATAAAGCACATGCTTTGCAAAAGTATCTGTCTTTTCTGATCCTGATGAAGTGGAAAGAAAAGAATGATTCCCAAAGCCGTGGTATAGTTCACACACTAAGTTTTAAATTAAATAAATAACTTTCCTCTCAGCAGAAAATTATACCCAATAATTCTGCTTTTTCCGGTACACTGAAAAATGTTTTTGTCATTCATCCTGTTTCAATTGGAAACTTGTTTACAGGTTACATCAAACACAAATTATTTATGCTGCAACATGAATCAGTAGTAGGGATTATTTTTTTATGGCTCCACGGCATCACTTCCCCTGTTTAAGTGAAATTTATACCTAATGACAGATAACAGTGGATTTATTGTTACTAAATCAATCAAATATTAACAAATATGCCTGTAATAGAGAAAGATTAAAATGGATTCTGATCATGGTTGGTGCAGTTTTAGACTAAATCATCAATTTTATGAAACAGACTTGACTACACAAAATAATAGAGGTCATCAGTCTCCAGATTCTGTTATAAAATGATTTAAGAAGTCTAGCTTACACCATGTATTGTTTTTATCTTTCTCATCCTTTCAATAAGATTTCAAAGCTTCTCAGATACTTGATTGTAACCATGTAAAGATTTCCCTGACATCAGCTTTGCACTGTATATTTTTTCATTACTAAATGCATGGCATAAAACAAATCTTTTCCCTTTTGTCTGTTTTCTTCAGCACTTAATGACTTACAAATACCAAACATAAAAGAGAAAAGTGATGAGTAAGAAAAAGGAGATGCATTTTTCTGGCATGTATTTAATACATGTACGCAGAAGCCAAATTCTGTCCTTTTATTTTATGACAAAAAAGAAAGTCTTACAAGCAAAAGCTACTATTGTTAATGGAGTTTTCTTTGATGAAGCCAGTACAAAAGAAATCTGCACATGAGAGCAAAATTTATAGATGCCTGCCTCTTTTCCTTAGGCTAAATGGGAAGAATTTAGAAAACCATCTGCTAGATTGATATTTTATCTTGATATATGAGTCTGTGTCAATTCATTTACTGAAGGGAGCCTTAAAGCCATGAAGTAGCAGGAACCCTACCACCCCCAAATGGATGTGGTAATTGACCACCATGGTGGAGCTCAATGATGAGTCAAGGGCACCGGTAACTACAGGGAAATTTAATTATATGTGCGCTGGTGCAGTAAAAAGTACTGAAGGATACTGGTGGCCTACGCAGTGTGGGCTGAAATGTAACCATCAAATGTTGTGCCAGACTTTTTTACTCTATTATTCAACAATAAAGATGAGGATGATTTGATTAGGTTTAACAAAATAGTCCCTACTGAAGAATTGTACTGACTTCTGGATTGAATGAATGAAGTATATGAAATCACATAAATCTCTCACTGGGCAGTAAAACACTCATCTGTATTACAGCTTCATTTCACACAGCTGCAGGCTTATGTAACATCTGATATATTGTGTTTTGGTTGTATGAGCCTTTTGTTAGCCCACCAACAAGACAGCTCATCATCCCTAATCAGTATGCAGCGCTGCGCTCCTGCCCATTCAAAGATCCCTGCTGTCACCATCACCTTTCTCCTAGTGGTTTGTGTACCAAATGTCAATGTAAATATTCATATATGTGGTTTTGACCTTGAGTTACTTTTCTCACATTTTGGTCACCCCTTTCTTACTGACGGTTTTGTTTCAGTGTAAAAAAGAGGATACTCAAGAACATGAGAACACAAGGTAAAAGCAAAGGTGAAGTTTTCTGTGAGCAAGAGAAAACAAACATTTTTATACAACTTTTGCATGAAAACACTGAAAGAATACTTGTTATTCAGACTTCATAGAACAGACGGCATGCACAGTATTTCTGTCAAATGATTACATTTTACTAAAAGATCATTTTAAAACTGAGTGGATCTACTGCAGAACGTGTGGACTCCATAATGTTTTCAATCTTACACTCTCGCACTTAAGGAGCAATAAAGTTCTGCAGCCACTTATTAAGGTCTCTGTGTAACTTTCTGCATCGGCATTACATACAGCGAACACCAAGCAATTAATATTTTGAGTCATTCCTCATGGCAGTTGAGGTTATTTCAGGGGAATTTGGGTATTTTTGAAAGTTTTCCATCTAAATGAGGAATGAGGACTAAGTGAGAGATGCAAGAGGTGCAAGGATTATTACAAAACATAGGGTCCAAAATAGAAAGATGACCTTGTATCTTGTGAAAGCCCCTCAGTAATTTATTCATTAAAAACTCCACCTGCACATAATTAGACCTATGTTACAGTTTTAATTCAACAACCCATGAGTGTAAGCAAGGTGACACATTCCTTAGAACCAACAGTGAACAGTATTAACATTACAAAACAAACCCACTGTATGATGAGCAGTCATTTCACTACAAATATACTTTGCTGTGAAGAAATTTAGCGTAGACAGAGGTTTGTATGTTTTATCACACACATCATCATTCACAAGTGGCCCAGTCATGCTGACAGTGAACATTACAAAGGCACACAGCTTGTATTTATTCAGTACAGACATATTTATATTCAAAGTTAAATCCTTCTCCTACAATAAACAGCTAAACAACCGTAGAGTTAAGATGATTTGGATCATATTGGTGTTTTACATCATTTTTATCCTTGTGAAAAACACATATTATTCATCGCAGAACATTTTCCTGCTTGACTGAAGTTTTTGTTTTCTTTCAGCTGCTGCTGTAAATCATCGGTAATGTCTCTACCATTGTGATCAAATATGGAATATTTTCAGTTTCTACCTATAAGGTCTTTTACATTTCATTTCCACATTTAACTGCTGGCGTTATGGAAGTTTGAGTAAGCAGCTGTTTCATAACTGCAGAGATTGTCATTTCATCACAGGTGAATGTCCTCTTTTTTTTTTTTTTTATCAGAATAGAGGAGAAATCTGTAACACAAATATTTCCTCTTTTTCTCTTGGTGTTCATTTTGTAAACTCTAAGTAGCATAAATTTATGCAGGAGTCTTCTTTTCAGATAGACTTTAAATGATTTGTACTGAATGAACCATTTTTACAGTGAGAGGTGTGATAAAACTCATTTAAATATTTCCAATTATAGTCTGAACTAAAAAGTCAGCAACTCTGCTCTCTTGATAGATTTGTGTCTTTTTTATTACTGGCCACACAGCTGCCCACATTTTGCATAAACTCTAAAAGTCTTGAACAGCAAAGATACAAATTAGGCTGCAAAATAACTTCTGAAGGGTAAAAAAATAAGGACCCCAGGCTACAAGTGGGTGGAAATCAACAACATTTCATCCTTTGACAAAACATTTTTTTTAGCTTTAGTAGAGCTATACTGGACTACAGTGATGTAAAATAATGGGAAAAGGTTATTGTTAAACTTTCATAGAGCATCTGAACTGAGATATTTGACAAAATGAAACTAAGTGTCTCTGTCATTACAAAGTAGAGCCCTCACTCTATGACATTTGTGCATGCTTTCTATTTCTATAGAAAGCATGCACAAAAAATACAGCCAATACTACCACAAAAGCTTTTTCATCATCTTTACCGCAGATATTGAAGAAGCAGAACAGTTCTACAGATAAATGTCACAGAAATGTCAGCCACAAATACTCAGCTGTCATGGTAACTCCAATATCTTCAATATCTCAAATGTGCTTTAAAGACTTTTTTTTTTTTTAATTTGTCTCTGCACCAATGCACAGAGGACTGATGAGCACAGAGAAACCATGGCAACACCTCAGACAGGGGGAAACTATTTTCTTGACCACTAAAAGGCTTTAAATGTTTAATCAATGAAGCTACAGAAACAAAGTTGAAAAAAGCAAACAAGGAGTTACTTGCTACTTAGTTTTCTTGTTACAAGATCGGATGTGGATGATTTCCGTTCTCTCAGCTTTGCAGCTCATAATTAGGAGTTAATTATTAAAATGACACCCCCCCCCCATGCACACATTGGATGACTTGTCCACTATGTCAAATTATAGACCACAATATCCTGCGTGTGGCTGCAGTCAGAGCCCTTACAGGCAAACAGTCGGACGTGAACGCTTGTCCCATGAGGCAATGCACTCAGCTTATCAACATGATTCATCTTCCTGATATCACGGTTGTCTTCTGCGCTCCGCAGTGTATGATGATGCGTGAGAACTGCATCAACCTGCTGCTGGGCTTTGTGTATAGACCGCAGGGGCAAAAGAATAAGCACTAATACCGAATAAAGAAAACGGCTTGTATTGTATTTATGAATGATTTAATCAGGATGGATTAGAAAAAAAAAAAAAAAAGAAAGAAAAGAAAAGAAAAGAAAAAAAAGAAAAATCCCCCTGTTGCTTCCTGGTTGACTCTTTGTATAAATATCAACTTGCACAATAATAATCTGAAGAAGCATACATGTTGCGGCTGCAGCTCAGGTAGGCGTCAAAAGCTGCGCCGTCCTCCTCTGATGACACGTGGATGATAAATCACGCTATACTGCGCGCATACTAGATCTGAAAAGCCACAAGGCAGAAACCAGGGGTCTTAAAGGCTGTTTGTGAGCCCCGAGAAACAACTGCAGGATGCCCAACCCTCGTGCATGAATAAATACATTCAGGTCTGAGGCGTAAACACTGAGGCTCCGTGCGCCGGGGCTGACTCCAAACTTAGGCGCTGTCCACGGTGCTGAATCGCCCTACCGCGTCCCCTCAGTCCGGCGCGTGGACCGACGACCCTGAGAGCGTCATCTTTTCTGCGACCTGTTCATACCTGAGCTCTCGGAACACCGATAATCGATGATCCACAGGAGGATGTGAAAAGCTCACAGTTTCATCCACGCGATTTAGTCAGACACCAGACAGCCTGTGATCGTTCAATCTGCAGGAGACCATGGGTGAAGGACTTGTGGAATTAAACCAGAAATGAAGAATCCGCCTCAGCACGGGAAAAATGTTTCTGAAGACATCGACTGTTACGTACTTTCACTGGTCATCTGTTTAGTGACCAGCTCGAGGCCGATTCAGTCAGAAATCGTTCAATGAAGAGCGTTCATTCATTCATGGAATTCCAACGTGTTATCAAGATGAACTACACGCGTTTAGTTTCTCTTCGAGCATAGGAAATCAGCGTTTTTATCCAAGAAGAGCGACAACTTCTCCTCCAAAACATGGCTCGCCTGCTTGTTTTGGTCAACTCTGTGATCCTGTTGCTTTTTGGCAGCGACATGTTCTTAGTAGGAGCAAGTAAGTCAGAGTCACATTCATTATTCTGCACTTTGCATTAGCAATCCTGTACTGAAAGTATAACAAAACACAGAAAGGCATGGGGCTTTTTTGTACATACTAAACACAGATATAAATATCAACACTAAATTAACATTTTTAATGATAATTTTTCCTCCTTTGTTTGTATGCGACATGTAGCTCATCTAATACCACCTGTTAGTCACACTTAGCACAGAATTCAAGCCTTTTAAAGTAATAACATTATCATCATTATTTCATCTAGCTTGCTTTACTGCAACCATTCATAATAACAAGACATTCTGTTTATTTTCTTCTATTTTATATCTGCGTCCATATATTTGTATTCAATAAAAATAATTTGCACACTGCCAGCAAATGTCTAAAACAATAAAAATGTACACTATTGCTACCGATTTACACACTTGACAAATATTCTTAAAATTGTTGACTAAAGAAAGCTAATTGCATTCCTGAGGTGGCACTACAACACAAGGTGCCATTATGAAGCACCCACAAGAGGCTAAAACACCCCAGGTCATTCACTTTTCTAAATTAAACACCAGTTGCAGAGTCCTGGTGTTGCTTAATCAGTCTGTATATTACATTGATTCCTCTACATTATATGCTATGTACATGATGGAGATCACCTGTGTTTGCTTTGTATTTGGGTAACAATGAGCCCATTTTAATTTTAGGATTCCTTTCTTTCCATCTCTGAGTGCATGCATCTAGAGTTTTGGTATTTCTTTATCTTTCTTGTCTATCTCTATGTCTTCTTTTCTTGTCTCTCAAGGGACATGAGATAGTGCCTTGACAGAATCAGATTGGCACTTCACTGTGTCTGTGGCTGTGTGTTCAGTCGATCTGAGACAAATATTCAAGGGCTTTGTTATGTTCTGCTCTGACATGTAAGACGCAGGAGCATCTGTGATTTCGATGGAGTTATCCATGTGGCTGTCAGGCGCTGGAAAAGTTGATATTAAAATATCAAACATGACACTCATAAATAAGCACATAGGCATCAGTGGAAATGAAAGTGTTGAATGCACTCTGGCCTTTCAGTGCATGCAATGAAATGGACTCATTGAGACATGCCTTTCATTGAGGAGTCTTAATTAAATGTATCGCTCTTTGGTTTCTGGCAAGGTTGTCAAAAAACTTTCCAATTAAATATATAAAAAAAATGTGGTGAGGTGACAATGAAGTTGAACTTGCTCAAAGGGTTCAAGATTTATACTAAAATAATGTGAGATTGGTGAAAGCTAGTACATAATACATGCATTTTCTTTTTTTCATCCCCTGATATTCCTTCTTATTAATTAAAGCTTTTTATTCATCCATTAATAAAAAGTCAAAGTATGCTTGTCTCCAGATTAAAGTGTCAGCATAATCTACACATCACAGGTCTGTCTTTAAGCATTTCAATGTATGTAGTATCCAATTGACAGCATTGAGCTTCAAATACTACTCAGAAAACTCCAAGAAATGTCTTAATTAAATGAAATGTCTAATGTCTTCCTTCAAAGTCAAACAGGATGAGGACAGCAGACTGTTTGATTTTTGTCATTCTAGTCTGACTTGAGTGAAATATTTCAGCTAGGCTGTCTGTATTCTTATTTACACAGTCTGAAAAAAAAAAACAATCATGCCAGAAAATGAATCTCATACCAGTCTCAACCAGTGCTTTAGACTCTAAACAAATGTGAATTACAATATACTGGATTTATTGGATGACCAGGCTCATATCATCCTTCAAATTGGCAATTTGCAATTTATAAACCTGGTGACACATTCTTGACAAATAGACATTTTGTAATAGAGCGAATGTGAGGCCAAGGTTTGCTCATGTTGTCATAATTCCATCCCCTGTCACATAGCTGACATGTTACAGTGGATGTTTTGTTATATAAATATATCTATTATTTATTAGCCAATTTTATTTCAGTTGTAACTTTCACCCCACTGTTTTAATGATCACGTTTGTGGAATGAACCAACACCCTGCCCTGTGTGGCTGGTTAAACAAGTGCCACAACCATGATTTATATTATAAATCTGCTCCTGTACTTTAGTGCATACTAGAGTTTACATTTATGAGATGATTAAGCAGTGTTAGTCTGCAGTTAAAATGCCTCAGGCCTTTGCCAGTGATTACATTAACCTCAGATTGGCACCTGGTCCCATGTGGTACCACTGTTGTTTCACAGCCTCTGGGTTTGTGAGAAAGTGTACATAAAGCACCAAAAGGAAAGTAAAGTAAATGCCCCTACAGTAGAAAGGCAATGGTATACAAACTGAAAAGCACAGGACTCCATGCCTGGCTGAACAAGTGGTTATGGTTATACTTTATTTAGAAAGATTTATGATGCACAAAATGTATCCCATTCCAGTACATTTAAGAAAAGATCAGTTTAAGTTATGGCTCCCACATAGCATTAGATGTGGAATAAAGACAGGAAATGAAAATAATCTTGGAGTCAAGTTCAGATGCTAACGCAGTGCAGAGATGAAATAAGAAAATGGTCCTCAGTGGTACGGGGGCTGAGAGTGCTGCTGCTGAGATAAAACCAGCACGACATTGCTTAAGAGGCCCACTACCGGGCGACTTGCAACATCGGAGCCAGTCAAGCAGCTGTGTGACAGTCTCCTGCTGTGCACAAGAGAACATTTAGACTTCCCACCACTTGGTTTAAAAGGCATCCAGATGAAGCTGTTCGATGGCAGCAGATCAAAAATCAAGCTTCTTACTCTGAGTTATTGCCTTTATTATACTTTAATGCACACAGAGGGGATCCACTTATAATTATTAGAAAAGGATTACATTTCAACTGACTGCTCCGAACGTCACTAGCCAGGAGGTAAATGAGACTGAAATACGAGTGATAATTCTGGGAAATCGCAGCGTTTTGCCTTTTAGATACGTTTGAAGCAATGTGCATTACACACCTACTGAAGTATTATCGCAGTCATTACTAAGCTGATCAAACACTCAAATGATTCATGCTCATGGAATAATGAGATGGGGTCATTCATGTCACACTTGATATTGTTTGTAAAATAAAGTAATGACATCTTCTGTCTTCTATCTCAGATGTGCAGGGAAGCGGAGCCAAATAAAACACAGTGCTGACTGTGCTTTCACACATTGTAAGCAGATGCATGGATGTGTTTCCATCGTAGACCCAGTATGCGTTCACAAATACTTTGCAAGCTTTCAAAATGTCATGAATTGAAGTGATTTTTTATTTTTATTTTTTTATTATTATTATTATTTGCTCAACATTCTTTGTCATCCAGTGAGCTGCTTCATGTGTCAAAATGAAAAACAAACAGTCGGATTTGACTTCCGTTCTGGAAGCGTCAAATTAAACAAAAATGTATTTTCTTTCCCACAGTCATTTTCTGCTCTTGGTTAGAAAAAAGACTCCTCATCTCAATTTTTCAGTTCGTGTTTTGTCAAAATGCCAACTAACTGAAAGCAGGAGACTGTTTTACAAATAGAAAACATGTTATGAGGCACACTATATAAAAGAAGGCGCTTAAATATATAAGTAGCCTGGGTGAGAACCTTTACTACATTTCATCTTTACTTTGATTTTTCAGTCTCTCTCTACTATCAGTATCGTCATAAAGCAGAAATGCCTATAAAAATAGTCTTGAAAAACGTTTATGTACTAAAAAATATATGCTGTTCATGCATCCCACAGTTGCGCTTCACAAGCAAATACAGAGGCCAAAATATATGATGTCACGGCCTAAGTGGCTCTAATTTGGCTCCGTTCCAAAAGGTTTGTCAGCCATTCAGAGATCCACCCGCAATTTTACTATCTCCCCGTGCACTCTGCATAGATAGGGAGTAGCTAATGCGCTGGGCTTTTGGCTATACTCTATGATTCATTCTGGCAGTGTGCCCATATCCCAGGAGGGTCTTACCATTTGTTTTCAATGACACATGCATCAACCGCTGTGACCTATTGCTGTTTGATTTCAGATCTTACATAACACATTGTGTGGAGTAGAGCTGCTCAGGACACGTGGCTGAAAACAAATATTTAAGTGTCCACCATGACACTTATTACTGCAGAATGGAACATCAAACAAGCTCCAACAAGCTTGGACTGTATATCAATAATAAACATTTGCATTAGAAAATCACAGAGGAGGGGTAATCTGTTTTCTGCTCACTTGCCAGGCCAATAAGTCATTACCCAGAGGGATAAGATATCAGAAATTTCAAAGTCGCCCAGCTTATTTATCAGAAGCTTCTGAAATATTAAATGGATATATACAGCTGTGTTAGATTTAGTTGGCCTCTACTCGTTCGATTATTTTTACTCTACACTGCACAGTGTCACCTTTGCCAACAGGTGTTTGAAGTTGGGAATATACTTGTCCTGTTCACCTGCCTGTAATGGAAACAATATCGTATATAGGGACAGGGCACTTATACATTAGTGATGATTCATGGCCTGCTTCAGCTGAATTGTCACTTGCTCCATCACGAATAAATGACCCGCAGACAATGCATCATGGTTAGTGACTGCTTTTTTGCCCATGCATAGCTGTCTGTAACCCCCATTACCTAAAGGACAACGAGTGTGAAGAGAAATGAATGTGTCCTGCCTTAGATAAATGTTGCACCTCAGCGTGCACTGCAGGACACATGCTGATGGCAATCAAGTCCTGATGGTGTTCACTTGGTAACTGCAGAGCTCCAACTGGTATCTTTACCAAAACAAATGAATTATCCTTGATATGTGTGTGTGCGTGTGCGTGTGCGCGCGTGTGTGTGTGTTGGGGATAATACAGTTACACTCTCTAAGGCTTCTGTGTGGCTTTTAGAAATACAAGACTGTTCACTGCAATGTGTCTAAACTGTGAGATAATGAAAAAAAGTGTAATTCTGATACGCCAAAGCAAACTGCAATATCTGATTGCTTTATATCTGAAGTGTCTGACCCAAATATTGCATAAATATGTCCATGATCACAAATGTCATGACACAAATTTGGTAAATTTAGACACTAAGAACTCACAAGGACACAGGTTCTGTTCATTCACATATATATCTGAGTCATTCCTCACATCTCTAAAAAGATCAAGGACAATCCATACTAAACGTGATTGTCCTTCCTCTTACTTTACCATACATCTTTCTTTTAACACGTTCCAAAAAGGAGCTTCTTATTAAACAACTAAAATGAGACCAATATAACCTCTCAACCTGTGGATTCTACTTCTACCAAGCCCACTTTTCTCCTTGGTCTTTTTACAGTCGAAACATTAATTTCCTCTGACATCCACTTTCACAGGCTAAGCATTACTCTATAGGAACCAATCTATGAGCCTGAGGGGCTGAGCTTGCCTGTTTGACCTTGAACCTCATGCTTCATGATGCCTGAAACAACCAGACGAGGCTGAGACTGATAGCCACGTCTGACCTGAGGGTCCCGCGATCTGCTTCAATGTCACCTTTTGCACTGAACACAGAGGCCATCAGTGATTGTCTCTGAGATAAGGCGGACAGAAATACAAGAAGTGAAAGAGGGAGTAAGACAGAGATAAGAAGAATGTCACAAAGAGATAAGAGGTGGGGGATGTGAGGCAGGGTAGGCAAGGAAACAGCAAATCATTCAAAGTAGAGCTCAATTTTGTCATTTTGTCTGTCATCTTTTTCTCCAAAGTGCACTTTCTGGATCAATTATCATCCTTATAGCACTTTCATCTCAAGACTATAATACTATGGCTTATTATGTCCCTTCAAATGTATTAATAAAAGCTTCTGAATTACAAATGAACAACACAACCTAAAAACTTTTACGGTTGATAACTAAATCAAATCTGAAATGCAGTGGAAATATATCATTATCACTATTACACACTTAAACTGAATGCATCATATACTATAGTCTTTTTCTTATACTCCCAAGAAAAACTATTAATGATTTTTCACATATCTGACAGCGTATTTACCCCTATCCACATTGCATCAGTTACTTTCTGTGACAACACATAAGGTCCATTAGACCCACATTAACAACAAAAGCCCCGAGGATGGCCTCCTGGTCCTCGTCTGCCCACTCAATCCCATCTCACCTATCCATCTGAACCGTGCGATTGCTTGGAGACTGTAAAGCTGTACAAGCCCTCTATTAGATCTGTCACCCTCTGTTTCTCCTGCCTCTTGCTTCTCAATGCCTTTGTCCCACTTCTCAATCAGTGTGTCCACCAGCAACCAAATCATGATAGATGGCTGCAAAAGTGGCGGGTTGAAGAAACGTAACCCTGTCCTGGGGGTGTAGATATCAAATAGAGATGGTGATTGCTTTAAAAAGGCTGATATATCAAGGTGACAGACATTTTTTTGTTTGTAGATATTTCTCTTGAAGTAAAAAAAATACGGCTCTTTTAGTTTCCCTACTCAAATCAAGGAAAGCAGGCATATTTAAGAGAATGAAAAAAAAAAAAATCATGACCACCTCTGTGTAACATCCTCTCTTCTTTAAACAATAGTATATAAACATCCGGCAACTGAGGACACAAATTGCCAGAGATTTGGGAGAGTGTTCTAGCTGCTCAACAGTCCTGGATCTTCTTTGTTGTTTTTATTATTCTGTGATTTGCCAAAGGTTTTCAACTGGACTGTGAAGCCAGTTCAGCTCCAGTTCAGACTCTTCAGCTATGAAGCCATGCTGTTGTAATAGATGCAGTAGGTGGTTTAGCATTGTCTTGTTGAAATATACAAGGTCTTCCCTGAGAAAGATGTTGTCTGAATGGGATTATGTGTTTCTGTAAAACTTGTATCTACCTGTTAGCTGATGGTGCCATTGCAGATAGATGCGTCTATGAAACTGGGTTTATTTTGGTATCTGGCATTTTGCCAGTTTTTTTAGACCAATAATAAAAGAGAAATTTAGAAATATTTCCCCTCAGGATGTATCTAATAAAATATTAGGGCCAAAAATAGGACCAAAATTGGGACAAGAAAAGCTACCTAGGAGTCGGTGAATTTGATCTGGAAAATATGGCTTGAAATGGACTTATATACCCCCATAAATAAAGACAGTGCTTTTCTAATCCAGACATGCAGGTTTTTCGTGAAGTGGCAGTCTCATTCCAGGTTTCATGAGTAACCCGTCGTGTCCACTCACGTTACATGTGGAACCTGCCATTTTAAACACAAATAAATCATGAGTGATTTAGCAACAGTTGCCATTTTTGTGAAACACTCTGCCTTGTGTAATTAGTTCGATTCCCAGAATGTACCTGTGAGAGAATAAAAAGAAATTTGCATTATATTTGTGTCCTTTTTATCGTGTTACATGCAGATTTTTGTATAAAAATGTGTTTTATCTGAAAAATAATTTCTCTTTTATCTCAGTAAATATTTATTTTCAAAAGAGACCCAAAGTGCTTCCAAACTTGCTTCATTAGTCTATATCTGGTTTGAATATTTAGCCCCTCTGTCCTGTTTTTAGGGACCAGTTTCATAGACGCACCCAGATGCTCAAGCTGCCCATTCCATAGGCACTTATGCACCCCCATACCATCACTGATGCAGGCTTATGAACTGAGCACTAATAACATTTTTTCACAGTTTTAAACATAAGTATATACTGTATCTGATAGCAAAATTACTGTGTCCCAGTTGTGTTCTCATTACTGATTAGGCTTACATCGATGTCATGGTATTTTTATGCCCTGTAGTGTGATTATTCTTTGTATCAAAAAGACAATATTCTCATCTTAATATGCCATCCTAATTTGCTATGTGTGAAGTTATCGTTGTGTTTTGTCTAATGCGTACAGTAAATGCCTGACAGCAACTTTTTGGTATAAAAGTGTCTTCTCTTTGTTTGGTCAGTAGAGATCTTTGCCCACACCCTGACTGTCCTCAGTTGCTGTGTGAGCTGAATAAGGCCTTGAAATAAACAAAGCATTTCTTCTCCGAGTGCCTTGTCTCAGAGTGGTGATTTTCGGTCTTAAAATCCCACAATTTTCTACGTTCTATTGTGAATAAAATAGAGGTTTAGGAGATTTGCAAGTCATTGCTTTCTATTTTTATTTATATTTTATGCAGTGCTCAAATTGGACAGGGAATTGGAAATTGGGTTGTATGTTCATCAGGAAGCACTGACTGATCCTTCCTATTTGGACCAGCATTGTATGCTACTGACTGAAAGGAGTGACCAAGTGCAAAGAAATATGACTTGAGATTGAAATGAAATGTTTTAAAGGTCAGAGGTCATCAGCTCAACGTAGTGCAGCTTATTAAACAGAACAGTAACTTGGCAGTGACAGAACACTTCATGCTGTAGCTATTTCCCTCCATAAAGCCACTGCATAATCACATGATGAAATGCTGCGCTCCTCTGAGTGTCGATACCAGGGGCTAATAATGAGACTGTAAAAATAGGCCAAAAGGTCTGTGCTCTAAATGCTTATGTCCCTCTTGCTCTTGCTACGGTGTCCCATGATGCCCCTGTACTTTATAATTAGAGTCATCGATGCATCCACACAACTGACAGTAAGTACTTTTAGAGCAAAAAATCAATTTTCCTTTCAGTCTGAGCAAACAACCTTGGTGACTCAAGGCTGCCAACAAAATATTTGAAGGTTTCAGGTGCACTGAGTAGACACATGTGGCATGGTTAATTTAACTGATGCTTTGCATATTAAATCCCATTTCTATCGTTTATTTCAGATCGGCCACCAGCTCCTGTCAATGTATCTGTCCTGCATCTACGGGCTGACTCTGCAACTGTGTCCTGGGAGGTTCCAGAGGGAGATACAATAATTGGCTTCTCAATCTCACAACAAGTAAGTCCTAAACATCTTATTTAAATCAGCAAGACTATGAAAAGACAAGCAGAAAAAAAGAGTCTGGCAAAAGAAACATTTGGAGCCCAAGGTGTGTCATTTTGATGATGTATTGTGTGTGTGACCTCCATGCCGGGTGGATTTAAAAATGAGTGTGGGCCGTGTCCAGAAATAAAAATAATAATACATTTTACTTATAGGTGCCTTTCTTGGCACTCAAGGACACCGTGCAATAAACAGTAAACAAACATAGCAACATGACCAGGAAGATTTTGAACTGGGGAGACGTTGAGATCTGCAAGCTGTTGTCACTTCAGTCGGAGGACTCTATCCTTGCTAACATTTGTGGAATGGTGAAATACGGGCCGACTATGCCCGGGGTGTTTCTGCCACACAAGTTTTACGTCACGCTATACGCTGCACTGAGTTACTGCTCCTTTGATTCCGGAACACAGGTCTGCTGTGAAAAAGTCCAGCCTGTCTCACCTGTGTTACTCCTTTGGCTTGGCTGTGAAAATCAATCAATGGTGGAAAAAAAGGTGTGATCACCAACTCGCCTTTTTTCCCGGATCTCTGTGTTAAAGTTGCTATTATGTAGTAAGAAAAATCCACCTGAAATCCACCTTGTACAGCCATATATTGTGATATAAAATGAGTATGAGGCACCGAAGAAACACTTTCAGGCATTGAAATGGCATTTCACTTGGCATTTGTGTGCTCAACAAATAGTTCTCTCTTTGTTTCTGGAATTCACATGGCATACAGAGCAGCACATTTGCACAAGATACTGTGTGAATAAAGATGTGTTTTTGTCTGAATGTATATTCTCAGGGAGCCCTTAAACCTTTGTTTTGCATGAAAAAAGGCTGAATAAATGTTGCCTTCAAGCCTGGAATCAAAATAAAACTTGGCACGACTGATTTGTCAAGAGAAAACAAGGTTGCCGTCTGAATGCAGAGCTGTGTATCTGGCTGCCAAACTGCTGTGCTAGGATCAAGAGAAACCTTAAAATAGGGAAAATAATAATGCTAACACTGAATTTTGAAATACCAAATGTTACTGTAATCATATTCTTGGTTTATGTAACTCATGAGCAGTAAAAAAGCAAAAATCTCAGTCACGTCCCATCTTAATGCTTTTCATCATGCTACACAGCTGAATCTGAACACATCTGGTAATTGATTTTAGCGTGTAGAGTGATTTAATCTTTATATTAGTTATTGTGTAAAAAGACTAATGAGATTTTTATCATATATCTCAGTCAAGCAGGGCCATAAAATCACATGGGAAGACATCTGGCATAAAGCCACTTCAAGTGTGGATGGGCTTGAGAGCGCAGGGCAGAGGGCTCTCCATGCACAGAAGAGGAATAAGTCTTACAGCTCTGAGTTGTGATAGCTCCAAGAACAATCTTAAAGGTCAAAGAGAAATGTCTGTGCCTTTGAATGCTTGTGTCTCAAGGTACTTTCACTCAAAACTAATCAGAATTTTGACTACGCAATGTTTCAGTTTCCAGTCAAGGCTCCATATGGTGCAAATGAAGTGCCAACTGTTAATATAATAAAGTAGTCAGCATGTGGTTCTCCAGCTCTTTCAATATTTTCTGGTTGGTCACCTCTATTTCACATTGTCATGCCCCATTTACAGGTACATGATTGTTTTCCACTTTTTATGATTTCAGGGAGTGATTCATCACTACTTAACTGCTTTTTAAAGACTAAATCTGTAAAACATTGACAGAGAAGGTTGTGTAGTCAACACAGTATTGTTTATGGCTTTCAGTCCATGAAACGCTGTACCTGTGTTTCCCAAACTAAGAGACATGAATCTGTGTTTACTGAGGAAGATGTACAGCAGTAAAATGACAGGTGAATTGTATTTTTAATATATTATCTTGCATATGACTGCTGCCTGTAAATGAGAACTGGTTGTCAATTGAACTGACTAACCTGGTGAAATAAAAGGAAACTAGTGCGTTGACCTGTGGGGATCCACGGGTTCTAGATGTGGTAGTTTTTATGCTGTTGTGTATTCGTGCTTGCTGTACCGCATTTGTCCAGCAGTCACCGCCAAAGCATACTGGGCATAGCAACGTGATTGTGAGGCCATTGTATTCCAAAATTGCTATTATCGCCAAAAATATTGGCCCTCTCAACTTGCTGTTTTTGCTACTGTTTTCCTTGACCAAAAATACCTAAGTATGACAAACTGCAGCAGTCAGCTCTTTCCAGATTTTGTGTGATTCCCAAGACACACATGCACACACACACATGCACACACACGCGCACACAGAGCCCACTTGGCTTTTGTACTTTAGATAAATAAAGTTGTATGAAATGCTGAGGAGAGGCCTCAGTAATTTCAATTTATTTAAACTTTTTTAAGGTGTTCTCGAGGAAGCACTAAAATCTCTGGATCTCAACCTCAACAATTTGGGAATCACTGCACTATATCATGGGCTCATCTTGTTTGTAGTCAGACTTTTGAACATCATTATTATTATTATTTTTATTATTATTATTATTATTATTATTAGTAGTAGTAGTAGTAGTAGTAGTAGTAGTAGTAGTAGTGTCTTTTCTACCACCTTCCACCACTTAAAACACCAGTTTCTCCATATAACAAATACATTTCATATTCATTTATAATTTTAGTCATTTTCATAACTCTCTTATAACGTTCTCATGCTAGAATTTATATTTTTAATTATAAAATTTTGATATTATGTATATGTGAGTTTATATATCTTATTTTTGCATTATATTTTCTTATTTTATATCATCTTCATCTTCATCTTCATCTTATCTTATCTTATCTTATCTTATCTTATCTTATCTTATCTTATCTTATCTTATCTTATCTTATCTTATCTTATCTCCAGAGACAAGATGGACACATGCAGCGATTCATTCGAGAGGTCAACACCACCAGTCGCTCCTGTGCCCTTTGGGACCTTGAAGAAGAGACCGATTACATCATCCAGGTCCAGTCAATCGGCCTTTATGGGGAGAGCCAAGCAAGCAAGAAGGTCCACTTCAGGACCCTGAAGAAGACAGACCGCTTCCCCTCCAACAGCTCCAACCAAGGTAAGTTCTTGAAGAATCATGTTTAGCCTTTATGTCTTTATGTTAGCATTTCTACTTAGTAATTTGCTATATGCGAGGTGATGGTTACATGTAAATAGGACAGAGTTTAAGAGATATGAAATACATTACATGTCAAATGACAGATGATAGGGTTAGAAGTTTACATAGTGTTGAGTCTGACTCTGTTATGCAATGTAATGTGTTGCTTTTAACTCTACATGTACTGCCACAGCTCTCTTCCTGAGGCAGAACTTGAGAAACCCATCACAGATATTTTTCCCACCATTGCACTAAAGTGTCCTCTGACTACTGAATGCTTTTAAGCCCCTTGACTTTGAAAATGAGGTATAATAAAAGCCCGTGCCCACATATTGTAAGTGCAAGTAACCTGAAGCCTCCTCTCAAAGCCTCTCCCTGGGGGTTCTCATGAAGCTTTTGCAGGTTTATTTTCTCCCAGACACCAATTCATTATTGACAGTCTCTTCAAGCATGGCTGCAGGCAAGCTTCTATGAATTTATGCAACTCTATATCACTCCGAGTGCCTTATCAGGATTCTGACACACACTTTAAAACACCTCAGATTCAGTGTCTCGGCTCCGCTTATGAGCCGGAGGAATATGAAGACCGTAACCAAAGTAGAATGTGTTCTGCAGTGTTTCTTAAAGTGAGGAAAGACTGTAAAAAGGAGCTATTTGCTCTCTACTACATGCTGTTGTAGTCCACACTATATAGTAAATTCCTCTTCTAATTTGCCCTGCGTTAGTGTGTTCATGGTTGTGGGATGAAGCTAATAAATTAAAATAATGGAAGATTATATTTGACATTGGCCGGATACTTCTAACATATTTTTCTGTGTGATTTTATGGGCTGGTCTGGGTTGTGAATATGGGATGTGCTGATGCAAGTGATTCATAAATGTTTCCCTTCAGCTGACTCAGGTTGGATACCATTAGTTAAGCTGGCAAGATTGGACACACTGAAAGACAGAGAAACTACTTCAAGTTCAAGTTCAACACAGCTGCTCATTAGGTTAATTCATATTGTGGTGGGAAGCTGCTTTTCTGTTGCTTTACATTAATTAAAACATTAAATATATTGTTTATGTACTTATTTTTAAGTTAAAAAGCATTGGATTTTAGAAAGTGTCAATATCTGGACAAAGTGCTGAGGATTGAAAACACTTTACGTCTTATTACTTTTTTAAAAATTGGAAAAGATTCACTATGGAACATTAATCAGGATTTGCAGCCCCATGAGTCATCCAAGTAGGTCAGAAAAACAGCCCATTCAGTGGATGAGATTAATTTGTGTGAGTTTGTTTGGGTTTCAGTGTAGAAGGAATCACTGTCAGTTTTCCATAAATCTAATGCCGACACTGCTGACTCGTCACGCTCCAGTTCAAAAGTCCAATCACATCAGAGTTTCTTTGTGTAACTCTTGTCCAGTTTATTACTCACTTTCTGTTATAATGTTTTTCATCCTCTGAATGTATTTTTTTGACAGTGTTTTACTGTCAGTAAAGTTAGGGTATGAATTATGTGTGCGTATAGGGGATAGAATGACTTGCATAACACACATTGTCTGGTAGACATAATATATCTACTGAACTAAAATATTTAATAACTTGTGATACACTATTCCTACCATTATATTTAAATAATTCAGGTAAAATGCAGTTTCAGAGCTTTTCAGCACTATCAGAAGTATTCTTTTTTTCCATAGTGAACATAGAAACACTGTAAATTTCTGAAAGATTGATTCACCAATAAAATCTATGACAGTGATGACAAATGACAGTGATTGTAGATGCTTGTTTAATGTCCAGGTAATGATATATTCTGCTGAAAAAAGTCACTTTTTCTTCAATTTGGTCTGTTCCGGTATAACAACCTTTACTCTGAGCTTTTATCAATATCTACGTGATCAGTATCTCAAATATTGAAAAATACCAGATTTTTATGGGTGAAAAATGCTAAATTCATTCATTCGTTTATTTGTCTCAAACCGAAATAAAAAAATAAAATAAAATAAAATCAAGAAGTCAATTACATATGCACCCATCAGTGGTCATTAATCACAGAAAAAGTAATGAATGCAATAAATTTAACACAAATGTACATATGAATGAACTCAAAAACACAATTTGAGAAGGAACAGAAAGAACCAAAAGCTTATCTAGTCCTGCCCCTTCCTTACTTTCAGAGTCAGATTCATAACCAAATATATTTCCTTCATTGGCTATATATCACATTAAACTAGAAAACAAGGAAACTAGTCATAACACCTTTATATTGGTTGGGTCACCATTGTGCAACCATTCTGCCAGAAATAAACATGAACAAATGGAGACTAAACTATTCAGGGTATAATATGTTAAGCCCCAAACTACATATAAACCCATCAAAAATATCTTCCATTACGCAGACCAAAATATGAAACTGATCTTATTACTCAATGCATTGTTAAGAGTCGATTAACATTTGTTTGTATTGTCTTTTAAATAGCAGTGTATTCTTACATGACTTTAAAGTGCCATCAAGTTTATTCCTTAACTTGATACCACAAACAGAAATGCACATACTTTTCAGCGTTGTGTGGACTGCTGGGTAAATGAAGTTATGTTCACCCCTTATAATAAATTCAGAGGATAACATTATAATAACTGGTCATAAATCACTTATGAAAGGTTAAACATATCTACACTGAAGTTAAGTGAAACAGTGGCGTGTCCCTTAAATTATTAATAGTATCTAAGTGCAGAATAATATATAAGTCTATAATTTTTGAGAAATAGTCCTCAAATGAGTATTAAGTATAGGGAAATGGTGTGTGATTGCATTTAATACTAAAATTACTTGGGCAACACTAAAAGTTTCAAATGCAGTTTAAAATGACTCATTTTCACCAACCATTTATCCCAGTCTAAAGAACAGAATTAGGTCATGTAGTTATGATGATGATATGTAATTAGGTTATAAAACTAATCTACTCTCATTGCGTTCTAAATGTATCACTACTAGAATATAAATGAGCTCATAAAAAAACCCTCATGGACTGTCACTATGGACTGTCCTAAGGGAGCAAAGAAATGTTCAATTTATAGGTAACAGACAACGTAAGAACACCGTCTCCATAGTCATCGGCTGTTTCGCACTACTGTATGGCACTCCCCCCCTTTAATTCACACATCTGGAAAGTAATCTTTGTGTTTCTTGACAGTGTAGTCTTGTTTGTGACCTGCTCTTAAAATAACTTTCCACTCTGTAAACCGTAATGCACTTTAACCTAGTGTGACTTCTTTTATTCAGGTTTTGCTGCTGACCATTGTATCTTGAAAAGCCTTTTTTAATCTAGCTGGCTTCTACATCACAGAGCCTTTTAAGAAATCCTTTGTCACAGCCAAGTGGCTCTTATTGAAAGTAAACTGATTTGAGGTAGATACCAGACAAAAGCCAAAGAGCTACAGCTATGATACCTATAAATCAATAATGCTTTTATTTTTTCCCTCCATGCAGTTCTCTTTCATAATGTGATTACGTTGCTGAATGTAAACCTGCTCTGGCCAGATTCAGAACCCCTTTGTTCCATATAAAACATTCACCCGCAAGATATATGCCATGTGTTGCATACAGGATCATTTGAATTTCATTAAGCTGCCGTGGATTTCATTTTCCAGGATCAATACATGTTGTTTTTTTTTTTTTTAAGTCCAGCTCAATTCCATTACTTCCCTGCAAAGCATTTAATTAGAACATATATTTATGTGCCGGCTGTGTAACATTGAGCGATGCTCTGCTTTGGACAGAGACCGGGTTTTATAACAAGACTTGCAGAGGTATTAAGAATAGATTTTTGTGATTTGTTACAACAGATCAGTAGTTTTGAAGTGTTTAAAACTATCTGCAAGAAAAATATTGTAAAAGTTTTGTTAAGATTTGATTACGTTTAACCCTCAAAGACATGAATCATCTCCTGAACTAAAATGCTTGTTAACTTTTGAACCAGTGATCCGATCAATAAATGTAAATAATTCAAGTAAAATACAGTTTCTCCTCATTTTAACAGCATCACATGTGTCTTATTTGGATGTTCAGATGCTCTGTATTGAACATAAAACCACTGTTATCTTCTGAAATATTGATTCAGCACTGAAACCCAAGTTGTTTGATAAATGTCAGTGGTTGTAGAAGCTTGTTTTTATTTTCAGCTGATGATATATTTTGCTGAAAAAGTCACTTTTTCTTCCTTTGAATTTACTCTGAGCTTTATCGAACATTTACATAATTGGCCAAATGAATATGGGAAACAAAATTTAAATAAAATTGTGAAATGCAGAGTATAACATCTTGTATTTTTAAAGGGAAGTGTGTATTTGTATGTATGTGTGTGTGTGTGTGTGCGTGTGTGTGCGTGTGTGTGCGTGTGTGTGTCTTGGACATCACACAAAATCCGGAAAGAGCTGACTGCTGCAGTTTGGCATATTTATGTATTTTTGGTCAAGGAAGAGACTAGCAAAAATGACTAGTTGATAGGACCAATATTTTGGGAGATATTAGTCATTTTGGAAAACAACAGCCTTATAATCACTTTGCTATGTCCAGAATCAAGTGAAAGCTTTGGCAGTGACTGCTGGACAAATGCAGTAAAGAATGTATGAATACACAACAAATATCCCTCGATAATGGCAGTGATGAAGTCCAGGATGTAGAAGCCGTGGTTCCCCATGGGTCAATGCACTAGTAATAATAAATGATGGTAAATCATTTAGGAAAGGTTATATAAAGATAAAAGGAATCACTTGTAAGTCACTACATACTAGGTCTTTCAGGGTTGAGATACAAATTGTCATTTGCAGAGATATGTTACACTGTATGTGATTGTCTGGATCTTACCCTCTGGGGCTGTGATAAAAGTGGGTATGTCATCGTATGTAACAGTGACTTCAAAGTCAATAAAGCATCTCTAAACATCATGTTATGTAAGTCACTCCCCTTAGTTAGACATGAAACCTGGAGAAACCTTACCTGCTGCCATCTGAGCTGTCAGACTGCTTCACATGTGAGACTAAAAAAGGAATATTTTCAAAAGATGGATGCCTTGAGCAGTCAAACCTAACTGGGTAGGCGGCCCCCTTAGACACAATTACTCTGAATCTTCAAAGAGACGCTACATTCTCTGTGTTGAGTCAGAAACTTCACCTTGGCCCTCCTTCCGACAAGTTAGAAACAAAAGTACACTATAGACTCCTAAAAACAAAATACCCCTTTTATTTAAAGTACTTGAACTACCAACTGTACTACCAAATAATGGATCCGGTAGTTTAATTACTTTAAACTAAAATAGTAACTATAAAAAGTGTTCCACAGTGTCTAAAACTGTTCCATTTGTCTGTTTTTATGAGAGACAATGAGATTTTGTTGTGTGAATGATGTTCTATTCTATTCTATTCTATTCTATTCTATTCTATTCTATTCTATTCTATTCTATTCTATTCTATTCTATTCAGCTGATTCACAAATATATATTTATACATGTCACGTTACATAACTTTTACATTGTATATAGATAATTAATGTTTAGAGTAATATAAAGTATAACCAGTGATGGAGCGTAAGTATTGCACATTATGATATGATATGTAATTTAATGAAATAACATAAAAAATGTATAAAAGTAATGCTAAAAGTTCTAGATAGGCTTGTAAGACAAAAAAAAAGAAAAGCATGTATAAGGCATACGCATTGACCAGACTTCCCATTCCCATTGAATTGAAATATTACCGTCATAAAAATGTTGATGCCAGTTGTTGTCAATAAATGTCACAATAATTATCAAATCAATATAACGTTTGAGTTTGATACCTAAACTTTCTTCCTCATTGAGAAACCAGTTAAGATTAATGGGCAGAATGTGACAAATATTTCAAAAAATACATAAAATATTTAATGATTAAAACTTGAACGAGTAGACTCAAACTGAAGCATCTACATAAGACAAAGTAAAAAGGCTTATTGTAATGATATTTATCACAATATAAGTCAAAAATATATTTACCATTACCATTTGTCACCCCGCCTTCTTTTAGCAATGAAACACCTGAATTCAATGTGTCCCAATCTTTTTGAAACTATAGCATCTGTACAATATTATTTTCATTTGATCTTTATTTAACCAAAAAATGTGACTTACTGACAAAATCTCTTTTGTAAGAGTGTCCTGGCCAAGAAGACCGTAGCAGAAGTGCTACGGAAAAACTGAAATATCAGCCATACATCCACACTAAAATCTACATAGAACACAAATACAACTCATAATAATAATAATAATAATAATAATAATAATAATAATAGATTAGATTTATATAGCACTTTTCTATGAATGCATACTCAAAGTGCGTACAGTGGATCCATTATTCATTTACTGTCACATTCACACTCTGGTGGTGGTAAACTACACATGTAGCCACGGCTGCCCTGGGGCAGACTGACGGAAACGTGGCTGCCAATTCATGCCTTCGGCCCCTCCAACCACCACCGAACATTTATACGCATTCGTACACCAGTGTGAGTAGCAGCACTGAACTCAGTTCCAAAAACATACATATAAAACACCACCACTATAACACCTGAATGGCAATAATGTTAAACAAGAACACCTTTCAGTTCAGGAAATTCAACAATATTTACCCCGCCCCCTGAAGAAGAGGCAAGGGGTATTGTTTTTGGTTCAGTTTGTTTGTTTGTCAAATTGTTAACACTTTAACAGCTAAGCTATCAGTTGAATTCATACCAAACTGGGTTTAGAGATTACCAGTGACCCAGAATAGATGTCATTACATTTTAGGAAAAGTAGGTCACAGTTCAAATTTTTTATGATTTTTTAAATAATTTTTTCTCCTCCCATTTACTTGTAATGTCCATAAAAACATCAATTTAGTTTCAATTTACTTCAAACTTGGCACATATATAGAGGCTATTGATATGCTGACATCAGCACATGCATAAACATGATGACATCAACTGGATCGATGTCAAAATAAGCTACAATAAATACAGGGGGCGGGGTTTGTTGTGCCTCGCACCACTTATTATGTCTGAAATGAAAAATGGACTCTAACATGACTAATACGTCTTGGTGTGAACTTGTTCTCATCTGATTGCCAAATTTAGAGCATTTGTTCTGACCATAATTGAAAGTAATGACTTACATTAGGCTGCTTTGATGAAGCAATTAAAATATCAATTAAGGTAGTTGCTTAATACATTTCTCCTTATTAAAAAGCCTACTCAGTATATCAGCATTACATTGCAAAACAAATTCCAGTTGTGAGTACAAAGGGTACTCGAAAACAAAAAAAAAGACATTCATCCTGAACACCAAGATCACACAGAACACACCAATATGGCTCTTCAGGGACGCTTTCATATCTGTCGACCTCAGTTGCCTCAATTACTGTACATAACATCGTCTGTCTGGTAATTGTGAAATGTGGCATGGTCTCTAACACATCTTTACAACACCAGTACACAAGCCCTGGTGTGTTATTACACGGCTTCTCGACACAGTACACTGCCACAAACAACATCATGGGACTCAGGGTGAGCAGAATGAAGGTCGACTAATTATCTTAACACACACACACACACTGTACCAGAGGCTCCACAGTTCCCTCATTCTCCACGAGCTGTGAATCACACAGCATATTTGAGCATGGTACCGGTATGAAATATGTATGATACAGCAGAAGGACATGGTATTCAGGTCATCTGCAAATTCCATTCACTCAGTCTGTGCTGAAAAAACCCTTCTGTATTACATATGCATAGAGATACATTGTGTATACTGTATGTACCTGCATGCTCTAAACAAGGAAAACTTCTGCGTTAAAATCCTGCAAAATACACATTACATTCATTACTAAAACAGCCTTTGATGTGCTGCTATAAAACTTACATTTCTGCCTCAAAGTTTGTCTTTGTCTAGACTGAGACTGTCCAGAAATACCCTAGTATGCAAATCCAGCATTCCTCAGAGAAGGACAGTTGTGCAGTAGAAATCAACCACACAGGGACCTGTTCTTGATTTGTTGCATAAACAAAAGTGCATTTGTTAGTGAGTGGTTCATTACTGAATTGTTCAAGTTGCAATAGATAGAGATGTGGGACTAATAAACTGGCAGTAGAACCAGTCAGGCTTAGCTCTGACCTGACATTTGAGCGTAATATTCAGCCAAATATTAACTGGTCTGCAGAGCTCTCTGTGGAAAAGGAAGACAGAGGGTATGGTACTGATGAATCTGGTAGTAGATACTCAGATCACCAGCTTAAATGGAAGCAAAAAGAGGACAGGAATATATAGCCAACTGTCTTTTTATTGCTTTTACTTTTAGCTGGACTTAGTCAAAACTTTTTTTCTAATCTGTGCATGAATTTTGTCAGACATGCAGTTCTTTTTTTATTATAATCCTCATCACTAGTATGGATGAGTGTGAGAAATTCCAACTTGTAAAAGTTTGTGCAAAGCTTGAAGCATCTGTGTGGTACATCTCTCCTAATGCGCAGCTTTAGTTAGGGATGAATAGCATATGATGCTAGGGGCTAAGCAGCAGGAGCATTAGGAGAAGGTACCAGAACAGGTGCTGGACCTACTGGGTAAACGGCACCTAATGCAAAGGAAAATCTTGCAGTGCTTGCTTGTTCCTTATTTGTGAATGTTGGCTTACTGTTGTCCTGTGAAGCCTTTTTTTTTAAATTTTTTTATTATGAGGATGTCCCAATTTTTCCAGCTGCTAAGAATGAGAATTCTTGTGGTAATATTAACTTATAAGGTTTTGTTGTTTGCATAAATAAGAAGGTTATTGAGGGAAAGGTGAAAATAGTGTAGTAGTTATAGAGTATATCATGCAGAATGGTGCTTTATAGTTACAAATAAAAAGCCAATATGCTACTTATATGTATCCCAGCTTGTTAATGGTGAATATGTGCAGCTTAATATAAAGTCCCCTGAAGTCCACTTGAGTTGCTAATAAATTAAAATCACATTTTTGCTGCCAGAAGACCTCATCTGCACAGACTATAGACTCCTCCTCATTGCCCACCTACACTCCACTGTTCATACACACTCCCAAGTCTAAAAACGATGCTACACACAATTGACCTCACTCCATAATTGCCATCATGTGAATAGAGCTGACAGTCTTACATTCAGAGCCAGTGTCTTGACGACTTGATTCACTAAACGAGGCAATTGGGAAGAGTGGCGGTCTGGAAGAGTTCCATCCAGGCAGGATAAGAGATAGTTTGGAGAGTGGAAATAGGCCCATAGTCAATCCACTTAAAGGAGGATTAATGCTACAGGATCGACGTGTGGTAATGCCCACCACATTCTCTGACTACTACGGTTTTTGTTAAATGCCGTTACCGTCACTAGAGATAAATGGAATGACCCTTTCTGCCAGCTCTCACTGTGGGATCTGAGAGGAACATCTTATATTATTAGGAGATCAGATATAGCCGCTCTGCAGTCCAACTCTCCAGATGCAGGTGTAAGGTTTCATTTATCGTGACTGTCACCAAAAAGTAATTCAAACTCTCCAGGAATGTTTGAGGCTATTGTGTGTGATTTGTTTTATTGTATTACATTTCCTAGCTGTGAATTATATATCTTCCCTGTGGGTCTGTAAAGGTTTCTTGTCTTTCCCCTGTTGCAGATGATCCCACTGTGCAGGGCCTGGACAAGTCCCGGCATCTACAAACAGGAGAGATGATCATAATTGTGGTGGTTCTCGTCATGTGGGCAGGTAGGATTTTACACATATGTCACGATAACTATGGTGTCAAACTGAAATATTCCTTCCACCCAGTTAACTCAGCTCCTCTCCCCTATAGGCAAAACATAAGTCATAGAACTACAGACCACACAACAGCAACTTGCTTTTAACAACTATTTACAACTTGCAAGGTAGCACACCATCACATGACTCAGTGACACTAGGAACTATGTGAGTCACATGACTCGGCACAAACTGTCCTCGCATCACAAGGCAAATGTGCAGAGTCAAAACATGCAACACTATTAAAACTTACTTGGTATTTCTAGGTTCATGTGCAATGACTATGAAACCTTTGAATATTATGTGAAAATACATAATACAACTTACTCTTCCCACACAGTTTATTCATTACATGAATGATATATTTAGTTTTACTTGAATAATTCCAGTTCTCATTGATACTTACAATTAGAAAATAAAAAATAGTGACAGTTAACCTAATAAATATTACTGCACCAGAAATAATTTTTTTCAGTGTAGGCATGACTTTATACTTTGATTAATAGGCTCATAGTAAATCCAAAATGGTCTAAATATATGAAAATCTAATACATGCGTTCAGATGTTATTCAGTAGCTGTTGCAGTTGCTGTCACTGGGGAACTGACATGAAAATCCAGCATAATTAGCTACAAGTTTATGGAATGTTTTTAATGTACATGCCTTTTGTTGACATTTTTATTGCCAGCCTCAGTGACTACAGGTGCATATGTCACATGCAGCAGGTTTAACACGAAGATTTTCTTGTTCTATCATCAATATATTGACTTACAAATTAATAAGCTATAAATCAAAATTCAGTCAACCAAGACAACACCCAGATGATCCCTATTAAATGAAACTCCAAAGCCCAAAGTGACTCTCACTCAGAAATAAGGCTGACAATTCGGAGCATCCCCTGGGATTTTTTTTCTTTTTTTTTCTACAGTCATGTCAAACCAACATCACGCTTCCCTGAGCGTTCTCTGTATCGCAGCTCTCCCTCCAAGTATAAATTCATGCTCCTTTGAGGAAGTCAACTGAATAATGAAGTGTTGAGGCACAATGAGAAGTGGCATGTCTGATAGGCTGCTAGGAGGAGGGGTTCCCGCCTCAGTGCAACAAAGTGAGATGTTAAATAATACTAATGAGGAGAACCAAAGTAACACAGAGGATTTGAAGTTAAGAAGTCACTGTTTAATTTGCAGGCACTCCAGTATTCATTCCATCCTCAAAATAACAAAATACAGGTCTAAAAAATCAAAATGTTATATTTTCTGTATTTGTGTTTTTCCTTTTACAGCATAAGATTTAGGGGAAGGAATATAATATTCATAATATACATAGTTTACCTCAGTGTATAGTCACACAAAAATGAAAATGGTTGTATTTTTGTTACTTTAGGGTGAGTTGTCTGTGTATGTACAGAGTAGGATCATGTTTCTAGACAAGTTCCAAACTGATGCTTCCTCTTCTTTTTTTTTTTTTCTGGTTTATAAAATTTAGCATCTAGCATTAGATGCACCCTCTGTCATTTATAATCTATGGCCAGAATCAATATCCCCTGAACCAAAAATCACATGACAAAAAAACCCAAAAACCTACTGGTTCTCCCATTGCTCTAATAGGTGATTTCACATGATTTGTTTGTGGCCACTGCAGGTAAGGGTACAGGCTAATTAATCATTTGGCTGCAAATGGAAACTTCACCATTAGATGTCTGTAACTGAATGAATTAGATTTACACATAGATTGTATTTGATTATTTTGTGGAGGAAATGTGATGTCACCTATTGGTGGAGCTGTATGTTAGAAAGAAAAATATGTTTTATTAAATAAACACAAACATGTAAAGTCTGACTTGAGAGAAAATCTAATTCTGACCACAAAGTCTCCAGTTTGGCCTGAGATCTTACCACTAGAGGAAAAATTCAACAATGGACCACCACATCAGTTATTAGTGGGTCTAAATGAATCCAGAATGACTCCTGGACAAAAAAAAAGATTGACTATTTTTAGAGAGAAATTCAATGTAAATGAATGAAAGCCCACATCAACAACTTCAAGATAATTCCACATTGGCTTCATTTTGTCTGACCAAAGTAAATGAATGAGGGTGTTTTTGTGTACTTAGTGTCTTTGAGTTAAGAAAAACAAAATCTTTCAAAAGCTAAGTAGGCTAGGGTTTGGGTCATCAGAACACAATTATGCTGCTACCCCCCACCCCCACCCCCA
>JAPQRP010000018.1:16505419-16523862 GCA_037367295.1 Apogon hyalosoma
AAGTGGCTGGGATAGGCTCCAGCAACCCCCGTGACCCTAGTGAGGATAAAGCGGGTTCAGAAAATGGATGGATGGATAATTTTTACTATAATTTTATAGATGGATGGCATTTTTTGGAAAGTGTGTGGTAGACATCAAGTCCACTATATATGTAAATGTATAGTAAACACGTACACACACACACCCACACCAACCATACAGATACCTGCTGATACATTTAAGCAATAATGAATAAATTGAGTTTATAGATAGGTATCACTTTAAATCTCATTATTGTGTATTTTTGTTGATGATTGTCTATACTTTTGTGGGTCATTTGTTCATTTTGTTCATAATTTTTGTACCAGATCAGAGGAGAGAGACCACAGGAACAGGACCAGTCCAGATGCAGACCAGCCACAGATCAGGACCTGTTAACATGAACCATGTGTTCAGTTCAGGTCATGTATTCAGTTGGATATTTTTTAAAATTGTCAAAGTTCAAGTACAATGTGATTTCATCTACAGCTTTCTTGTTCCTTTTCTTTTCAAGGCCTGCGACTTGGACCTGGATAAAGCAGAAGATGATGTATGGAGGACGAGGAAATGCAATCGTCTCTAAATGTGAGTCAACGTGTTGGTCTTTGAAGATGCATTTTTCTGTGTCTGATCAGAAATGTCCACCACAGTTGTACATTTTGAACAAATGGTAAAGAGAAAATCTGCAGAAAAAAATAAAACTGCTCTGACCAGGATTCAAACTCTGGTTGTATTTGTTGCAGTCGGAAGCGCTACCTGTTGAGCTAAACCTCTGTTGGCTGATGACTGTCTTGGTACTTTTCACGCTGTGACGTTTACATCCAAGCTTCAAGGTTTATTCAGATTAAAGTGTATATTGTGTTGTGAAATATGACTGTAATACACAGTATGTTTTGTAAAGGAAGCAAGTAGTCCTGCTGAGCTGGAATAGGACAATTCAGAGAAGGATATCACATATATATGTGTATATATAACCCCCCCTTCTATTTTTTCTTGATCCGCCACAACCTAACAATAGAGCACCTCTCTGTTGGGAAGAAAAATGCAATTTATATTATTTTAATTTGAACTTATTGCTCCTGTACAAAGGTAAATATGTTTTCTTTATCTAATTTAAATTTGAATTAATATATTGTTAAAGTAGGGGTGTGCAATATGACGATATTAGGTCGTGAAGGATTAGAAGGTATTGACGATCCGACAAAGCAGAGAGATTGCGGAACTGGAGGGGGGGTCATACGGGGGTGCTTTCTGTGCTGCATGAACCCCACATTGAGTATGTGCAGTGAAAGTGAAACGTAAAATGGCAGGGTATGTCTATCATAACTTAAGACTTAGCCCCCATAGGGTTGGGTGTACTTGACTCCATGGACATCTGCGCACATCAGCCTGTTTTAAATGTGAAATTGGTACGCTCGAGTGAAACCTCCAATGTCCACAGACAGCGTGCACAGAGTTTGCGCTGGTCACACACGCACAGTATGCCCAACTCTGTTGTAGCCCTTAAAGGCTCCCACTGTTGTACAGCTAATTTTCCTTTAACCTATCTTTGGAAATATTAATCTGAGGGGTAGGACGTAACGTATGTCAACACTACGAACCTGTTCAATCTGCTGAAAAGACAGCATCCAAACAGTATGTTCTGTATTTTTTATTTTTTTACTTTTCATGTTTATAGAAAGCTATCCAACCAAGTGCAGTTTAGTTTTTATGTTCAAGAGTGCACTTAATCAGAGTGTTGTTCACATTTTAGTATGTTCATGTTCTTGGCACAAACTAAATTAGAAATGTTCTGGAAGGTTCTTTGGGCTAAATTATTTTTTTCTTTTAGGACTATGTTTTACATAGAGAAATTGTTTGGTTGCACTGCTCTGAAACTTGCAAATTAGTCTCAAAGATCAGTGTAAAGAATCGTGATAAACTCGAGATCATACATTTATTTTTTTTTAAATTGTGATATGATATTTTTGCCATATTGCCCACCCCTAAGCCAAAGTTACATAAAGAGAGGTGATACATTTTGAAAAGTAAAACTTTATGTCAAAAAAGAAAATTAGCGAGTGCTCTCAGGTTGACTTTAGGTACATTTTTATCTTAATCTTTGTCTCGGTGCGAGTGTGTCTGAAGAACGACAAGTGGCTTCCTGTTTTTTGGATAAAACGTTGTGTTCTCCTTTAATTTCTAAACTTTTTGCTATTATGAAACATCATTTTAGATGTTTATAGCATAATACAGCGTACATCACTGTGATAAAAAGTGAAAGAAATGATCATGAGTGTATGTATTCCTGTAGATATGTGCTTGACCCCAGTGATAAGCGACCCCCGTGACCCTAGTGAGGATAAAGCGGGCTCAGAAAGTAACTGAATGAATGAATCTCATCTTTTAACACCATTTGATATTTTAGCTGGTGGAATTGGGTTACACTACAATACGGTACTTTGTATCCAATGATATGCACAGACAAGAGTCATATGGTCTCAAAAATCAGTTCATTGTCTTTCTGCTCTAAAGATGCTGGAGCTGGAATTAAGGAAGAACAATGCAAGAATTTGTAAAAATATATATTTAATCCTCACATATTTAAGATGAGATATGCCTTTATTTGTCCCACAAGGGGAAATTCCAGGTTAATCCTCCTACCAGTCTGAAAACATCTTTGATTAGACAGAATCCTGCATTATGGAGTAGATTTACTACAGCCTGAAAACACAGGGAATGAGTGGATGCCGCTCAGATGACTTGAATTACAATATGTGGTAACACCTTTCAGCAATGGTATACAAATGATCATGAATTCATGCATGAAAAAGTATAATTTTCATTGTTTGAGAAAGCTCATGTCACCACTTTATTTCGTGGGGCACAAACATGATAAAGTCATGATGAAGTAATGTTTAATTAATGATGACACCACTTGGAATTCAATAGAACCCATTTATGCTGCTGTGTTTCTTTAAGGTTGTTATTTGTGACAGCAAAGTTAACATGACCCGTACACGAACATCATGAGCATGTTTAATAAAAGATGAATCATGATTATTCAGATATCTTATTTAATACAATAGTTAATGCATCAGTGTTCCATTAATTCATGCATGACTCATTATTACTTCTTGTTCATTACTGATAATTCATGATATACCACATGAATGAATTCATGTTTTTTTTTTTTTTTACATACATGAATTAATGCATGGAGTCATGATCATTTGTGTATCGTTATTGTGAAGTGTTACCCAATATGCTGCAAGGCAATTATGATTTTTTTTTTCCCAGAGTGACATAAAAACACCATCAACACCACAGGTTCAAGTCTATGAGCACTGCAGCTTTCTAACTCCTACATTTCCAGAGAGGAAGCCATTTATTACATCGGGGACTATTTGATGTAAGGGATAACAGATAGGGATTTTGAAGAGATAAAGTCATGTCTTACTAAAGCTCTTCAGCTGGATGAGTGGCTGTCATGAATCCATCAGTGACACAGATCAGTTGAAATCCACTCAATATCAGTCACACTACAAGGGATTACAATATATTCTCACGCTTCATTATGAACACAAAGAGAGCTATTGTATGTACAGTATCTGGTGCCTTTCCTCAATTATATACTCTATATTTGTAGATAAAAAAAAAAAAAAAAAAAAAAAACAGTAGTAATCTGACCGACAGCTCCTACACTTATTCACAATGGACCAGAATTCATTAAAAACTCTCTGCTGCTACTTTAAAGAACATTCAATAAGTCGTTTCAACTGACCTTTAAACTCAAATGTTCCTAATCAAAAATGTAATTACACAGTCGTATCTAAGTATACCACTCATCTTAAAATAGAAAGTGATTAAAGCCTCCCAGGGATTAATAGTTAATATTGTACACCTTCTTTTACCCTCTTTTTATCCTCTGGCTGTGTCAGTGCAGCGCTGCAGACTACATCTAGATGATGTATGGGCTGTTCGGCAAAGATAAGGTTCAGTTTAGATATTAGATGTGAGATATACTTTATCTGGAAATAAACAGATCAATAGATAAACTGTAGGGTTTGCGTAGGACTCTCTTTGTATTAATTTACCACTTTGTTACTTTTTCCACATTAATTACTATCATCTACATGACACACCCTCTGTTTGTTCGCCATTCATAACAATAGGAATTTCATTTCAGAAGAGACAGCAGGGTGTTCTATTTTTGTTTGTATATTTTACATATAAAAACATACTAAAATCCATTTAAAAAGACAAACTGAAAATTCTATTATGAATTAATGTAGATTAAAAACTGTGCCAAAATGCTGATTAGTTTCAAAATGCTGTGATCATGGCAACAAATGGGAAAATACATGAAGAAAAATATTAATCTAGAGCTTAATATTTTGAGAAACTGCACAAACTGATATGGAATATTAAGAATTGATGGCTAGTTAATGCAGTCGTCAAGTTTTCACAGCGTGTGCACACAAAACCGATAAAACATAATGACAACAGGCAAGAGGTAATATTCTTGTATAAATTTCCCTCTTGTATGAATGGTGTGTAGCTGAATTGGATCCGTTATAATGTGTAAAAGCTTTGAAGTCCAATGCTCTAATAAGTGCACTGGTGCTACTTTTGGAAACTATTGCTCTGTAAGCATTTATTGCTAATAGATGGCTTTGATCCTTAAAAACATACTTTAATGAGGGACATTTTATTCAATTCCTCTCACATGAAAATAATTTTTTGGCCAATTGCATTTCTGCACTAAAAATCTATATACAGCAGATATGGTTTGCTTGCATGCAGAAAACTATCTACACAGTTATAACAACAAAAGAAAATCAGTTTAAACTAGAGTGTATCCAACCTCCATGAGTTAAACTGAATGGATTGTCATGATAAAATGATACAAGCCCTTCCACTGCAATATAAAGCCATTAGGGCAACATGAGGCACCTTATCAGAAGATAATTACCCATTGCAAAATGATGCTGGATTGCATTTTAGCAATTAAATGGTCAACACACTCATGAATACTAAATGAATTGTTCATTTGCAAAACCCAGGACACCATGAACAAATAGCACATTTGTAATGACCGTAGTAGTCAAAAATTTTGTAAGGTATTCTGCAAAATAGTTAATAGCTCTATAAAACAGGTAATGACAGGTTTGCTTTTTTCCATCTCATGTTTCTTTACATTCACAGGTTTATTGAATGTGCTGCCCAGGAAACATCATGACAGTGCTTCTTTCATTTGTTGAGTTATAAAGTGTGGAAGTGGAATTTGACAGCCATGTTTTAAGATTTGAGGAATAATGTTATCTACTTTTTGATGGGCATGATATTAGGGAAGGAGAATATTTGCTTATGATGAGTGAAATTGATTAGGCTAGAAGTGACTTATTCAAATAAGGAGCAAATCATCTACATCAGGGGTGTCAAACATGCGGCCTGGGGGCCAAAACCGGCCGACCAAAGGGTCCAATCTAGCCTGTGAGATGAATTCACAAAATGCAAAATTTGCATTTAAGATATTAACAATCATTTTAGTTCAGGTTCCACATACAGACCAATTCAATTTCAAGTGGGTCAGTTAGTAAAATCCTATTATAATAACCTATAAATACTCACAACTCCAATTTTTTTTCTCTATAAATGTAAACATTTTCATGTAATTTTCCTGTATTTACTCTAAAACAAACCATCATTTCACAAAAAACTGGAATAACCTGAAATGCCTTGAGAGAAGTGTAATTGCACCAATATTCTGCCTGTCCCTAAATGTTTTGTGTATTTGTAGATCCACTGTGATCTGTAGTTGTAAATGCACATGTGGAAATGATAAACTGAAACATAATATTATTAAAATTGTACTTTATAATTTTAGGTTTTACATGTTATTCACATTGTTTTAGAGCATAGTTAAACATTTTCATCATGTAAGCAAAGTTTGAAGTTGACATTATTTATATATTATTATGTTATTATTTTACTGGTCTGGCCCACTTCAGACTAAATCTGGCTGATTGTGGCCCCTGAACTAAAACGAGTTTGACACCCATGATCTACATATAGACAAATCTTTTCAATTTCTACCTTGGTGAGAACAGCTGTAATGGAGCCAATGATACTGTCTAGTGCTGAAATTCAGTTACGGATTCCAAACAACCTCTATATATCCCATATTACAGCAGACAGTAACAAAGCTGATGCCGGCAGCACATGAAGCAGCGGCAGGAGTCTCCAGTGAGTTCCATGACAATATCAAAGAACAGTTCTTCCACGTTTTCTTTGGTGCCCACTGCAAGCTCATCTCTTACCTGAGGATAGGTCTGCACTTCAGAAAGGCTTTGTTTACTGCAGCCAGTGGCGTCTGATTCGAGACAAGGTTGTTACACAGCCGAGTTCTTCAAACTTTTACAGCCACTGAGATCTTTAAATGCGGCTTTAGCTCCAACTCATCTTCATCCTTCACATTTAAAACCAACAGGTTGATAAATATGAAACACATCATTTACTCCTAAACAATTTAATACTTGATCGTGGAAGTCTGGTGATAAGACTGGTGATCTCAAAGGTTCTGTACCTTTTCCTTGATAATACTTGTAAGAGGCATCATTCCTTGGTCACAGATCAGGTCTTGTTAAATTATTAAATAAAACAACCACATAACTTTACAAACAGTAATGAAGCCAAACCAACACTGACACATATTATTTCCCACTCTCAGTGTACAAAAATGTATGGAAATAAAATGAAATGACCTCAAGGCAATTTTTTTTTTATTATTCTTGACCATAAAAAACCTGATGATCCTTCATTACATACGCTTTCAGTCATTACTTTGCAGGCAGCAGGCCAAATGAGCAGACATATCGATGTGACTGTCTGTCAGAGGGCCAAACAAGAGCATGCCCTTGCTTTTGATCGACCACATAGAGCTGAAAAATATCTGAGAGAAAAACAGTATGGATTAAATTTCATGTTTGATATAACCGGAAAAAGCTCAAACAATCAAATGTTTGATTTATGACTGCTTGTCTGCACAGTGTATGGTGGATGTGTAATTGATCCATTTGGAAAAAGACTGTTTGGGAGACTGTATTGATCAAATTACAGGGCAATTTTGAGATCAAATTGATTTGCTACACATAGACACATTACAATCATATTTCTGAATGCCAGCTGTTGTCTTTGTAATTAAAGTCTGTATGAAAGAGGCATTTAGTTTGATAAAATACAAGATTCTGCCTCCGTGAGCAAAAGTGTTACACAAAAGATTTGTACAAAGGCTTTTATTGTCCATAAATATGTAACAAACCATAACAGTTTACAAGTCTGTACAAATTTGTACACAGTAGGACAACTGAATGTGATTTATTTCATAAAATGCTATTGTCATAATATCACAACAATGTTGGAAACTCACTAATTGCATAGATAGAAAATAAGCACCAGCTTTGAAAAGTAAACGGATACTGTAAACAACAGCTGTTAATTAGTATAATAATAGCTTATCTGAGAACGTACTGCGCTCCGTCTGCTGAACATATTCATTTTACAAGCTCCAAATATTATTTAGCCACAAAATAATCAAACATTGGTTCATTCTCAGTGCACCTCAGATGCTAGTTGGCATGTTGTACATCTGAGTGCAGGTGCATGCCCCCTCACAAACAAAAAAATCTTGGCTGTGGTAAAGTAGTTTATCCATTCAAGATTTTCTGGGCATCTGCTCACATCAGTGGGCTGTGTATAGTATTGTAGCTACATGAAACAAGACTCCTGCAACAGTCCAGCAGATTGATCTGTTCCACAATATAATTTATATGGAGTTCCAACAGTAAAACAGAGAATGCTTAAAAAGGAAAAATCTACTCTGATTGTTTGGCTGGAAAACAATTAAAAGAGGAAAAGACAAAAGCTCAGACACTTTACTCAGATATCTGATAGCACCCTCTGTAGGCCATCCTGTATTATTTTAATCCATGTATTGAACATTAATGCGGGTGAATCTGTCTACACATGCGTTCAGTGTTTATTCAACTTGAATTGCTTCAAAACAGTTGTTTGCTGGTTTTTATAATTGAAAACCTCTGAGCCTGCACCCTCCTGGGAAGCAGCTCATCTCAAAATATCACTCAATACTGTAGAGCTGAATCAGCAGATACAGAAGCATCAACACATGACTTCATCAATGAGTCGATGACGAAGCTGAAGTCATGAGAAAAGGGTGCGAAAAATGTTTCTGCTCAAGTGGAAAGATGCTTTTGAGAAAGATAAAATGACAGAGCTCTATTTTCACAGTGACCGTCAAGAGTCAATACTGAAATGCAAACATTGATATGCTCAAGAATATATACATGGTATCTATACCTACTGCGTTTCCCGTCTCTGAAATTCACACTTGAGTTGGTATTTCATCCTGTCAGGAATGAAACAGTGCAATTAAGCTTCGTGGCATAACCTGATAAGCCATCCAATTATTCTGCAGCGGGTGTCATGACAACAACACACAGCTCCCCCTCCCTCTCCCCCCTCTTGCCGTCACAATTATTCTCAGTCATGACGCCATGAATGCAGAGAGAAGGAGCACTTCAGCCAGAACGGGTCACAATATTATATCCTCCTGACAATGAACATCATCTGAGCAGCAGATATAAATAATCTGCACAGTCTAAGTGGAACAACAATTTGTCTATGATGAGATTTGGGACAAAGCACGTGTTGTGTGGTGTTGGTATTTTTGAGGCTGCAGCCAAAAGAGAAAACTGTATTTTATGCATGTAATTTTACAATCCAAAAAACTGATGGAGGAGTTTTTGTGACTTTACAACTGTACAACTGTGCGAGGGTTACTACTGTATATGCACAAATAGCTATTCTGAAAAAATAAAGCGGTTCCTCCAGTAATAAAAACAATCACCTACATTTCAATATGCACAAATTGTCTAAACTAATGCAAAAGACACAAGCATTTACACATTCACATCTCAACAAGTGATCATTATTTATAAAAAAAAAATTGTGATGCCCTGATACTACTCTTTCCAATTCATTAATAATGATATAATATGCATTTGTAAATTACACAGCTTTGACATTGGAAAAATACAGAATATGGAAATAAGTTCTTCGCTCTAGTAATTTGGCCTTGCCATACTGACATCCTGTAAACCTAAATGTCCACCTTTCCTCAACAGAAACATTATCTGTATGTACAGTAATAGTGGTTGAACAGGGGCAGGTAAAACAGTAATTACATTTGGGTTACATAAGTAATAAATAGGAAAGCCTTTAAATTAATTAGCGCATGGATGTCTTCCACTTTTCTTTACAATACCTCATCCAATATTAATGTCTAACATTGTACTGACAGTATAAAGCAAGCCAAATAATAACAGATTAAATAAGGCTGTTTCCAGTGATTTAAAGTGATTCAAGTCTCTTTTATCCAGATTAAAAATGTCCTAATTAATCAAACTTTTTTGTTTGTAGTTAATAGAAGATATTTACTCTGTAAAGATATGAAAGGCCTGTTTTTGAAGGATTTTCCTGGGCCAACTCTGGATTTATAATCAAAAAATGATGTCCAAGCATGGATCTGATATGTCAGACTGAATCATGTATGTATAATTTATCTAACCTCAGGAAAGAAGTTCACTATTAACTATCTAACTAATGCTAGACTAGTTTCACTCAAAGCTGCGCCATCAAACAATTTATTAGATTAGAGAGCTTTCACATTTTTAGGAAGAAATGACAGCCTCAAATGCTATAACTTTTTGTGCAATTTTGTGAAATTTACAGATGATCCCCATGTTTAATACTGTTTTTACATATTCAGATTAAAAGACAGTCAGTCAAGATTTGTTTTATGTTAAACGTCACTGTCTTAATCGGACAGAAAAAAAGTTTTTCAGTAGAAATATGAAACAAACCTGATTCACATGAGCCTTGAAGGGGTGCTGTGTTCACCGTCTTTCATCTGGCAGTTTGTGTACATTTTAATATGGCAGGAGAAGGCTGGAAATGGGTGTTTACACGGAGTGAAATGTGTGTTGACTGGTAGGCGTTCACAGGAAAAGCAGTTTATAATCAGGGTATTCGTTCTAGCTCCTCTGCAGCAACACAATAACAAACAGATCCTCTCTGATTCAGGGTGAGCATGATATATTTTTGCTGTCCATTCAAGTGATTTTTGTAGTGCTGTATGTTTGGCAGCTATTGTGGGTTGTGTTATTCCAAATCATTGTCGTGGATAGACAACAGATTTTCTTGGGAGACCTCCTGAGGACTCAGAGCTGCATGGTCAGAGACGGGTTCGGTGCGGGACTCGGCCAGTCTAACAGAAAGAGAAAGACAGAGGATTCAGCGATATTGCTATGGTGTTCAGAGACATAATATATTAAACTTGGCAACTTGGTTCATGGGATGAGGCAAAGGTTAAAATATTAAGAGATCCAGAAAGAATAAAATGTAACAGTGGGAAGCAGAGGATGTCAGTGAGGGTGAACAAGTGAGATGGTGGATGCACAGAGAGCAATTAGCAGCGAAGTAGCAACGGAAAAAATCAAAATCTTAACAAGTGTATTTTTTCTCATTTCTTGTCAAAATATCTCATCACACTTAAAATAAGACATAATCACCTAAAGAATAACTTTTTAATGAGATATAACTTATTTTTAGACAATAGCTCTTGGAAATCTTATTTCAAGATAATTTTCACTTGTTCCATTAGCATTTTTTTTTTTTTTTTTGCTTAATTCAAGCAAAAAAAAAAAAAAATCTTGAATTAAGCAAAAAAAAATCTGCCAGTGGAACAAGTGAAAATTATTTTGGTAAAATTTCTTGAAATAAGATTTTCAAGATCTAAAAATATGTTCTTTATATCTCACTGAAAAGTTACTCTTTAGGTGATTATGTCTTATTTTAAGTATGATGAGATATTTTGACTAGAAATGAGAAAAATACACTTGGTAAGATTTTGATTTTTGCAGTGACAGTCAGAGAAATATGAGCAGCAAAAGTTGATTTTTATTCAAATGTAAAACCTTACTAATAACAGGTGAAATGAATCACCAGAATAGTCTTGGCAGCAATTGCACAAATCAGAACATGTTCACCTGTTTCTTAGTCATTTTTGAAGGGAGCAACTTTGATGAGCCACTTTTTTCCAGTGACGTTAGTGCAAACACATGAATGGTACAGTGCAAGAATGATTAATATTTGAGTCTTCTTGCAACATGGAGATTCAAGCAGGCTCTTTTATTACTTACCAGTGTCCATCTCCTCTACTTCCATGTTGCTGCATGCCAAGTAGAAGACAGAGGAAATTCAAGGCTACATGTTTCAATAAATGTTAAGATATGTCAAAACATTAATCCATAAAGACCCAAACCTCGACTGGCGACCAAAACCATCTACTGATCTAAAATGTTTCATCACTATTGATCCACTAATCCTATCAATATATGTAAATAATTGGTGTAAAAGGCAGTTAGTCATCTTTTCACGGTCATCAGAGGTGACCCATTTAGACGTTCAGAGGCTCCATAGTGAACACGAAAACACCGTCATCTTCTACAACATTGATTCGCCAGTAAAACCCATGGAGTTGGATCAATGACAGTGGATGGAGACACTTGTTTTTAGGTTTAGTTTTTGAAATTTTTGTGGAAAAAGTCAATTTTTCTTTATTTCTTTCTGTTTCTAATATAATAACCCTCCACTTTAATCTGCACTTTAATGAACGTGTGCATGATGAGTAAATTAAATGTAGGAAAATACTGGATTTACACTGAAAAACCACAAAATACAGAGGTTAATATTATAGTAAATGTTGATAAATCACTTAAGAGAGGGTAAATATAGAGAAAAAAATATTTTGGAAGTGCCACAAAAGTAACAGTGGGTCTTTATGGGTTAGGAATAGTCTTTACACTGTTCACAGAGAGGGCACCATGAGTCTAAGAAGCATATATGCATCTCTGTATATGGTGTCCCTACTTTGCTGATGAAGTGAAATCAGATCAGAAGAGAAAATCTCTGCACCAGTCACTAATTCACATAATAGCTTCTCTAACTGCAAGGTTATCATTTCAGGAATCTTAAGTACAAGTTAAACATTTATTAAACTTCGTTGAACTTCAGAAGTCTGTGTCGAGAGTCGCCTCTTCCGCCACTCTACTTATCTAGAGAACTTTTTTTCTTGCAGTCTTAAGTCTAAACCCTGACCTGTGGAAATTCATTTAATTAGAAAACGACTCCACTGAGGTAACAGCAATGGTTCAACGCCATCAATCACAGCTCAGAATCAAAGACTGCTTGCGACCCCTAGAGGCTGAGCTGCATCCTACATCCAAGCAGGCTAAAGTGCTTTAAAATGACCCATAAATGCACTTGCTGATAAACAGACCTCTGCTGCCATCACACTCACTGTTTTCTGGGGCTATAAATGCTAATAAGCACTTGGGATAGTTTTTTTGTGATAGGCGTTTTTTTTGAGCAGCCTATCATAAAAAGACAGAGGGAGCCATTTAAAAAAGAATATGCCTGTTAAATTTTTATCCTTGCCAAGTATTCAGACGATCCTCTTCAAAGCTCATTTATTTCAGTTCTATTGCTACTCAAAGCTCTCATGAGAACCGGTTACTGCTGTAGTAAAAAAGCAAATGAAATGCTACAGATTTCGATCTAATCTTGAGAACTAAGAGGAAACGCTTATGTAGTGTGCTCATTTTACTTTCAGATATTTGTCTTCGGTGACTAAAGTACAAGCGAAAGCACAACACCTTCCATCCTCAAGTCATTATTTTTGCAAAACTATGAACGCGCTCCTGTGCTGATCTAAACACACCACTAAACGTACATGTAACACAGATGAGAGGTGACAGCCATGACAACACAAAGTGATCCAGAGCCTTCAGCATTTCACAGCAAATCTTATCCGCTACTTTTGCACTGAAGCTACAGAGCTCGACAACCTTGCAAAGTTTTTCTGACAAGGTTTGGTCTAAAACTCTAAAAACCATCTGCATTTACTCTCTGGGAAGTGATTTAGATGTTTTCACCTTCCTTCTCTCCTGAGTGACGACCTACCTTCCTCTCCTGAACACCTTATTACCTTTCACTTTATATTCTAATACACCTCCTCAGCTTCTCATTTACACATTTGCTGCAAAAAAAGAAAAAGAAGGCTCAACGCTCCAGCACAACAAATCCATCCATTAGCCGCAGGCCAACACAATTTAATGAGTTCTCATCTCTTTAATGTGTGAAGCAACATGTCTCCACTGCTGGCCTCTATTTATTAAGTGATAATGCAACATTGCAAGAGATATGAACACATTATCATCCAGTTATATGTGAAAAGAAAAACTAGAGACTGGCCTGAACTGAGTGACCTACATAAGACACAGGGGCATCATGAACATATACAGTAATCACACAAAATAGGTGTTATTTCCCTCATATGTGTAAAGAAGGAGCGCAGCGAATCCACATGACTTTTTAGATCTATAAAATCTCACATTTTTACCCTTGTGGTGCACATTTTTTGTCACTGCAGACACCTCAGAGGCATGAAATGGAAATTTCACAAACTGTCACATCATGAATGAAAATACAAATTGCTGCCCTCGAAATCCCAGTTCAGCGATAAAGTGCTGACGCTCTGTGGAGTGCCCTTCCTGGCTTCACACGCAGTGGCCCTGACAGCTCTGTCAGGAAAGGTGACGATCATGTTGGCACTAAAGGAAGCAATAGCCATTTCTATTGTCTGCTTTGGTTCCAGATTTGAACAGTAACACACAATGCTGGCTTACAATTGGAAGCCAATGTGACTTGTAGACATAGTAGCATGGGTTACACTGTGCACAGCATGAAAACACTGTTCATTTGAGAAAACTTACTTATTTAAAAGCTGCATTCAAGTGCATAATCTTACAGAGCAGAGTAATTTAGTTTTATTTGTCCTTGTATGACCTTGTTCTGACTGTCCTTTAAAAATAAAAGTACAGGTCCCAAATCTTATTGATCATAATCAGTTATCTTATTAGAAAATTCATCCCTGAGTCACTGGTTGCTGTAACTTGCCCAATATTTCTTCAGTCTGATTGAAGGTTGACCATCGTTTTCAGCTGAATGTCTGCATGGACACTGGCGCCAAAAGACGTACCTTAACATGCTCAAACCGTTATCATTATCATAAGCATTGCTGTTTGTTCTGCTGGAAATATAATAGCAGAAGAACAAGAAGAGTATAATCTTTTATGTGTTTTCCATTTTTATGTGTCTTGAACATCGAGACTCATTATGACTGAAAATTCCTTCTTATCAGATCAGTCTCTTCTGACTGAGGTTGTAACGTGAGGCATTTACTTATTCTGATTGTGATGTTATTCTGTCAGTGGAATATTTCAAGTAAGCACAGTCACTGTTATTTAACTATAGCGTCCATCTGCTTAAAATGGTCATTTATTTCATATCATGAACATATAGCTGCTGAACTCTAACATCTCATATTATTCAGACACCAGAAACTTAAAACACATACAATTACAGCTACAGCAGCTACTCCCATCTAAGGAGGGAGCATGGTGGACTGCATTTTAAATGATCTAATGCTTCTATGGCTATAGATTGCATTAACAATATATGCAAATTATAATAATACCACTCCTCTGCACAATCTGTTACAATAAGGACATAGTCTGTAACATAAAAATGAGCAATGACAATCAATACAGCGATGCTCCATAAAGACTGATCCAGTTCTTTGTCCTTCAGGCCATAACTGGGGTTACAACATGATCTTCTAGCAGAGAAATTAGGCTAAAAAGAAAAAAAAGTAATGGTTGCTACCGCATGTACTTGTCTTTGCCCATCTCTCTGGGTACATTCGAGTAAAAATTTGGGTCAGTCAATAAGCTGTGAGGTTTGTGAAGTCTCAGACAGCTGACTATCACACTTACTGTCATCCACTAAATCTGCAAGTCAGTATTCAGAAAGGGCTTTGCTTCCTTTTAAGATGTAACAGACTTTGAGGCATTTAAGTAGTTTGTGTTCAAGAATCCCTCCTCCTTCCATAAGCTGCAGAATACGTCCTATCTCCTTTGCAAATAACATGCGCAGCGGAGTAGAAAAGGTTACCTTGAAAATGCATCATCCAATCCATCCTCCACATCCTGTCAAGATACAAACAATACGAATCAATACCCACATAAATTAATGTAAATCACAATCGCTGCTGCTTCAGTGCTTTTAAGTTCCCGTACATTTCTATAAGTAACACAAGTGAATTCAGGACCTACTGAAACAAATCCTACACAAAGGGTAATTTTCTTAAAGGCTTCTTTTTTCTCTGTTATGAACTCATTATTTATGTATGTTATATATCAGTATATGGCTTAGATAAGGAAGCAGTCTAAAACACATGAATAATACATGCTAAATGCATTTTTCAGTTTTGCTGTTCAGTTTGATGTACATACTAGCGGATCTAACAAGTATGTCCATGTTACAATAAAAAATTCTATTATATAATTACATCCACCACAGGTTTAAATAATAATGAGACAAGAGAAGAGGAAATATGTGATTAAGGTTTTTTGTGTGTATTATTATTTTTTGCTTCTTTGAATTTTCATTGCTATATTATGTTGTGCAAAGAAGTCACTTGGTAGCAATCAGGAAGCTTGTACCATTTCCATATTCAGAATAAATCAATTAAAAAAAAAAAAAGGTTGAACAGGTTGAAATAATCCGACTCAACCAAAGATTGAGAGGAAGAACCTTCTGTGTTTCTGTATCAGTGAATATATACAACAGACAGAGCAGACAGACTTCACCATATAACAAAAGATATTTTAATGAATATGGTGTCACCTAGTGTTGAACATCTGTAAGTGAAGACTTTGCAATGGGAAGATTTAAAATAACGTGCAAGAACTGGATTTAAATGTGTTCATTCTTCAGTCATTAGCCAAAGGGTAAAGACTGATAAAATAATTGTTTGGAAGATTAATCCTAAAGCTTTAATTTTGCAAGATTACAATGAACAACCTTATGTATGCTCATACTTTATGATTAAGGCTTTCATACAATAATTTAACTGATGTAAATATAAATTATCTCAGGTTATGCTACTATAACAACTATTTCTGGATCCAGCAGAAACAGTAGCTACTGGATGTAACTCTGTATAGTCTAATGCTAACTTAAAGCAGAAATAGAGGTTATTGTGGCAACTGTTGTCCATCATTTTTCTTATATTTTATCAACAAGTAAAACTTAATTTTCAAATAAATCAATAATGTCTATTGTTGCGTTAAGCATTTATACATAACTTCAATTTAATAGATTAAATGTTGAGTTCCAGTTTAACTAAAGTACAATAAACTGCAAAGGCAATGACTGCTCTTTTCACAGATTTTTTTCTCATATGATTATTATACAAAAAGTTATGTCCTACCCAGGAGTCATGCTTGATTGGTCGTCTCCGAAGCGGGTTACTCCGAGGTGAAGGCGAGCTGAGTGAGGCGGAGAAGAAAGGCCTGCGGAGTTTCTCCTCCATTCCAACAGGCTTGTGAACCTCTGCATCTGAGGTAGATATTGATAAAAGTTTGACAGTTTAAGAAAGACTGATAAAATATTGAAAAAATGCGAATACAGCCAGAGAGGCAGACGTTCAGAGAAATGAGGACCCAGACACAGAAGATAAGAAGAAACTAGTCAGATTTTTGCAGCTGTTACCAGTCTGCAGCAAAGAAGTAAAAATCAGCTTAAGCCTATGGCACTCAGAGGCAGACTTTAAAACATCTCTGTATATCTTTCATGACTTCTGTGTCAAGTTACTCCTGAAGTCCTTAAGGCTTTCGCATTAGACTTTCCTCTAAGTCCTCAGGTCACTACCATTGGGAGCTGAGCGAAGTTTAATTGAAAGACGCTGAAAAAGCCTGACAACGCACTGAATGAATAATTAAGTCTAATTTTGCAGACCTTATCACCTCCTGAGGAGTGGAAAACATTTTGACCTATAAATGTCAGGCCCATTGGAAAGTCCTTCCAATCTATTGCTCCTAAAAATGACTAATGAGTCACTTTTAATGAGCGTATTTGTTGTCTGTTTGTGAGAAGTGACTGACTTTATAAAACAAAATATTTTACTGTTATGTTCACGCCAGAACTGTACAGCTGTGTGCCGCCCCTTCATTAAACTGGAACCCATACTGAGACGTCTGTGTTTCTGTCAGTGGTGAAAGTTTCATTTTTCATTCTTTCATTTTCTGTGATCCTCCGGGGGGTCGCGGGGGGATGCAGCCAATCACAGCTTACATTGAGCAAAAGCGAGGCATACCCTCCTGGACGTGTCTCCAGTTAACTGCAGGGCTGACATACAGAGACAGACAATAATTCATTCTCACACCTACGGCAATTTAGAGCGACCTGCTAACCTATTAAGGTGCACGTCTTTGGACTGTGAGAGGAAGTGGAGTACTTGCAGAGAGCACGCAAACCCCACAAAGATATGACCCAGCTGGCTAGGACTGACAGAAACTTCTTGCTGGAAATTTTCACCAATAAAAATCAACACAAACAGACACACAGGGACACAGTTTTAACACCACAAGTTACCTGCTGGAGCACAAGGTGGGTCTGTTGTCTCTGTCTGCCCATTGCTAGCTGCACATGAGCAGCAGGTCCTGGCCTTCTTGCTTTTATCTGCAGATAGATAAAAACCAAACCAAAAAAAAAAAAACAGAAATGTAGGATTCTTTTGATATGAGTCACAGTTCATATTCAGTCACAGTGTTTTTGTATAGAAGGTAAAGCAGTCAAACAGCATTCAACCTTCAAAAACATATTTCTTCACTTTCCTGCTAACACGACCAAGTAATTCTCAGCTCAGACAGTCACAGAAATACTTCATAGAGTTCAGTCTTTCATCTAAATAGTTAAAGAGAAAAGCTTTTACTGTGTTGTTGCTATGTCCCCTTATGTTTTCTGTGAACTCACCTTCCTGAGCAACCTCCCAAAGATCTAGGGCTACTTTAAAAGCCTGGGCCACTGTTAATGTCACAGCCTGAGCCTGTCAGGAAAAAACAGAAGATAGCACATAGAGTTCAAGTAAATATAGAAAAATATTCATCTACAGTCATGAAAAAAAAAAATAATAAGCCAACCTTTTTTGTCTTCAATTTCTTGTTCATTTTAATGCCTGGTACAACTAAAGGTAAATTTGTTTGGACAAATATAATGAGAACAACAAAAACAGCTCATAGTAGTTTGATTTCAGAGCTGATATCTATCCATTTTCCATGTTGTCTGGATAATAACTAAAATCACTTCAGTTCTTCCATCAAAATCTATGGCATTGTACTGACAAAAACAGTGCTTTTAGGCATTCCATGTTTTCTTTTCTGTCTGTTTTAATCACATGA
>JAPQRP010000018.1:16529424-16545131 GCA_037367295.1 Apogon hyalosoma
ATAACTTCGCTCTTTCAGCTGTTTCCTCAACCCTTTTACAACCATATAAAAGTTGTTTTTGTGCCTAAACCTAACTATAACTATGTTTTTTTTTTTTTTTTATGTAAACAACTGCTATCATGCAAGTTCCTTATTTTTGCCCTTTTACTAACCCCAACTAAACCTTAGTTATGACACTGTTACAGCCAGAATAAAACAGTTATGTAGTATTTTTTAAAACAGTATCATCAAAAGTAATGCATGCATGTATGTAGATTTAGGAGAGAATATATAAAGATGTGTTAGGTATTCTTTAAAGAAAATGTCTTCTTCATATTGTTTAATTTATTCTCAAAGACAATCATTTTACAATTATATGTCAAACAGAGACAATCAGAAATCCCTTACACGTGGGAACCAAAAAATCAGCACATTTGCTATGATATTTCTGCTTGATGAATTTCCTCAATCAATGAACTGACTAATTATTTTCTCTCCACTGGACTGAAAAGCTGCCTGTTCTGTTTATAGTGAGAAAAAAACAGTCAGGGTTGAGCTTTTAAATCAAACTCCCGCTCAACCACAACAACAGCAAGTCAAATCTGTAATATAGATTTGAGGGGGAAAAAAATGAACACAGAGCAATAACACATCGGGCATATTTTCTCATGTTTTGTCACATCTATTTTATGGTTTCTTAACTTTATTGGTGCTTGTAAAGCTGATCTAACACTGCTGGTGTATCGGGTGTTTTAAATCTTAATTGTGCATGTTATATAATCTTTACGTCATCCATAAAACACCCACCATGTGACACCAACCTACTCATATTTACATTTTTTAATACATATTCATACTTATAAATGTGATTAATGGTGGGAATTTAAAGTGTATTGTCAATATCACCCACCTCCTGTGTGATTTAGCATTTTGCCAGCAGACAGACCTACAGCAGCACTATGACAGGCTCAGTCATGTGGGGAGATCAAGCCTATGATAACTTAATTTGAGAGTCTGATGCTGCAAATTACATGCACTGTAAAGTGTGGTGGCGTGAGCTGTGAAGGCTGTCGAGGCAGCTGAATTCAATATCAGGCTGTAAAAAACTGAGCTTAAATGCCACTGATAAAGGATGATACCGCATTTTCTGTGTTTGGGTGTGGGTGAGTGAATGGAAGGGTCAGTAGATCCTACGGTGGGTCCTATTTCCAATGCAGCGCACAATACCATCCTGTTTTATTCCGTATCCCCCCACTAAGCTTCTTCCCCTGAGGGAAACAGCCTGGCTCCCCATAAATACGAATATACAATTAGGTCAACAAATGTGCATATTTACATACACACTCACTGTGTGTAGTGTTACGTATAATATGCGCACTTTTATTAAGCACATGTGCACCCTTATGCGGATGTGTGGACTTTGTATCTATTTTTTTGTCTCATTTATTTTGTTATTCACAGCCTTGAGTTGATCCCTTCACATACATCTACATTCCACTTTCTTTCACCCTTCTCTTGGCTTCTTGGCCAATAAATGGATTATGTGCAACAAAAATAAGACAAGAAGGGAGGAGCAGGAGCAGGAGGGGGGGGTGGGTCTCATAACGGAGAAAAATCAATCCACAGTCAAAGCTCTGCCTGTGGTGCTTCACTGTAACATTACTATCAACTGGCAGCGAGGGACTAGAAATGGGAAATCAGATGTGGCCTTTGCATTCAAAGCTCCGTTTATGTTAATATGAGAAGAATAATTATTTCTTCTAAATATGAGAAGTGCAAAGAGGAAGGAGAGGAGGGGATGATAGAGGAGAAGAGGAGGAGATCAAAGTGGAGGCTGATTCCCCTGGCCTGTGGTGTGTTACCGCTGATAAGGTGGATCAGAAGGGGAAGCAGACACACACATGCACACACCGCAACGCACACACAACCTCTGTCTGTACATAAGCAAACCCCACCATCTAGTCTGTCCAACACACATGCACACACATGCACATGCGCACACACACACACACACACACACACACACATTCTCTGTCTTTATCACAGCTTGTCCTGTAATCACAGGCCAGCCATATGATATTTAGACTGTAATCCTCAATGACACGAAGCCCAGGCTATATTAGAGGGTCTTCTCCAGAGACAGGAGAGCAAACCAAACATATCACAGCCCACCCAGAGACTCTTCACTGGTTTTGTAGAACAGAACCAAGCATAGTGCTGGAAAAGGTTAGCTTTCATTGGCGCAGAGAGAGACAGTAACAGGCATCACCCCGGAGGACCTTCATACCCCCTTGCTATTGGTTTCCGACTGAACTGATCAAACATGAGACTCAACAGCTCTGAGGAGAAAACTGCTTGATTTAATCCTGTAAAGGAGTGCAGGCAAAGGACAGGAAAACGACATAAAAGATAGGACTTGGTTTATGATTAGAAAGAAGCAACTTTTTACAGAGCAAGGTTGAAGCATCCCAAGCATTTTAAAGCAGAAATCTCAATCACTGTATAAAAACAACCAGAAATAATGCAATAATCAAAGGTGCCAGTGTGTATGATTTAGTATTATCTACAGCGTGTATCAGGAAAAAGGTAGACTTTCAGAAAAAACATCATAAAACCAAAATGCAAAGACATTTTGAAAATCTGGTCATATGTGTTTATTGACCATGTAATTCTCCCTTGATTGACACCAGTCTGTTTCCATGCTCCAGTGAATGACACTAATTTGAATTGTGCAAAATAAAAGTCTTTTGCACGTGGAAGTGTAAGGGTTAATCTGAGATCTGTCGCCATAGATGACAAGTTCCACTGGTCTTTTACTTGCATGAATAAAACAAGAAAAAAATAATTACGTTAACCCCCTACTACTGATACAAGGCCCTAAACAGAGTCTGTTCTAAGCTACTATAGAGACATGTCACTGTCAGTCTGCCCTCTGTAAGTAAATAATGATTTGCGCTATTGGATTAAATATTTTATTTTATGTTATGAATAGTATATTGTTTATTTTCTTTTTGTCACTCTTTACAAGTTGATAATGTACGTGCACACACAATTGGAAATGATATGAGAGTGTAGCCACAGGTTTTTTTTTTACCCTTCTTTGACTCCTTTTGTTTGTTTGCCAAGTTAACGTCACTGTTATAATAGCTTTGTGCGCAATATTTCAGTTCAGTAAACATATGAAAATTAGTCTTTTCTTATGGTTTCTTTGTCATCATTCATGCTGTGGGCACATACAGATGGAGATGATGGAGTGTCAGGCTACGGCTCATTCATTAAAATCCCATAGTAGATATAAATGGCTCATTCAAAGGTAACTAGCACAGTGAATCTAATGTTCAGGTGGTTCTACTACTACAGTGAACACATAATTATTCATGTTATATCACGTTGCTGAAAATAGAGCCCTCTAAATCCGACACACTGCAGCTGATAAATAAACCAGATTTAAATACACCTCTGCAAATCATTATACTGTGTGTAAATGTCATGACACATAATACTCTCTAAGATTTATTTAAGTATGGAACCTACTTAAAGAAACCCTACAAACACTATGTTTGTCCTGAGTCATTTGCATAAAGCTAATGAGGCCACTTGTACTTAAATCAAATAGACTTTCTACTGCACAGTAAATGGCTTCACACACCAACAGTCTAAAAATATCTATCTTGAGTCTGGCAGGACACAAACTGCAATCTGCTGCAGTCTGTGTTGCACTTAGCCTCATAACTCTGCAGGATTCTCTTCAAAGCCTGATACTTATTTTCAGGTAACAGGTTAGTAGAAGGCTTTGCATGAGATATATTTACCTGTATATGGAGACATTTTCTATGAGGTCTGTGGTCTCTGTGTCTGTGATGATGATGCCTTTTGGTGAGACCGTCAGTGTGACTTTACGAAACTTCTTAGCACTGGCTCTGGCCTGTGGAGATGGAATATGAAAGCACAGAAAATGAAAAAAAAAAAAAAACTTGCTTCAGGTCTATTCTTAGCAATCCTGCAGCTCTGACATGAATATAAGATTATTACCACTGACTGAACCCTAAAAAACCCTCAACTGTGACAGTAGCGACCGAGCAAAGTTGAGCAGCCTGCATGAGCTGTCCCAGAAACATGGGGCGACAAAAAAAGCGACAGAAAAAAATGAGGAGGGAGGAAAGCTGGTCCATGTAGAAATAACTGAGTAGTGGAGGTCGGGCTGGCAGCCACTGACTCCCCCTGCTGCTCCGCTCCATCTGGAGTTTCAGAAAATACGGCGGTGGTGCTGAGCTTGTGGTCTGTGAGAGCGCCTGTTGACAGTGACCTCTTTCCCATGCAATTAACTAGGAAATGAGATCATTTTTATACGCAAATGATACCGAGTTAAAAATCAGTGGAGCAACTGTGAAGGACTACTGAGTGGTAACAAAGCAAATTACGATGTGTGCTGTTTACAATTTAGTGTATTTACATGAAAGAATTTGCAGGAGGTGAAATACCAGCTAACAATAATGAGAAACTGAGGGTAAAAAGAAGGGGGATTACTAGGACTAACTAGGACTTCTCAAGGACAGCATGTCTTAGACAGAAGCCAGAATGCCCTGGAGTATGTGACAAGAACAATGTATTCTGCTTAAAAAAAAAAAAATACAGGCAACTGACACTGTGCTGAGGCTGATTGTGGCAGCAAATTCCTGTAGCAAGTGCAAACCGCTACATTTGCTGCCATGTTACTCGTGTCACACCACAAGGCAAAAGCCAATCTGTCAGTTTGAGATACGCCAAGTACAGCCATTCTCTATGTTCAGGTCTTGTCTTATGTCTAAGTAAAGCATGGAGCATTGAGAAACTCATCAATGTGTTCAGTAATTCCATTCAGTTTGACTGGTTTCCAAGGGAACAGACAAATGAATTTCTTTCTTTTTTCTTTTTGGTTCTGCTGTAAATCAACAGAATCTTAATCATGTCATTAGGTTCCATTCAGACCCTAATTGAGAAGTAGGTGTTTTTGATTGGACTGCCTGCACCAGTTTTTCTTACTCTGTACAGAGAGTTTTCCAGATGATGAGATGTTTTTCTGGTGCAGTGGCGAATAGATGTGTATTTTGTGAGCAAGAAAGGAACTTTACAGGATAGCTTTCTTACAGCTTTCTGTTATAGTCTTCCAAAATAGTCTCATGGCAGCAATCTGAGTAGATGTACATAGAAAACGTGTAGCTCAGTGGTGTTAATGTAAGCAAACATCAAAATGACCTGACTGCATGTGCAACTCTGGTAATCCTGGATTAGCCACTGTGATTCCATGCAATCATAGTGACCTTGTTATAAATGTGACCTGACGGCCACTTGGCAAGAAAATTACAAAAAGTTAAAGGAAAAGTTGAATCTCCTACATTTTGTCTCTTACTGCTCTTTAGGTTAACCAGAAAGAATGTATTGCACTTTGAGGCTGTAATTTCACCCATGCATGAGGGAAATTCTATTAAAAGAATCAAAAAGGAAACAGATTGATTCTTATTTTTATATCTGGCATGGGCTTATCTTGACACTTTGAATGTTACTCCTCCTGGTTATGATGAGCAACTGGAGTGTATTGCAGTTACAGGCTGTAATTTCACCCATATGCACAAAAGAATTTCCATAAAAAGAATCTGTGTAATTGAAATTATCACTATGTCACTCTCATTTTCATCTCGCCTAAGCAAATGTATGTAAAGTTGTTAGCAAATATCATAATCAGTGCAAATGTACTGCATTGTGTACTTAATTGAGTAGGCAAACACATACAAACACCTATGACAAAGCTTGAATAATGTGGTTTCTTTATTCTGAGATGGCTCAGTGACCCACCGTGGCGACGATTCTGCGAATGGCAGCTGAGGCCATGTCTTCTCCTTTAGGCTGGCCCACCAGAGTCATACCCAGGTACTTCACGTTGAACACCATCCCCTCCAGCAGAGTCTCTTTAGTGTCAGTCCAGTTCTCTGGCAGCTCTGTTTGGACAAAATGGCACAACAAGAAATCACCAAAAGGCCCTTATTTGGACAGGATTTCACCTCATGCTCACATTGTGTTTGTGACTTTAGAAATGGGACAAAATATCAATATGGGAATATATTGTATTGCTTGAACTTCCAATAAGTTATTAAAACATAATCACCAAATAATATTGTAATTTTTAATTCGTATTTTAATAATTAATTCATGAAATGATGACAAACATGGACATGAAAAATAACACATGTAAGGACACATTAGACTCACAGCTTGTAGGACTTGCAATTCCTACTGTTTCAAGCTATTATCGTGATAAAAATGGTCATATCAGTTGTTCTCAATTATTATCACAATAAATGTCAAATCTACATTTTTTTTCCTACATGAGAGTTGAAGGCATCCAATGGTTACCTATTGGTTAAAATGACTACTTATTTTCAGAATGTGGCAAATATTTCAGAAATCCAGAGGTACAGAATTTAAAATTATTCTAATGATAAAAAAAAAAACAAAAACGTAATGTTCTGAAACTCTGGATAATTATATCAGAGTAGATGACAATGTAAACATAATTGATGGAAAAAAAATTAAGGCTATATATGATCACAGTGTAATTTAATATTATTACATTTGTCATTATTATTTTGTTGCCCAGCCTCCTGTTAACAATGAAACATCAGAATCTGTGCCAGTATTTTAGGCGCTGAACTAAGACTATGCATTTTATCCACTAGGAATCTGGGTGCTTCTGTGAAACTGGGTTCATTTTGGTACCTGGCACTTTGCCAGTGTTTTAGACCCAATAATAACAGATAAATTTAGACATATTTCCCCCCAGGATCTTCCTAATGATGACCTTAGACAAATGCAAAAAAAAATATACTCTTGCTCTGAGCCATCCCAAAACTTTTGGGGCCAAATATAGGACCAAAACTGGCACAGAAAAAGCTGCCTAGGTGTCAGTACATTTGATCTGGAAAACATGGCTGTAAATGGTCTTATATACTGCTATAAATAAAGACACTGTGTTAAATTTGATGATCCTAGCGGTTTTTCTAATCCAGACATGCAGGTTTTTCATGAATCAACAGTCTCATTCCAGGTTTCATGTGTAACCCATTGTATCCACTGGCGTTACATGCGGAACCTGCCCATTTAAACACAAATAAATTGCATGATTTTGCAACAGTGGTCATTTTTGTGAAACCCTCTGCCTTGCATAATTAGTTCAATTCCCAAAATATACCTGTGAGAGAATAAAAAGATATGGCGTGTAAATAAATAATGTGTAAATAGTAGCGTGTAATTTTCATGTCCTTTTTACCGTGTTACATGCAGATTTTTGTATAAAAATAATATACATGTTTTTTTTTTATCTGAAGAATAGTTTCTCTTTTATCTCAGTAAATATTTATCTTTAAAATAGACCCAAAGTGCTTCCAAACATGCTTCATAACATTAGTCTACATCTTGTTTGACTTTTTAGCCCCTATGTCCTGTTTTTAGGGACCAGTTTCATAGAAGCACCCATATTTGATCACTATTATATATCAGAGATGACTGTCTTGCAGTATATCGATTATTGCAGATTGGCTATGCCGTACTACTATTGCTATTCATTCATTTCATTCATTCATTTATTTGTTTTGAGCAGAAGAAAAAACGAAACATTTTTATGTGTACAAGGAACTAATATCAGAGCAAATACATCAGGGGTCTCAAACTCATATTCTTTCAGGGGCCACATTCATCCCGATTTGATCTCAAGTGGGCCGGACCAGTAAAATAATAGTATCATAACCTATAAATAATGACAACTCCAAATTTTTGTCTTTGTTTTAGTGCAAAAACAACCTCATTAAAGTATAATACTTACTTTAATAAACTATCCAACCAAAAAAAATGTGAATAACCTGAAAAAACTGATATTTCTTAAGAAAAATAAATGCAATTTTAACAAAGTTATGCCTCAACTTATCATTTCTACATGTGCATTATGGATCAGATCGACAAAGACACTAAACACTTAGAGAAACTAACAGAAGCAGAAAATTGTTAAAATTGTGCTTAATTTTCTTTAGACATTTCAGGTTGTTCATATTTGTTCAGGTTATTCACATTTTATTGTTACAGGATAGTTTGTAAATGTAAATATTTTCATAATTTAATGTTGTTGTTGTTGTTTTGTTTTTTTTTGCATTAAAACAAAGACAAAAATTTGCAGTTGTCATTATTTATAGGCATAATGTAATATTTTTTTCACATCAAAGCCAGAAGAAAATCTGGAGTCATTATTTTTTGTAGGGTATTCTGTTATTATTTGACTGTAAATTATATTAGTCTGTATGTGGTACCTGAACTAAAATGAGTTCCACAGCCTTGACTGTGGAATTTTTGCACTTTGCAAATTCATCCCATTGGTCGGATTGGAACCTTTGGCGGGCCACATTTGGCCCCCGGGTTGCATGTTTGAGACCCCTGAAATACATTAATAAATAAAGGTGATCAAGAAAAAACAGCAATTGCCACGTACACTAGTAATAAAATGAATTCAATATGTATTGCTCAAAAAGGGGTGGGAAGAAGAAAACTTATTAAATCCCACCGCCATCTCACATCTGTTGTGCTAGTATTGAAGGGATTACTCTGTGAATCCCCCTGTATTTGACATTAGAGGTTAATTTAAGGAAATTTATCACAACTCTATTACAATACACATGCAACACCTGCTGTAATGTCCTGTTGTTGCTGTGACACCCAACAGGTAGGACTGAACTGTCCTCTATCTACTAGGCAGGGCAGTCATGCAGAGCTTAAAATATCTCAGGGACACCTGGGAATCCCACTGGGAGCAACGAGAGAGCAATAACTTGCAAAACTATGTAACAGAGTAACAGACCACATTATGCAGTATAGTAAAGCAGTGATTCAGAAAATGATTTTGTATTGCTGTGCACTTTATTGTTTTTTCTGCATACAGGGACATCTTTGCTAATAGCTTAAACTGAGATGAGACTGACAGAGAGGATGAACATGGAGAGCATTGAGAACAGGGCAGAGAGAAAGAAATAGAGACACACAATCCGAGTCCAAACCTCTACTGGGCTAAACTGGCACCGAATTCTCCACATGGGCTGAGCCATCTGTCACTGGCAGGCCCCATGCAGCTGTGAAGATGTACAGCAGGGAACACCGTCAACTTACACCGCTTCCAACAACTCTGAATTATTAACTCATCTTCAATCACACCACGGGGGCTGCCTCGAAACCAGAGAGCAAATTTGACATTATTAAATGTGACTGCTTAGACACATGGTGGGTAGCGTAGTTTGTTGCTTTGAGCTGCTCAGGGTACAATTTGCATGATGATTAAGAGTCTCACATTTGGTGTGACGTGGAATTTGTGCTTCCACTACTTTCAGTTCAAGGAAACCATTAATTCTTCTGACCACCATTTCAGACTGTATTGATTTGTGGGGAGAACTCTATCATTTTGCTTCCCTTCTCTCGCCATGGGAAGTCACAGGTCAAGTTCAACTGCAGAACACGAAAGGGTTTCTGTCTTTTTTTCAAGAATACGACGTAGTAAAATATGACACACGCTGCAGTATGTCACATCTTGGTCCAAATATTTATTGCATGGTTGAACTGCGTTAAATGTCACAGTACTATAAAGCTAAACTGATGCAGTCAGTGTTGTGGCTTATAGATGAATTATTAAAGAGATCCATGGTGATGCTGCAGGGTGTCCAATATATTTTCCCCCTAAAAGAGGAGTGCTTTAATTTTTAATAAATCCTGTTTGAGGCCACAGATACGAGTGACAGAAATAAGCAGAGGGAGGCTAATTGGATAAAAAAAAGAAAAAAATCAAAAATACTGCACTAATAATATACAATTTGGGGATTGTATGGCACTCCAATCCACCCAGTGCTTTTAATGTTCATCCATACACACAACTAACATTCCCCAATGAAAAAAGAAAAGAAATTTCTTTACTTATTTAGTAGTACTTATTATTTATAAACCCTCCAGTTAATGTCAAAGCTGTCAATAAGTGTTGTTGAAAGATTACTGACTTGTAGTTTCTTTATTTGACAACTCGAAGGCATTTCAGTAAAGTTCTGTGTTGTATAGAGCCGGGCGCTAAAACATTAACTTTACTGCGATATACACTTTTCTGTAGTCTCTAAGATATATTTTGTTTACGCTGTAAGCTAAAACAACTTGGAAAAGGCTTCACTCAGTCCAAAAAATCATCATTTAGACTTCAAAAATATACTGCTGTGACATGTGCTATTATAATCATTAGAGGAATTTTAACTCAACCCGTAGGTTCATCCATCTCTGAGCTCTGAGGTCAGATCATGGTGTGACAGTGTCTGCTCATTTTTCATTGTATTCTGTCATCTTTTTGTTTGCAGGCAAAGGTTCTCAGACAAACTGTGCCCTATACTCTCTGCGTCTGTGTCTGGGGAATGTGCACACACATCAGCCGCTGTTTTCCTTTGGTGTGTTGTAAGACTAAGTTATAGGTGTACTTGCACATTTCAACTAATTATGGAGCGACACACTCACTCACTCCATCCTCCGTCTTAGACTAACGACTGAGTTGTGATAATTGTGATGGGAAGAGCAGGAAAAACAGTACCAGATTCTTCATTCTCCTGTATTGAACAATCTCTGTTCTCATGAGCTCATTGATTGTGTTTATACACCTGCTCAAAGAAAACCCCTCATCAATAATACTCAGAAATAATCCTTTATAGGGTACTCATTGAAATACTCTGAAATTCAAAATTTCAACCTTTCTATGTTATCGGAAATCGTATCCCTCCTCTTGCCCTAAAACACCCGAGCAGCACTTGCTAAAAAGTAAACACATGCAATAAAACAACTGTTAAAAGGTCATAAACTGACAAATATCACTCATATTCACTATTTACAGCTTCAAAATGTCTATAAAATCTGTCTGAATAACGGTACAATGTTAGAAAAACCAACATGCCTCTGGACCTCACTGAAGCACAGGATTAGCCCCATATTTAATGTTAGTGGAAATTACCGAAAATAGTCACTTGCCTGATAACGGGTTAACTGTACATTGGGAAACAAATGAAGTAATCTGTAACTTTCTATATTTGGCTACAGCAGGTGACATGCTAAGTGACTTATAAGTGTTATTTTTGAAGTGTGTCTAGCTTATTCTGTTTGCTTAATCATATTAAAGAGACAAAAGACAAGAACTTGTGTGTGATTATGTTTTAGATTTTCACCACAATCAGATCATGATAACATTTTTGGCCATATTGTCCTGTTCTAGTTGAAGTTATTCTAACATTTGAACGTTTTTCGTTGTTACTGTACCGTATAATGGTTCCAAATATCTGTTACCAGTCTCCATGATAATAATCTGTATCTGCTGACCACTTCTGGGGGAGTGGGTGAAGGTATTGCATCAATGTGATTTGATTTAAGGGGCACTAACAGGATTAGGGTAAGACCTTGTAGAGCACTGATGACTTTTCCATCTTTATTAAACTGATGCCTCACAGAACCTTCACACTTATGCTTTTTTCAGTAAGAGCACTGATTCCATTGTGTTCACACGGAGCTTCACAGTTGAGACACATACTGAGAGAATCAATGTATCACAATAGAGTCACAAAGAAATTTGATGACATTTTGCTGCACTGGGCTTGAAGGGTATTCACATAAAATTGTAATAACACTTCCTTGAGAAGTGGAAAGCATTGTAAAAAAAAAAAAAAATCCGATACTCTGTACTATGAACAGCTGACAAGCGTAACATTCACTGTGGCTGAGCTGACTGGAGGAAGTGCTGTTGTAGTATAAAAGAGTCCATGTGCTCTGCACCCCTTCAGCTACATGCAGCGATCACCAGCTGTCTCTTTGTGCTTCCATGCTCAGTTATTTAATTTGCACAGGGAAGTCAAAATGGTTCCAGGATGAATTCTGCTCTGGCTGAGGGGCTGAATACCTACACTCACAATTAATAGCACAAACAGAAGCTCAGAGATATGCACACAGGTAGTATATTACAAAAAACAAAAAAAAAAAACAAGTTGCTGCATACTGGTAGAACACAGCATATCATAAATCCAGTCCACTGACTGTTTGGCCTCCTGGGTCAAAAAGCCAAAGCCTGTTTATTTATATACTGCTACCTGTTTTTCATTGCCCTGCAGGTTGAAGCATTCTTTCACACACTGTCTTGGTTTGATTCCAAAATGTGAGTAAGGAAATGTTCAGCTTGACACCCCCATCCTCCACATCCTTCTTGATATAATCTATTTGCCTTACTGTTTTACCCATCTGATAGAACTTTGAATCTAGGACACCACCTTGACTGGGAAAATAGGCCGCACATTGAGGGAAGGTGGTGGGCTCAGATGAGGTGTGTGGGAGGGGGGGTGTAGCTCGTTTTCTGATTCTGCCTTAAGGGGAGACTAAGTAAAACTAAGTCATTCCTTTTCAGAGCTTGTTCTCACCATTTCCCTAAGTCTGTCCCTTCTGCCACCTGACCTGTTGTGTTTCCATTGGAAATAGAGCAGAATATCCGAATGTGTTTCTGTATCAGTTAAAACAACAGGAGAGTGACAAAATTCCCCCTGATACATACGTAGTGTGTCACAGAGAGTAGCTTCATAGATTTAATTATATGCCTCCAAATCAAACATAGAATTTATAATACTCCTCAAACAGACTGTTTATATACACACAAAATTCCTAATAAGCTGTTAACATGACTAACAAAAAATAATATTCCTGTTTACATGACACTATACATATCCCATTAAAAATAACATTTCTTTCAAAGTTTTCCACTGGTAGCAAATATTCCAGTGTGTGCTCGCAGTCTGGAAAAGGTCACGTTTTGATATTTGCTCATATTCAATATCCTCTGTCATAATGATTAACGATAGTTGTGTTTCTCCTTCTGACCAAACGTGGACTTTTCTTTGGAGTATCTATTTCTACCAGAGAAGATCTTTGTCTTTACTCTGTCTGTAAATAAGTGTTTAATTTAGACTAATTTTCTGAATGTTCTGTGTACATGTCCAAAGAGTCCTAAAATCTGAACAATATCAGCATATCCCAGATATGACTTTATCAGAAAATACTGCATTGGGAAAAACACCTATTTCAGAATATCCAAGTAGAATGTGCTGTTTTCAAGATATCTGTCAAATGCAGAATACTCCAAAATTTGGAACAGTAATGGAACATTAGCATGCATGTCGATGTACTCAATGACAATATCAACCACAACAAAGAAAATCATGGAAAGTCATGGGATCAAACAGCCAACGTTGCTAAGCAACCACTGGCTTTACCAGTAACTCAACCCAGCAACAGGGAGGTGGTACCCACATATCATTACTAAACCAGTAGCTCAGCATCAAAAGAAATGTACAAACCACATAAAGTGTCAGGATAACAGCAGGATTACATTGGGAATGCTGCACTCTTTGAAACAGAGCAGCACATCAGACTTCCACCTCATCATTTAGATGTAACACACCTGACAACAAACTCTGAAATGATTTTATTTCAAATGGTACGACCACCTACTGCGAGTTCCCTCCTGACAATGTAATCACACTGAAACAAAGGAGTGAAGCACAAAAACTAGAACAATGATAATGCCAAAAACCCCAGAATGCCGTTACATTATGCAAATTATATGAAAAACACAATCTGCTAAATAAATAATACATGTTGGTTAAGTATATTTCCATAGCATTTCAAAGAATGACTGTCATGCAAAAAAGATAAAGTAAGCTTTGGGAGAGTTTTTCAGCCGGCAACGAGTAATAAATAAACAACCCCTGCTGTTACTGAGGCTCTCACTTCATAGTTCTAGTGTACTCCTCTACATCAGTGTTACAAAATGATTAGATTAGAGGAAAAAACAAATAAATGAAACTTTGCTTATAATAGCTGTAACTTCCCTTTGTTCATTTATAATGACTGCCCCATTGCATTCAGCTTTAGTTACCCTTACATCCCAGTTTTATAGAAGAAATGTTTACTTGTTAACTGACACTTTTCATTTTCTGTTGACAAAACCTGTCCAAAAAGACCGAAATTACAACAAAATACACCAAAGTTAATAAAACAGAAGTGCTGAATTCTCAAACACTTAATTGGGTCACTGTCTATTTGTAAAAGAACATATATTTTAGCATATAAAGTGTTGACTTCTGACAAAAAAAGTCATTTTTTTCTGTGAAATATGTGTGGATTTAAGTAAGTCATGTTCATAAATCAGCTATTTGCCCCAGAGGTCTGTGAATGAATCCATGTGCTCTAGTAATCCCTTTTCTCCAAAACCCTTCATTAATTGCTTTCACTTCAAACAGCCTATCTACTGTTAATCATAATGGTGGTGTGAGTTATCTTGTACATGCATGGCTGAGAAAATGCTCAGACTAAATGCTATGTAGAGGCTGTTTAGGTCAGACTGAGAATATAGAGGAAAAAATGCAGACAGTTCTTTGGGATATTATAAATAAATTACTAATATCCTGTGTGTTTGTCTGAATATTCTGCATTGAACTGATATGAGTGTCTGGGAACATGAGAGCTAAAGCATATGTGATTATTAAGCCTTAAAAGTGATAACAGAAAATATAACTGCAACTTCATGACAGAACACCCTGCATGCTAATTGTCTTTGACTGCAGTTATTATGCAAAACACAGACCTTAACCCTCCCATCAGGAACCATTCTCCAAAGGCCTTGTGAATTGTTAATTAGTGAGGATCAAACCAGTGTTCTCCCATACAGCAGTAAAACAGTCTTATCATCTCCTCTCTAAGTAGCTTGTTTTGTCCTCAGAAGTGTCCAGAGAATGAAATGGGATTAACACTGGGGTTATTTTACGGGCAGCCATTATTACATGCATTAAATTAAAAGTCAACACAGACGTTCGACTTTTGTCCCTCACTTACTCACTATTTATAGCTTGCATACCGCTGTGAAAATTGTGCTAATATTTGTTCTGTAGACAGTGCCAGTTGGTGTGCGGTTGGTATGATGCTGTGCAGGGGGACAGAGCTAGATAAGCACACAGTGAAAAGTTTGTTTTTATTTTTTTACAAGCCATCATGGAGTAGTTCCAGGATGCTGAATGCATTGTGTGTAGAATAAATAATGAGACTTCAGAGCCTTATCTCAGAGGCACCACAAAAAATTAAGGCAATGGCTACTGCCTCAGTACTGTGGCACAAAATATCGGTTTGTATATTGCTACAGACTAATCAAATGTTAGCATTTGTACTAGAGCCAATCAGGGATAATGTTACATGAACTCATTCACGTCTTGTTTTTTTGTTTTTTTTTTTAACTCATTATTCTCTTGTTGCCACAGTACTGTGGTGCTATATGGCGTATACTTCAGTTCATTCTTTTCTGCATTTTGCTACCACAGTACTGGGGCAAGTGATGTAAGAAATGACAAATTAGTGATAATATATAGTACAGAATAAGAATTATTGTTGTAAATATTCTATATGTTGTTTTATGGTGTTCTTTGCTCTGGAGGCTGGAGAAGGTGGGCGGAGCTACGTGTTAGATAGATGCAGTAGTGTGCAGTGGGACTTCTCAGTTCTGTGTCAGTTGAGTGCTGTGGTCTTGTGGAATTCTGCACTCTGAACGTTCTCCCAGCAGCTGATTTATGTAAGTGTCAGATTTACCCCCCACCCCACCACCACCACCCTTT
>JAPQRP010000018.1:16545231-16556236 GCA_037367295.1 Apogon hyalosoma
AAAAATTTAAAAAAAAAAAAAAAAAAAAAAAAAAAAAGCTACTCTCACTGGGAATTGATCCCAGGTCTTCTGCGTTACAGTCCAATACATTACTGAGTGGGCTGAATGTTCACTGTGTCTCCCATTGAACCTATTCGCCATATGATTGTCTTGGTACTTTTTGGGATGTACGTGACGGTCTCGACATGATATAACGAGGGCACTGAATGGCTCTGTGGTAATAGACAAACCCATATTTTGTGCCACAGTACTGTGTCAATAGCCACTTCGAAAAATTAAACCACCACTTATGCATTCTAGTACTGTTTCTTCACATTTGTATGTTTTTAGATGAAATATATAATGGGGATTGGTTGCTTTTGTTGAGCAGGTGAAGAGGATATCACTGACCAACTAAAGCTGAAGAAGAATTATGAGTTTTTCAATGAAAAGGGAAGGTTTGAAAAGTATATTCTCATCTTTGTTCAGCACAACAACAAAAAAACTCACATTAATTATTGCTGTCACAAAATATTGGCCACTTTCTCTGCAGGTGTAGGCACTTTTCACACTGTCTTCAGCTGTTTCACAAAGGCTTGTATAAAGTCCTTTTACAGCTCATTTATCTGTTCCATTATGCAGTAATTAATCATACAAAACACAGACTAGAGGAGAGATTGTTCATTATCTACACTGTTGACAATCTTCTGACAGTTATAGTTTATCATTGACTACGGGGCATTAAAGTAGAGGTGACTTGCTCAGTAAATGTCCAATGTAAGTGCCCGGGATCCTTTTTATTGAGCGACTCAGCGCTGTTTGTCTGAGCCTGACATGTATTACAATCTACTGCTGCCTGTTAAGTAAGCACTAATACTGGTGAGATTTCCATATGGATTTAAAGCACAAAGATCCCTTTTTATTTACTGCAGAGTGAAAAAAAAATCATATTATAAAAGTAAAGTTAACAAGAGGAAAAGTACAAAATTATTCAGAAGTGTAATATGACCGCATTAGCAATGCACACACCTCCATATTGAAGGAAATCATTCCTCGCAGCTATTTATTCATAAAGCATAATCACTCAGCACCATAAAAGGATTGTTTTCATTAGCAATTCAAAGAGGGCATGATTTTCTCTTTGCTGATACAAATCTTTTCCCCCTGGATTCTGCTGGCTCCCATTTCAACATCTTCATCAACTATAAAAAAGCCCCCCCCAAAAAAAGAATTCCATTCATGAAATAATAAGTTACAATCATATTTTGTTTTCAAGGGTAAAGCAGAAAGAGAAAAACACCAGAATCCTAACCATTCTAATCTCTAGCTCACGGTAGGTGCTGGAGAAACAACACTTTGCTTTAACAATCATTAGCATCCCCATCCATTATCACACCGAAGTATTCAAGTCACCTTCCAGAGCCACTGATCTCATTTGAGACAGTGTTTCTCGGTGCCCCTTTAATAGATGAGGGCTTCCCACAGGAATCACCTTTAATGTGTTAGAGCACTTTAAAGTCTTCCAGCTGAGTGATGGATGTTGGTCTGATCGGTGGATACCGCGGCCTCTCCTGTCTCTAAAGGATCAGGTGCAATCAGTGTGAGTGCTATAGTTTCATTCAAAATAAATTACATGGTGGTATTATTAAAAGCTGAGGTGAAATAAACATTTTGTGCTCTAAGACTACAATTTGTTTCGGTAATAAGGTCCAGTGTTAAATATTTTGTTGGATTTATTATTATCTATCTGCAGAAAGGAAATATGATGTTCATCCACACATTTTCATTAACACATAATCAGATAAAAATGACCTTAGTCCTGCTCAAACGTATCTTTTAATGCATTTTATGGGGATGGGTCAGTAGACCATCGTCAAACCCCCAACATGGAGGACCAGGTGTAACATTTCGTCTGGCCTTTCATCTGCCCAGGAAGCTTCAACCTACCAGGGATTGAAGCCCCGGCTGGTATAGCTCCTAGGGTCACCAAGGCACACAAACCTCCCCACCACCATAAGACATAACACTTATAATTGACAAAATGGGAGTCATTTCATTTCAGGTGCCAAAAGAACATGGAAATGTTTAGTCATAGATTATCTCAAGTTGAACAAGTTATGTGGACGTGTAATGACTAGTTAGCGCTGTGGTCAAGAAGAGGTAATGAGATAGATAAGACAGACCAAAAGACCAGAAGACAAAAACATGGTCAGCCTAAAAGGACTTGGCACGGAACAGAAGAAAAGGAAGAGATGAGACAGGCTGGAAGTTGTCTGATTAGGCTGGAGTTTGTGCTAAAGACAGGTGGTAGAGACATACAGCCGTCTTTCATCCACATAGCATTGCTAAAATTAGGACCACCCTGTCCCAAAGCCATGTAGTAATGTTAGCCCAGTCCTAGGTTAGACTACAGTAACTCCCTGCAAACAGGATGTCCGAATAATTCCCTTCAAAAAAACTTCAGTTAATTTTAAAGTGCTGCAGCACATCTCCTCAATATTAGCCTCTCTTCACTGGCTTCTGGTAAAATCTACAATTAATACATTAGAGATCTCCTTGTACCTTACAATCCAATCTGCTGGGATTCTACTTACAAATCTGGCTCCAATTCTCTATCCCCTTCATTTGTTACATTGATTATTACCTTGACCACAAACAGACCTGAAACAGGATTTAAGAATAACGATGAATCAATCGTTTAATGAACATAAATCAATCTTACACAGATCTGTGATCTCCCAAGGTTACAGAGAATCCATTTTCCAGGCCCACAGACATTTTCCAAGCAAACAACCCATCTCTTTGGCTCCCTGTCCTCCAGAGCCCCGAGTTATCGTTTCCTTTATACTCTTTACTTGGGGTGTTGCCTTCCTCCTCCTAACTTCAGCCAATCCCTTCACATATCACCCCCACCACATCTGTCCACTCCAATCTCACCCCCACAGACCTTACCATCTTCTCTTTATGGTTAACAAAACAATAAAACAATAAACATTCCACACCCCTAAAAACTAAGCTAACCCATCTGTGACCCTCTGTCTTGTATTTTTCCATTCTACCCCTTGAAGCTTGTAACCTTCTTATGCCAATAAGTCACACAACTTTGATCAACTGTATAATTCTAACAAATCACAACACTTTGCTCTAAAAGTCCGGGTTTATTTTATTTATGGTTCTAGGAGTTTCTAAGACCAAATTGAGATGGGAGAGCATTCACTTACCAGACTCCTATTCAAGATTCAACATTCCTGTTTCCTGTCATTGTATACACAGAGTATATACAACGAAATTCTGATGCGCTTTATAGAGATGGTTCTTGAGTTAAAAAAAAAAGCCTATCATGTGGAACCAGCTCCCTGCATAGATCTGGGAGGTAGACACCCTCTCTACCTTTAAGACTGGACTTAAACTATCCTTTTTGACAAAGGCTGGCTCTGTTAATCCTTAGTTGCAGCTGCATAGTCGTAGGCTGGTGGGGGACAGTGATATATCAAGCACCTCCTCACCTCTGTTTCTCTCTATATATCACATACATCATATCAAGGCATCATTATTTCTCACTACCTTTGTGTCTTCCCTTTCTCATAGTTTGTACTTTTCCTTCTCTGTCCACTTCCTGTTCCTTCCTGCAGGTATCTATAGGTTCTGTTGCTGTTCGTTCCCGACTCGTGGTTCTGGACTCCAACCTAGTCTGTTCTGTCCAGGGTCTGTGTTATTTCTTGTTCTTTCTCTGACTTTCTTTTCTCCCTCCTCCATCCACTGACCTAGGCCAGGTGAGGCAGACGGCCGCCTACCTGGAGCCCAGTCCTGTCTGAGGTTCTCCCTTCTATAAAAGAGGTCTTCCCTCCATACTAACAGCTACTGGAGGATTTGTCTGGTTTCCTCCCTCTATAGTCTTTTGAAGGCCTTGATCTGAATTTTTGAAGTGCCTTTAGATAATCATGTATTATGACTGGCACTATATAAGTAAAACGGAACTGAACTGAAAGAGTGTCAAGGCTTTATACACACAATGAAGAAGTAAGTGAGTTATTTCGCATTACCTAAGAATGAGTTACATCTACAGGGGTGCAGGTTGGCTTTCACAGAGCCAGTGTTGTACTTAATAATAGCTTAGAATTTACTTCTTCAGCTTTAAAGTAGCACGTTATCATCACCAACTATTTGAACCAAACTTAATATCCCCTTCAACTGAGAAGCAGAGAACAGACAAAACAAACTGACAACAAATGACCGCCTTAAGAGAAGGAGACTATCTGCAACTTCACTGCTAAATGTCGCTAAATATTATACACTGAACCATGAAGCCATTGAAGCACCATAAAATAGATCATATGCCCTCATGATTCACTATGAGATAAAAAAAAATAAATCCGTTAAGAGCTAAGATGTGATCTAAGATGTGTTCACCGTGTTCTCAACAGCTCATCTTAATTGATCTGAAGACCAAGGCAGAGACATAACTTGTCTCTTGAGAAAATACAACACTGCAAGATTTCCATTTGATTCCATCAGAATCAAATGGAAGTCAGTTACTTTTAGGCGTGGGTTTCTTGGCTCTTGGTGCAGAGCTTAGATACGGGCATGATGTGTCAGAAATGGTGAGGGGAGTCAAAATTTTGCAGCAGAACAAAACAGAGATGGGATTTTAGAGAAGCAGGTTCAGCTAATACACACACACACACACACACACACACACACACACACACACACACACATGCACACACACATAAGCCCTCACTGGCATGGCATCTGCAGTACTTAATCTCTTCCACTCACAAAAGAATAACAACTAAAAACATCCTAAGACAGACAGCTGCCATGGGCATCAAACAGGAAGAGGATGAAGTGTTCGGACACTGCTATACACAATAAACAGGAAGCTGAATTGTGTGTGTCTGTGTGTTGCTGCAGAAGTGTGAACAAGCATCTCTCCAAAGATAGGGTCTCTCAGTTTCCTGGTGTTGCATAATTCACTTCACTTCAGGCCAGGGAACCTTGCTGGTGTTAAAAACACTCCAGAGAGACTGCAGCAGAGCTATAATAATGCATGTAAAAAAAAAACAAAAAAAAAAACCAATAATACTGAGGTTATATTGTACACGTTAGATTTTATGAAGCCATGTACTTTAAATGTGCTGTTAAACTGGCAGAGAGGGATAAACATTCAGGCTTAGATAACATGGAAGGCTTTAAAAAAAAATAAATAAATAAATAAATAAAATGAGATGCCAGAAATAATATAAGCCATGAAAAAAATGTAACTCTCAGGGACTTCATAGAGAAAATCAATATAGAATATGATATGAAGCAGTTTTCATTACATGATACAGAGGCTTTAAAATCGATGCTTGTGTGATACAAGAGTGAGGACAATATATGTGCTCCTTCACATGTAACATGTAGAAGAACAGAAGGTGAAAGGTCAAATGCATAATCTTGTAGTGATATAGCTATGGATATAGGAGAACATGTGAAGAAAAGGCTGTTTAGGTGATTCTTTTTTTAATGCAGGAGTTGCAGTAACCTTTTCCACAAAATACCCTGACAACATTTTGGATACATACCAGCATAGGCCACTAGCTGCGTTTTTTTTTTTTTTTAGTTGTAAGTCCCCCCTCACCACTACCAACTAGAGAGAATTAAGATGAATTTCTTTGCCTCACTTGGGATTTAAAGGCAGTGATGCAGAAAAAAAATATAGTTGTGGAAGAAAGCACAGATGGATGCCAGCTAAGCTTTGATTAACCTACAACAAAAAAAGAATAAGTCTCTCATCTTATACATTTTAAAAGGGAAGTGGACTCTGTGTGTGCGTGCGTGTGTGTGTGTGTGTGTGTGTCACACAAAATCAGGAAAGAGCTGACTGCTGCAGTTTGGCATCATTATGTATTTTTGGTCAAGGAAGAGACTAGTGAAAACAGCAAGTTAATAGGACCAATATTTTGGGAGATATTAGTAATTTTGGAAAACAACGGCCTTACAATCACGTTGCTATGCCCAGAATCACGTGACTGCTGGACAAATGCGGTACAGCACACGTGAATACACAACAAATATCCGTGCTGTGGGACTGGGATACTGCCCCTCAGGGTTGGGATGTGGATTTTAAAAATACCCCCCCTTTTCGCATTCCCACCCTCGGTACTGACAATGATTAAGTCCAGGATCTAGAGGCCGTGGATCCCCATGGATCAACGTGGTAGCTGTGAAAAAAAGAATACACAACTGCTTGCAACTGCTGGATAACAACACAAGAAAGTGCGACAAGAGTAGCATATAAGCACTTGTCAGACCCGCTCAAATGCCGCAGTTCTCAGCTTCCCAAATACTCCAGAGATTCAATTAATTCTTCCAAATATTTTGTGCAGCAATATCATGAATTATAATAAATGACTGAGACAAAAACAACCCACTGCAAGCTCTTATCTGAGCATATTATGGGTGTTCATAATTTCTAAGAACCCTGAAGGATAAATGATGGTTTTATAGAAGTTTAATTCATCAATTTGATGCAAGTGATTATCTATCTATCTGAGTTGGGCAACTGCTGATCTTTGAAATAAGGAATCCATTAGATAGGTTATTTTGCTCAAAGCTCCAAAAAGCCATTAGCAGCACTATCATCTAATCTATCCTTAGTGTGAGACTGGTGAAACTGATGAGGATGTGAGCACGAATTATGCAGAGAATAGGTGGGAAATCTGCTCTGTCAAATCATTAAATAATATACTAAAACTCAGCTAAATGCACATATAGGTTTAATTGTTCTAACTGCAAATACTCAACAACCAGCGCATGACGACCAGATTCAACACAGACTTTTTAGATGAGCTTCTATAGATTTTCTTTTGTTTTTTGCTTTCTACTGCATCAGCCTTCATGAATTATTTCCAAAGGGACCACAGTGCCACGGTTCCTAACCCTGTACCTGCTTCTAACTGCGTTTTGTATCATACTGTTTTTGGGGCATGTTCTTTATGCTTTGCTGTAAACAGGGCACTGCTGTAAAAGGTCACATACTGCATGCTAATCCTACCTTTCCTGCATTTTAAATAAAACACTGAATGCTCCCCTCTCACGCAATACCAAGCAGCTGAAGTGAAACCTTTACACAGTGAGGTCTGTGGCTCATAAAGCTACACACTGGAAGGCATCTTGCTGTTATTTTTCGAAGTGGAGGCAGATCACTCAAAGCTATTTGCATGACTAGATACCGCAAGGTGTATCCGGAAAATATGTTCTGTAATATGCCCAAATGATCTTTTTAAATGGGTACACATCAGGGTACGTCAGAGATGCTTTGATGACACTTTAATTCTGCATCATAACACAAATCCAAATGCCTCATCAGCCCCAATTATCATCTCCACACGTTATGTATCACATTCACAGTGGTGGAATCCCCTGTTTGCTCCACACTAATCCTACCCTTCATCTCTCTCACTGACATCCCCTCCTTCATTATCCGGTGTATTCCCACCATTCCTCCTCCTCCTCCTCCTCTTCCTCTCTGGCGTCTCTCTGCCTCACAGGTTGCTGAGTCTTAACGAGCCATCGAGAGATAATTGCTCCTTGAGGGCCAGCGTTAACTGACACCCCTGCCTATTGCATGTCATTCAGTCAAGCCCATGTCAGCTTTAATAGAACTTCAGGCTGTATCCACTGCCAGAACCTCCAACAAGTCAAATCTAATGACTGTGGAGTCCACTAATTTCAGATCAACCTCAAACATAAACCTGCATTTTCTGACATTTTCTTCAAAGTACTTGAAAAACAGCACAAGCACATTTGAGCTGTGATTTCTGAAACCGAACAAAGCTGCAGTGGTTATTTTCAGATTTTTCTATGGCTTTGATATTGATCACTCCACAACAGAATCAAGACTTAGTATTTAAAGCACTGAAAGGTTTAAGCCTAAAGACTGCAGCTGCACTGGATTCCTCTACTTAGCCTGTCCCAAAGCTGGATGATTTTGAGCCGACTGTACAGCGCGGATGTCCTTGGTGCCAAGGGCAAGTGTGTGTGTGACTTCTGAGATCCAGAGAGGTCTGAACCACTTCCATGTGACGTGATCCGAAGGGAAGGCTTGTACTCCAGGCACATGCTGTGTCCTCTTCCGTCCTGCCAGTGGCTTTGACCTCAGCAGATGATGATGGGTGGCCATGAGGGGCAATGGGGGGACTGCTGTACATGTCAGTTTCCTTTTTGCCAATTAACTAAAGATTGAACTAATAGATGTCCATAAATAGAGGTTTTTAGTGTAAGAAATTAAAGGCAATTATTAATTTAATTAACTAACTGTCTTTGCATCCTGTGCTATGGCAGAGAAAAAAAGAGAAGAAATTAGGTTGAGTAGAGAGAACCCTAATAGGACACTTCAAAGTTATTTCACTGTCTGCATATGTGATGATTCCTCATTAAAAATGAAGTTCCTGTTATGTTTTATAAAAACCCAGCCACTACTAGGAGGTCAGTAAAATTCTTGTGTGTCTCCTGGTGTTAGTTCTCTACTTTTGTGTATTGTCGGACTTGATTTAAAAGCTGCTGTGGTGATCACTATTGCTTATTATTATGCTTTAACACTATTAGAGTATTCAATATGGGATATTTCAGTTATACAGCAAAGAATTGTTATATTATTAAACTTTTTTTTTTAGCTTTGTTGGGTGTTTTTTTTAGTTATAATGAGCATACATATTGTTTCTCAATCTCTTGTCTTGAGATGTGACAAGAAAGTACAATAAATATGTGTAGAGTATTGAAAATACACAACAAATCTAAACAAAATGGGCCCTAGATGCTAAAGTCAGTATTTAGTGTGACCTCCAGATAAAAAGTAGTCAACGCAGTAAAAAAAATGGTGACATATTTTGAACAGAAACAAAACTAAAGTAAACTAGTAAAATTCATGCTAAGTGCAAAGGAACATTTTTGTTGTTCATATTTTACTGTATATTGTGGGTGTTTCTTGATACAGAAGTTGAGAATTGCATATGTGTGATCATTATACCTTTGCTAAAACAAAGACTTTGTGCATATTACAGTGTTTCAGAATTATGTTTGGTGGGTTTTTATTTTTCCACAAATCAAACGCAAATACATTCCTGCTTGAATCACACCTATTACGTGTGAATATGTGCAAGACAGCTGCCTTATTTGCATTTCGACATCCAGCTTTGATGCATCGCCTCATGCTGGCATAGAAATGCTGTCCTCTATCCAAATTGCCTGCTAAATAGCTTGTGGACATCAGCAGTCACCCTGCCTGTCTGTACTGTTTGTGACTGCTGTGTTCACATTTTTCCAGCCTGATTCCTCTGGTGGCTCTCAGACACAAACTGCTTCTGTCATCAGACATTGAAATCCAGTTGCATTGTGTGCTGACAAAATCACTCTGCCTTTTCTCCCTTCTTTCTCTGAAATCAACAACAATATGAGAGTGAAAGCTCAGTGTAAGAGCTCCTGCTGACAATGTGGTGCAGACAATGTCTTTCAAGGTAACATGGTGATTTTTTTTATCGCCAGTCAGGTTTGTAATGATGGACAATATGATGTTTGTTCTGTTAAAGAAAATAATAATACAGTATTATAAATCTACTCTCTTATATCCATCCATGCCTGCCCAACAATGAAGCTCAGAAGATTTAGTCTAGTTACCTAAACATCCAACACCCCAAAATTTATATTGTATGTAAAATGGGGGGACAGAGCTTTTTCTATTGCTGCTCCAACTCCCTCCCACCCACCATCCGACACTGCTCCGACCTCAACACCTTCAAATCCCTTTTAAAAACGAATTTATTTAAGATTGCTTTTAAATGTTTAACTGTTTTATATTCATATTCCTGCCTTTTGCACCTGCTTTTATCTGTTTTTTTAATGTGTTTGTTTTTTTGTTTTTATCTGCTGTAGGTAAAGTGTCTCTGAGTTCCATGAAAAGCGCTACACAAATAAAATGTATATTATTTGTATTATTATTATTAAAATGAAGACAATCTGACTAAACATTGACAGCCAGGGCTCAAATGTCAAAATTAATTACAGCCAAATCCATAAGAGAAACTCATTAAAGCTCTAATCCAATCGAAAACTTTTCAATCCGTAGGCTTACATGCAATATTCAATTATTTAAGTGGAACATTTTTCAGTGAGTGTGGAGAAAAACCAAGTACATCCTCCTGGCTGTGAAATTAATCAGTACAGTTTAATGAAAACTAGCGTGGGGCGCCTGAGCAGAAATTCAGGTTGAGGCAAAACCAGCATGTTAGCAGTTATGGCAGCCAGAGCTCTAATAGGCAGTGGGGCTGCAGGGAGTGAGTATTCAAGACAACACTACACACATCAATGAGGCAACAGAGCTGCAGGCGATAAGGCTCAGTGATGGTGTGACAAGGTCTGCAGCTCTGACCCTTCACTCAACATTCACCACTATTATCAATCCCACGGTGGAGAAGCCTCAAGCAAGCACGGAGATTATTTCAGGCTTGTGCTTGACTTATAAGCACCCTAAATAGCATAAACAGCACATGTGTCTTATCATCTGCATATAAAAAATAGACAGGTTTACTCTTCTACATCTTTGCTGGCCCTTCACTTCTTTGTGGTTGACTGACTGAATGTATACTGGACATTATTATGTGCCTCAGAGAACAAACAGATACACATTTATTCCCTCTACCATCAGGTTGTTAAATAAGTCCAGTGTAGTAGCTTGTTTTTGAGTAACCTGTATGTGTTTGTTGACTTACTTACCTCTTTTTTATAATGAATGTATGATGGGTTTGATGCTAATATTGTATATTGTATTTATGAGCTGCAATCAGAGACTGTTAAACTGAATTGCCCATTGTGGGATAAATAAAATTATCTATCCATCTATATACAGTTGCAGAAAAAATTATTAGACCATCAAAAGTCATCCAAAACAATGGTTATGCAATCAAGTCCTAACTCCTGTGTGTATCATGTGACTAAAACAGACAGAAAAGGAAACATGGAATGAATAAAAGCACTGTTTTTGTCA
>JAPQRP010000018.1:16571317-16586361 GCA_037367295.1 Apogon hyalosoma
TATGAGCACTGAGCGCGCACACACACACACACGCACGCACGCACGCACGCACGCACGCACACAAACACACACACACACACACACACGCACACACACACACACACACACACACACACACACACCATGATTTCCCATCAGCAGCCCTCTCCTGTTACCCATCTGTGAACTTTAAGGTTACACCGCAATGAATCAGTCTTTATATCTGACCTAAACAGCAGCAGAAGGAATGAGTTAACTGCGGACATGTCGAAATGGTTGCGTTTCATTGTGTTTTATAAAGTCTGCTCTCATTTAAGAAAAAAATCCATAAACAATTTCTCCCAGGATGATTTATGATGATGTCTAAGATCGATCCTCTTAATGAAATCAAACTAAATCTGAGCTTTAAACATCTCTGCATGATGTAATTCACATTTCAGCCCCTTATCCTTGGGGAGCAACAAAACACTTCAACCTTAAGAATAAAACAGGCCCAAGGTGTATTACTACTAGCTATTTTAGAGTGTAATATAAAGTGATTTAAAGTGAGTTTTTTTAACCCCTAGAGAAAAACGCAAGAGCGCAGATACTTCTGCATTTTTAAGAAATATAGTTACAAATGAAAAGGGGTCGTTTCAGCTCTCTTCTGTTTTCAGGATTTGTGGAACATTTTGCTTGTTCCAAACTTTTAATAGCCTTAGAGTTGAATGTATGGTTGAGCTTTCACATCAACATCTGTTTATCTTTCAAAGCTCAATCAATCAATCTGACATTGAAAGAAAAAGCATCTGCTTTGTGTTTTACAACATAAGAACAGTGGTGGGATGACAGGCTTTTGACGGGGGCTGTCACACTGCAGTGCTGAATAAGGGGCTGCTTTTTAATGTAATTATACTGAAGTGGCTCTGTGTGACTCAATACATCAATAAAAAAGCAAATCTATGGGACAAATAGTTTTGATTATGTAAGTCAACCCTATTAAATTATCCTCGCTGCGAATTGGGTTCAGTTTTTTCAGCAACATTTCATACAAAAGCAGTTCAAACTGCTTTACATGATAAATAAAAGGACACATATATGAGCAATAACATTCACATTTATACATGTTATATTATTGTGTGTTTATTGAAGTGTTCTTTTTTCTTAAAGTTCCAGGTAAAGGATGCAGTAGTTGATATGCCTCCTAAATACTTATAATGATAGTGGTAGCTACTTGTACTCTGTGCAGTACTTTGGAGACTTACAAATAAAAATGGTATGGTATGGTATGGTATGGTATGGTATGGTATGGTATGGTATGGTATGGTATGGTATGGTATGGTGGTGTTTTTAGTTTGTTTCTCACCTGCAGTCAGGAGCAGGGCACCAGCGTGTATCTGGATCTGAAGCCAGGAACCGCCTCAGCTGGTACTCCTCAAAGCGCTCCAGCAGCGCACGGTCATCCAGGATGGCACGGACATCTAGTGGTGCCAGCGTTTCAGGGCACTGTGGACATGCGATGCCCACCCGGCTCTCTGATATCTCAATGCGCAGGTACTGGCGGAGGCAGTCGGAACATGCCCGATGGGAACAGGATGTGAGTCGTGGAAAGTGGCAACGTGGTTGACTGAGCAGGCACAGTGGGCACTCCTCTAGGTGTTCATCCAACAGCTGATCCTGACTGGACGAGGAGAAGGACAGGACGCCTGTTGAGCCACTACTGACCCCGCCCACACATTCAGCCGTGGCAGCGCCGTCCTCAGCCGCCTCAGCTGCTGCTGCCGGACCTCCTCCTTCTCCTCTTTCTGCTCCAGAAACTCTTGATTCTCCAGCCTCTTCTGCTGTGAGATTGACGTCCTGTGAAAGTTACACAGCCAATTAAAATAAATGATTACACCAGTTATCATGTGTACTTACAGTTCCTACACACAGAGAACTGAAACCAATTTCTGATGCTGTCCACTAAAAATAACACATTTTATAAAGAAAAGCAATTATCAGTAAATAATAGAAATAATAGATTACACTACAGTATGGGAGAAAGAGGAGGCAAGCAGAAGCTAACACAAAGCTTTATATTGTATCATGTCATTCCAACTCTACTGATAAGCACTAGGCTAAAAAAATGACCAGAAATAGCACAGGGTGTTCCGACTAAAGACAAAAGATTCAGAGATTCATGCTCTTGGGATCTTCAAAGACAGACCAGAGGTACGTCCGTTTAAGTCCTGCGGGAGAAGTGACTCACTTCCCTGAATAAACAACTATTTTGTGAAATTATTGGTTTCTGAAAAGTCAGACAAGTTCTTTGATATTTACCATCAACTTATGATGTGACTTGATAAGCTCTAAAAATAGCTAAATAATTGTTCTATGGAGTCAAGTCCAAGTTTGAGATGATACGACAGGTTCATTTACAGCAGCTCTACTGTCTGTCATTTCATTGTACCATGGATCAAAAACACGGGTGGTTTTATGGTGTTGGTTTTTTTTTCTATTATCAAATCATAGTTAGAAATAACCACCATTCACCAAACATGTCACTAATTCCTCCCACCACATCTGAGAAATCCACCCTGCTGAACCAATGTTGTAAACGTTAGCACTGGTGACGTCAAAGACCAGAAACCACCGGCTCACAGTAATATATTTTAATAAGTCAGCCACAGGTTAGTCATTATATTTTCATTAATTAAAGTATTTATTCATTTATTTATCAGGAATATAGAACCAGGGTTCCTACAGGTTTCAACAAGTTAAATTTAAGACTTTTTAAGACCTTTTTAAAACTACTTTGAACAGAATTTAATGCCCATTTCACAGCCTTTTTCACAGCCATACTGGTAAAAGTTTGTGACTCCTAGAATTTAGGGAAATGTACTTATTTACTCCAACACCTTGATTCTGCAAAGTTAGCAATAATTGGTTCCGAAATTCAATATAAATTGTCAGGTGGAACCGAGTAGACTAATGTTACCTTCGTTGCAGCTTGGACACATTTAAACACAATACAGCCAACAAATGTATGACAATGTAAATTAAGACCTATCATATCAAATGGAATACCTTTTAAAGACTTTTTTATGGTATTAAATGTAGATTTGTAAATTCAAGACTTTTAAGACTTTTTAAGACCCCGCGGGAACTCTGTAGAACATCTAATGTTCTGCATAAAGAGCACATAGCATTTAGCTAGTTTTCAACTCTTGTCCCTGGTTTGGCTTTTCAACACAGAAATATATTTACAGTATAAAAATACAAAAAAAATACAAACAAACAATATAAAAGCTTATTCACAGCTACTACACACACACACAGACACACCCACACACACACACACACACACACACACACACACACACATATACATTATACCATAGATTCTTTTGTCTTCAGTCAGAATACCAGGAAATAGTGCACTGATAAAGAACAATACACTATAGTATGTGGTCATTTCAAGAGCTGAAACTAAAACATCAAAACCAAGATCAAACTATGCATAAATAAGCCAAAATGCTTCACTTACTTTCTTAACATGCCTGCGTGTAAAATAAAAATGCCCTCTTTGCTTTAGTTCCTCCTGACCAGTAGCATCCCTCTCACCTGCTCTGGATGCTCGCTCAGGGTGAGGGTAATAGCCACCTCCTCTCTGGGCCAGGCGTCCACAGGCTTCTCTGGCCTCGGCTCCGCTTTGGGCTTTCGGCTGAAGAAGTTTAGAAAGCTCAGGGGCCCGGTCTGCTGCTTGGGCCTCTTCATGGTCTAGGACTAGAGCAGGAGCAGCAGCTGAGGAGAACAGGCCAACGACCATGAGCAGTATGCAGCAGAGTGTGTGTTTGTTTGTGTTTGTGTGTGTGTATGTGTGTGTATGTGGGAGGGTGAGCACTGCGAGCTCTCACGGCTCAGAGTCTTGGTGCCGGAAAGCTGTTCTGCTGTACACGAGTGGGAGAGATGGAGAGGGAGACGACGGGGAGGAGGAGGTAATCCCTGCCGGAGGGGAACATCACTAATTTGGATCCTTTCCGCAGACTGGTCATGTGGTTTACTTTCTCTCAGGGTCCTTTCCCTCCTCCTCCTCCTCCTCCTCCTCCTCTTCCTCCTACACCTCCACTACAGTTGTCTCTGAGTGAATTAGTCCTGAACTGGTGGACTGTCCTTCATCCTTTCACTGCCTGTAGCAATTTATCCTGAAAAGAAACAAACAGTCATGAGTGTTTTTGAAGCCATAGTGTCATTTTGTCATAATGAGACACCTGCAAAATGTATCGAAGCAGGGTTTGGAAAAAATTCAAGGATACTGTTTATTGACTTTCAGTAGAATTGCACTGTGGTGACATAAATAATGCATGAAAGTACTTCTGTTAACCCCATACCCACAGTTATCTAAGAATTTTCCCCTCGAGCTGCAAATTCCTCTTCAGGCTGCATACAACATAACAAGTCTGTCATGTGGCTTAATCATGTTGTTACTCCACAATGATGATGCATCGTCTCATTTGTAAGATGATTATCATCATTAGGAACTCGTCAATATCTTGTAAATGTTCTGCATAAAAAGAAGACATATTATGAAGTAAATAGTGTACTCCTCTTGTTTTTGTAAATAGAAGGATTCAGGTCTAACCAGATCTGGCACCCTGTGACACTATTTCAGAAACAATACTGGAAGATAATTTTCAAAATGTGACTTCTCAACAATGCCACAAACATAGACAGATGAAAAATAAACAAAGTGCTTTCACTCTCAAATCTCTATAATTACTCCCCAGAAGGGCTTTTGCTTTAGATAAAATAAAACTCAAAATACATGGAATTTGTTTTGGGATCTAAGCTCCCTGGCTTTCCAATGATACAGCCTAACACATGAGCAATAAGGTCGCTGGCATGAGCAGATGGATGACAGAGTTCTGACTGTTTGACAGAAAGGATTGTGTAGATGGAGGGTAAGGCGGGGAGAAGCAGTGATAGACAGCACAGACAACTCATTCTGTCTCCATTACGCGGTAGCTAGCTTTCATAATCAGGCCCCCAGAGAAAAGAGAGCATGAGGTGATACATGCAGACTCACCCTGGACCAATTAAAATAGCTCTCTCTACTGAAACTGTTTGATCAGACCAAGGGATTATGCATTTAATTTATCGCAATTATCGATCGTCTATTTTAAGATGCAAAACAGCTTTGTGTTTGCTAATTCTATAACTACAAAAAAATGAAGTCCTTAATATTTAGAAGTGATGTGTTCATGGTTTGACCCTATGAGACATTTTATAATTCTATCAACAGAGATGTACAGGGCACGTGAGTTTCTGTAACACTGATGTGCCTAACTAGACTTCTTGCACAGAGATCATAAGTTAGTGTTGTATTTATGTTCCAGTCCTGGGGATATATTAAAATGAACATAAATAGTAGGCTCCTCTTGCAACAGGACATCATTACATACAGTAATTTAAGAGTAAAGAAAAGACACTGTTGAACTTTGAGAAGTTGGCATCATAAACTGATGATTAGTGTTCATATTTTAGATACAATGTTTTGTGCAGCTCTCTATCTAGCTCTGTGGAACCAAAAGCTAAATGCATGTACAGAAGCATGTATTGCATAGAGCTGTTATTGTCTAGACATATTGTATTCAACTATCATTCATGTTATGTATGACTGTTAAACCATTAGCGGAAACAAAGTGACCAGTCACACACCAAACTAAAAGTGTTTCAATTTAGAAAATTATCTGTACATGCAAGTCTGTCTGACAAGGCCACAGGTACTATATCTCCAGTATATACTCATATCTGTATCATCTAAAGATGACTAGTAAAACTATGTAAATAAACAATATGCTGCTGGTTTCTAGGACTAAACCTATTATGTCACTTTGGCACTGCCTCTTGATGAATGTGATTAAACTGATTCTGGTCTTATTCCAGACAACAAGAGGAATTTGAACTGGCCAGACAAGAGGTACAGTATTTGTGAACACATCCAGAACTTCCAGCTTCACACCAGAAGAAATCAGACAGGATACAGTGATGAAGGAACAGCAAATAGGTTCACCTCAAGACCAAAGAAGTCAATATGAATTTATGTTTAAGAATATAGTATAAGCATAATATAACAGGTGGCAATTTAAAGGGAAAATCAGGGTAGAACACTATGATTCACAACCATTTTCATGTTCAGCTTGTGACCCTTTCTTTCTGTATGCAAATACTAGCATCTACATTTTACAAAGTGTGCACCCCCTCACATTTTCCTGCCATCCAAATTCTAAGGGGACCGCCTCATGATCTGAATCACTAACCTCTGCAAAGACTCCATCTCTGTGCTGCTGTATTTATAGAAATGATTCCCATTCCTGAACACAAACATCAAAGACAGACTCATAAAAGAGTTGTTTGCATGCTATGAATATACTGCATGCACAGTGTACACATGTCTATACACTAGTGTGAATGTGCAAATGCACTCCATGCACCGTGATGAATAAGTAACGCAGGCACAAAGACAGAATCAAGGATATAACAACCACCTGCTTTACTTTGCTGTTCCGTTGCCCTTAAGAACTCAATGTCATCTGACTTTGGTGCATTTTAAGTGAATTATTCAGAAGGCAGATGTCAAAAAAGAGGAAAAGGACCAATGTGGAATGACATGTGTCAAAGGTACAGCTTTGGTTGCACCTTAACCATTACCCTAATTGATGTACCCATGTCTGTCTTCTATTTCCTGGAGCTAAAGCACTAATATACCTACATCTGATTTTCTGTGCTATTGCTGACCTCTTTAACCTGGTTCATCATCCAGTACATACTGAAGAGATGTGCATAAAATAAGAATTATTTCCAGTGGATGGAATAATGTGGCCATACAAACATGCCACCCTGAGCTTTCATTACAGATCTCACTATAAGAATCATACCATAAATATCAGAGAAATAATGAATCTAGAGGTTTTACAATCAGTTTTGTCCAAAATTAGCTAATATAAGGGTTGTCCCCTGGAATTACTGACTCTGAGAGAGTATAAGAGCTGAAAATATTAAAAATTACATCTCGAACTGCCTATTTTTTATGGTTAGTTTGATATTGCTTGTTCGGCAGTTATTCACTTACTAATAAAGTCAAGTTCTTTTTCTAAAAAAAAAAATAATAATAATAATACTTCACGATGATGTTTGCCAGCTAATTGGCTCTTGCCTTTTTCCTCCTCCACACAGTCATTATTATATCAGCCTCAAAGTTCACTTTTGGCTCACCTTTCATAAATACAGTATCAGCATTTATGAATATATTCTTTTTCTACTATTAAAAGTACAGGGAAATGTTATCTTTTAACACAGTGGAGCTACAGTGACATGGGCTAACCTAAAAACTCAAAAGTGATTATTTTTTTATATTGTTAATGGAAAATAAAAGGTAGCCTTTAGGAGGTTCAAAACTATTCAGTGAAGTGAGGAGTTAATGAAAGAAGGTCTTGTTCTTTTTAGAGTCATTCCCTCAAAAGGTTAACAATACAAGGGATGGACACAGATGCTGCTCAGAAGGGAAGAGCACATCTTGAATTTACAGCTTAATGGTTTTTCTTTTCTCTTGGGTGCCTACAAGTGCGTACTTCTGTGACTGTATACGATAAAATGCTCCTGAGGCCAAAGACACACTTAAAGATGTGACCTCTCTTTTTTATGCAAAGACATGTGGGTTCTGCTGATGCTTTCCTGACTTTTTAGTAAATTGTTGGCCGCAGAAAATGAGCAATCCGATAAAATGGCCTTTGCAAGAATTCAGATTCTTAAGACGTCTTGAAGGATTACAGAGAATTAAAAGACAAATACAAAATCTGTCCTAGGACTTTTTTTTCTATGCCAAGAACAAACAGAAAGCTAAATCACTCACACTTCACCCATGTGGAAATCCTAACCTAAATACCACATTTAATAACTCTTGAAAACTGAGAGAAAGTATTGTTCCAGTCATGTGTCATATTTGTACAAGAGTGTATGAGTAAAACTACAAAAGGGAACCATGAGCAGCAGTTATACATCTGGGAAATACCTAGTCCTTCTGAGAGTTAAATAGCCACTTCACTGGAGAGGGAAAAATCAATCATGTTGAATCAGGTCCCATGGGAGCAAAGATATCCGGTGACTGAAATTTTCTGAAGAAAAATGACCCACTTTAGTCCACAAAGAAAAATCTTCTGTGGTTGTAGTTCTCTGCATTTTTCCCCACTATGCATTATAATTTATGACTGACTAGCATGAAAAAAAGCACTTATTCAGCTCAGTTTATCTAAACCTGAATGTTGGAATTGAACAATATGTTCAAATGCAAAATTAGAAGAGGTACAAAAATCCTGCACATTTCAGAAGTGTGGTGCTGCAGAATGTAGATAGTTAAACAGAAGTTCAAACAGAAATAATATTAAGTGTGTGTGACCTTCTGACCTGCTCAAACACCTTACAACTGTCTTCTGAGCAACCAAACAAAGTATCACTATTAAATTAATTCCGTTCCATGTATTACCAGCTACAACACTGCACAAAAACAAAAGCCTCTGGCTTAATTCACAGCTGAGCAAATCCTCATTTTTAATTTATTTGCAACAGGCTAAAGAAAACTGATCCTTTGACCAAACAGCAACACCGGACATCATTATATAATTACAAAGGCTTCAGTTGGAGTGTTGTCTTCTGACTTTCTGGCATGAGAGAACAACCTATTTCAATGTAACAGCAAAAAAAAAAAATAAATTCAAGTAGAAAGTTGGTGAGAAAACCTCTAAAAACATTTATGATACAACAGGTACTGACCACAATTAAGCAGCTTGCACTGTTAGTGCTCTCTGATGTTAATGTATCTCAGGATTAATATACTCCTAATGCAATATACTGTCAACATGTGGTAGAACACTTTATGTCTGAGTGAACAATAATATATATGTCATATGACTATGACATTTGATCTGTACAAATGGAGGACCTTCTATCTAGAGAATATGAGATTAAGTCACATTTAATCTGACATGTTTACAGTGACTGGAAACCTGTATAAAAAGCAAATGAGCAGAAATAAAAAGAACTTCTGTTCTACTTGGGGAGCATGTAAATATGTGTCCTGCAGACTGTTCTGTGTAAGTCTAGGTGGAATCTAGTCTTTCTGATTTCACAAACGACTGCATATATGTTTGAGACTATAGTGTGACATGTAGTCTCTAGATGACGGCTGAAATGACATTAACAGATGGGGGTATAACACAATCCACATCTGCCTCAAAGGTTCCCCTACCTTAGAAATGTCAAACAAGGACAGAACTAGGTACATTTACATTCTGTCCTTTGAATGAACCATATTATTTCCACAGTTTGGAGGCGGATGCGAGGATGTGGCACTTGTTAACAAGCTGTTGCTATGCAGTTACTGAGCAATTTTTTTTTTTTTTAAAGAGGCAGTTTTGCATCCTGATGTTGAGATCTTAGTTAGAGGAGGAAAACCTGATGATACACCCTATTAAATATCCGTTCACTGGACAGAAGCCCACATCAGCAATGCGGGTTTCAGAGGCATGAGAGTGACCTCAGTCTGCCCACACACTCCTCTACTCAGGCATCCCTGACTCAAATATTCTGTTTCTACACCATGTGGTCCTCAACACAGACCCACGGCAGCTATTATAATATTGAAAAACCGCAATAAAAGCAGATAGGTTTTATATTAAGCCCTATATTAATCTGATGTTTTGTAATTTCAAGACGAAACAGTATGCATCTTATTTTTGTTACATCTCGCAGCATCACTAGTTTTATGTAACACAGAATGACAATAATAATTATTATTATATTAAATATAAACCGACAAAACATCCTGAATATAAACTACACTGGCAGGCCTGCACCTTTAAGGGTGGCAATGTTAAATTAAAGGTTTTAGAAAAAGCAGTTTAATGCAGTCAAACTCCGTACTAATGTCTCAACACATATATTTACACATTTCCACGCATCTCTTAATTATTTCTAGAGGGTCTGTGCAGGACATCAGTGTTGCAGGGAGTGGCATGTTTAATACGCTGTGTATTCGCATTCACCTCCACCTTCACTGACACTTACAGACACGAGAAACGACCGAAATAAAGCAGTCGAACGGCGCTTTACAGAGTCTGCCCATAAAGCAGATAAAATACAGAATAATTGGAATTACGTAAAGGGTTTCTTACCTCTGTGTACGGCGCCTTCTCTTTGCAGCGTAGAATCAACAACTGGCTCCTCCCCTTGAGGACCAAACAGTAGCACAGATATCCCCTGTCTCCTCTTCCTCACTACTGCAAAGACAACATATCTGACCGTCAAAGCCGCAGAGAGGGTGGATACGACGATCCGGGCCGGTGTGTGTGCGGCAGAGACACAGGATCCACGGATAGGGCTGCCTTCGGCTACAGACTGATGGCTTCGGCGCGCGGCGGCCTGAGCCGAGGCTCACTGCAGTGACATGAGCCAATGGGATGACGCAGAATCCCAGGATCTCCTATTCACAAATGGACATCCCTTTAATAAAACGCACTGATTTAAACATGTTTTCACCGCCACATGAACACACACGATGCACGTTTTGACACCAGCCGGAGCGCAATCACAATGGAGTTTAATTATTTAATTTTACGCACAGTTTTACGCACGGCCAAATGATAATGTAGCCTATTTTAGTCTGAATCCAGTAGTATGGACATTTATACTCTAAAAATGTTGTCATCATGTTATTCAGTGGTAGAATAAATGTTGAGACCCTTTATGCTACTTAAGTAAAATTACACTAGGCCTATTAATACAGTACTGTCAGCATACTCACAGGTGCTGTCTGACATACTGCAATTCTACTTCTTATGTAAATATGTACATAGTTTTATTACGTATTACTAGTATTACTATTATTATTGTATTGTATTGTTTGTTTTTTTTTCTTGCATTTTCTTGCATTTTATCCTGTCACTGCCTTGGCCAGTGAATTTCCCTGTTGTGTGATCAATAAAGTTCCATCTAATCTAATCTAATCTAATCTAATCTAATCTAATCTATGTAAAGTTTCTGCATAGGTGTAGCAGGTGCTGGGATGGTAATAGTCCTTTTATATTATGACCTTTTGTGTTGTGATGCCTTTATCTCAACATGTAAGGTTTTCATTTTCTGTTAACCTTTAAAACTTGCATGTCAATCGAACCTCGTCCAGAGACAACAGATGAAAATTATATAATGTCTGGTACAATACATGTATTATGCACTTTCACTGTTAAATTAAAAATAATCAATACATGCATAATAATAAGAACAATTAAAAACATAGAAAACTATTTTTCAGAAATATTAAGTACAAGTATGTAATTATTATCAGCAAAATGCAATTATTCAAAGTAAGAAACCACTGAGTACTTTAAAAAAAAAGGCCACTTACATTAATGCAGTTTTCTGAATAATACTGCTGCGTTCACTGCTGTATAGTTACTGCTCATTTATTTCTGTACTTGTTGGGTATTTTATTCGAAAGCACAGCATCAAATTCTAAAAGATCATCACATGTTTTGGCATTACTGCAAAAAAAAAAAAAAACATTTTCATGAGCTCTAAAATACATCTGTTTTCTGACAATACATTTTCCAGCAGTTTTCTCACACTCTTGGTTTGCGAATTAAGAAAGTACCCTGTAACACATCATGGAATCCTTCAGTTTAACACAAAGTCAACATATTTAGAGATGCATTTTTGTGGATATGAAAAATTGTAGTCTGACAAGAGACTGAGGAGGTGCAGAATAGGCCTATATAATATTTGTATCTGAGATGTAGTGGGATAGAAGCATTAAGCTGCACAAAATATCAATACTTCAATAACGTCTAAATACCTCAAATGTGTACGGTATTAGAATAAAAGAACCTACTTACAACTCTGCATTTTATCATAATTTTAGAGCCTATTTAATGTTGCTACAGCTTAAAATTTATAAATGATACTATTTCTGAACTGGGTTAATTTTATATAGTTCTGGAAAACTGATACAAGCTGCAAAAAGTCATTTTGATACTGAATTACTATGAAATACTTTATAATGTGATATTTCGAGCAGAGCCATATATCCTTGGTGCTTTATCATTCAAAAACCAAACCCATGATTCCAAACTAAAAAGCACAAATATGCCCTGGTAAAAGAAGACATCGACAATGGTCACAAAAACTACAACAACTATGATGCTTTGAGACACCGTAACCGGATATTGTGTTCGGAAACGGAAACACCCAACTGAACAGAAAAGACATGCAAAGAAAGTAAAACTTGTTCCGTCAGCAACATAACACTTCCTGTATGTGGCTTTAGCCTTCAGAATAAGAGGGAACTCAACGCTTTCAGTTTGGTTTACATGAAAAAAAATCTAACCTCTGACTTAGAGTAACTGTGGCATATCACGTAATGAAATTGGTTATATTCATATAATTAATGTAAGTTACAGTTTTTGAGCAAATGCAAGATCTCCTTGATGGTTTTCACTTAACCATAACGGTGGAAGCACATCTGTAGATGCAGGTAGATGACCGTATTTTTAAATTAATCTTCTGGCTGCTTCATAAACATAGTAGATTAATTGTTTGTACAAGAATGGTGACGCACTTTTAGTAAAATTGTATGTTTTACTGTAATATTATCCAGGATGCTACTTTTATCTTGAAGGATTCAAACCGGAAGTTTCCTTGTTGATGCTGCTAGCAAAGCACAGGCGAGTCAGAAAATCAATTAAGTTATGAAAAATACCATTAATTGCCTTTCTTTGTCACCGCATCTCATGAAGAAATGGCGGATCTCCAGACGCTGTACCTTTGAAGAAAAACACTTAGCATCTAATGGCGAATATAACGACGTAGGAAACCTTCACCATCGACAGGAATATTTACGTATTTTAGGTAAGTTAGCTTCATAGCTCAGTATTGAAGTTACATTAGCTGCTCGGCTAATTTAGCCTTAGGTTAACATGGTTAGCTACGGATATTATTTACTTAATGCTTCTCTGGTCAATTAGTACTACAGATCGACGAAGGCGGTTTTGGAATAGTAAGTCTTTATGTTATGTTTTCGCCAAAGATGTTTGTACACACAGCGTTAGCCTTAAGCTATTATGGGCATGTCTCAGTGTAAGTTGCTAGCTGACTTCGCCTGGTTCCTCTTTTTCGGGTTACAAGACCGGAGCTAATGTGTTAGCCGTTTTGCTAAAGCTCAGAGGCAGTTTCACAGTGCCTTTCAGTTAACTGGTTTACAGTGTGAACACTTTAACTTGTGTATAATCTAGGCTTATATGTTTTCAGATTTTATTTGGATAGTTGTTTCCTCAGTATCGTCCATGTTGATGACTGAACTACCCTTTGCTAGATTACATCTCATTCGCTGTGCTGCATTTGGGCATAATAAATGTTTCCTGCAGCAGGAGATGCTCAATTTAGCCAAAAAACAGTTTTATATTATTTAAAGAGTTCTGTCAATAATTGTAGCACTAAAAAGTACTATAATTAACTATTTCCTGTGTTCTGCCTTTGCTTTGATTTGCAACATGGTTTGCCCTCTTAAATTTTACGTATGTTATTGCAGTTAGATATTGTATTATTGTTATATAAATCTCACCATGTCTTTGCTTTCTGTGTTGCATCAATAGGACTACTGAGGCATATCTTCCAAACAAATGAGCTGATGGTTGTGGAAGTGTGCAAGAAGACACAGCAAAAAAGAGTGAGGCTGACTGGAAGATGCCCAGAAAAAAACAACAGAATCCACAGCCAGTCAAGTGTAGGTGTTCAAGGACAACATTCAGTCCCCATGACCTGTGTTGTTATTCACACTCTGATGTTTACATTGTTGTTTTCCGTACGTGTCCTCAATTTCTGCTCTACAAACTCACCTCTGGAAACACTGTTTTAGTTGCATTCACATCAGTCATACAATGCTGTATCATTTTTACAGTTAATCAGGTCTCGCTACCAATATACTTTTAAAATACAGGAACTAAATACTGTTAGTTGATGTTAAAATGTAAAAAAATGTATTGATTCAATAAAATTCATTCTAAATAAGCTGGATAAACCAAACATTGAGAGTAACCCACTATACATTTTATTGCGGTACAACATGTTTGATTTATGCAGTGCTTAAGCAGTTACACAGATAGTGCCAAAGATTGATATGTGCATCTTAAACCACACAGGAGAATGGAACGATATAGACAGACATTCTGAATTGTTGTTTTATTGATGCCCTATATGTGTATGTGTAGTTAAATAAAGTCAGTTTTACGTAAATGACAACAGTACCATATGCCTTTAATGGACTATTTGTCAATTTAACAACAAAAAGTGTCCAGTAGATGGTAGCATGATGCTGGTACTCCAGTTTAAGCCTGAATGTGCCACTAAGCATGTTGTCCTTGAAGCGGCATGGTTGCAATTTTCTGAAAAGTGACAGCTGTGTGATAGTGGTTAGGATTCCATTAAGCTTCAGAGACAAAGTCAGGCATCATTAGCTGCAACTGCTGTTAAAGAGCACCATCTGTCAACTGTTATGTTTTCATTTTTTAAACAACATGCTGTTATTATGCAGAAAATTACATTTTCTGCCTAGATTATGACAGATTTTTGTATTTATGCCCACGGTTAATGGTGCCCTGTGGAATTTAGTTGTGCTTATTCAAGTTGCCATGTGTTGCTGTGACCTTGGGCATTCACACACCAGCCAAATAAGGATGTGCTTGAAAAAAAATGTTTCTCTAAAGTAGCAACATGTCATTAGAATAGAGTGAGTTGAATTTTTCATGACAGTTACAGTTTGCCTGGATTATTGCCATTGAGAGCCAAACAATTAAAATACTTTGGATTCAAAGTATTGGCAGTTGCAATATCCACAATATAGGAGGAGCTGCAGTCAATAAAAAGTGTTACAGCGAACCACATAGTGATGCTACAGATGGGTTTGCATACAAGCATACAAATTTTTTTTTTTTTTATTTCCAGCAGATGTAAGGGAATACAGGGGTGTGATACAAACTCCAACACATCATCAATTTATGTAT
>JAPQRP010000018.1:16586883-16616725 GCA_037367295.1 Apogon hyalosoma
CAGGTTTACTGGATGTTTTATCAATATAATTTTTGTCATTTGAAGTTTTCACTGATGTAAATAATGAGCTGCTGAAGTGATGTTTTCTTGCTTTTCTGTGTAAGATTTACTGTATGTTTAACATGAGGTAAATTAATAATGATGGTTAAATGTTTTTTCTGTACTTTCAGTGGATTCTGAAGATGGTGTAGCTATTGAAACTCCAGGAAACCTCAACTTAGACACAGACTTTCTTCTAGGACAAGAGCTTGAATTTGGTGATCCTGATCATGAACACAAGATTTTAGGCTTGGAAAAGTTTTCAGGTTTGTAATCTATGTTTTTGTCATTATTAACTCTTTATGAGGCACAATGTGTTGTTGTCCATCAGTCTGTTCTCTTGAAGGCACGACTAAGGTATGGGGGTCAACTTTACTTCTGGGCAGATTTTTTTTTGTCCATAACTGAAATATGTTTACAGTAATAATTAAAATCTTTCTGTCAGATTTGAATGTAATCCCTGAACAAAACTTCATTCACTTTGTTTGCATACAGGTCATGTAAACAGCATGTTCTGTTGGGATTTTACAAATTGGGTTGTTTTCCAAATGGAGTAGCCTATCTTTTAATTACGGTGAGATACATCGATGATCCAGGTTTTATGAAGATTCTTTGGACACGTATAGAGCATATGGCCTCCATGTCTGTTGTGATTGCAACACAACCCCCTTTAATGTGCATTGGGTCAAAGGCTCTCTGCTATAGTTGGATACCAAAAAAAAAGGAGAAACTTCCCTACTTCAAAACATTATGAAGGAGGATATCAACATGTATTTGGGAAAATACATAGTGTCCACTGACTCATAAAAGTCTTCAAGTCTTAAATTTGATTGTCCTAAATCAGAGATGTCAAACTCATTTTAGTTCAGGGGCCACATGCAGTCCAATTTGACCTCAAGTGGGCGGAACCAGTGAAATAAGAGCATAATAACCTATAAATAATGCCAGCTCCCAACTTTTATCTTTGTTTTAGTGCAAAAAAGTAAAATTACATAATTAAAAAGTTTACTTTTACAAACTAACCTTAAACAAAAAATCTGAATAACCTGAAAATCCATGAACAACCTGAAATTTAAGAAAAATAATCACCATTTTAATGATATTATGTCTCAGCTTATCATTTACACATGTACATTACAACTTACAGATCTCAGTGGATCTATAACAGCCCAAAGCATTCAGTAACAGGTATCTGGAACTGAAAAATATAGCATTCAACTTTATGATCAAAACAACTTGCCAAGACTAAGTGACACTCTTAACTGTCACTGTCTTCTGTGTAACTGTTACACTTGCAAATTCATGCCGTGGGCCAGATTGAACCCTTTGGAGGGCTGGTTTTGGCCCACGGGCTGCATATTTGATACCCCTGTTCTAAATTAAGTCCTGAATATTTCAAAGTTGATAATTAATCCTTAAATCTGACACTCAAAGGTGTTAGCAGTTCCACGGATGCAATAAATGATGCTGCTGTATTTGCTTTGGAAATCTTTGTAAAGAATTTGTAAAATTTGTGATTAGTGTTTAGCATTTTAACATATCAGAGATCGGACTAAGTGGAACCTCCAACAATCATTGATGGCTGGAGGGGATCCGGTATGAGCTTTAGCAGCAGAAACATTAGTCATGGAGAAATGGAAATGTAACATTAGATTGAAACATGGTTAAGTCTGGTTCAAGACAATAACTCTGAGGCCCGTTGGACTTTTATTTTTGTGAATGTAAAGTCTTAAAAATGTACAAAGCCACCTGGATTTCTTAAACCTTCAGATATGCTGCAATTAATTTTCTTGAAGGGATGAAAGAGGGAGGTGGACTATTTCTTGAACACTGATACTCATTAGATTTGAAAACAACTTTTAGGAATATTGTTCTGTAATATAGTCCAAAACAGAATGTAGTCATTAAAATGTCTTTAAGGTGACTGTGTTTAACCAATCATATAGTGCTATAGTTTGGACATTTAGCTAAGACCACACACACTGAAGTGGCCAAAGTACTGCTTTATTAAGTTAATTAAATTTATCTGATAAAAAAATAACCCCACTGATTATTATTATTACTGATACCTTTAAAAAATGCTTAATGCTGGCTGTGATAATCAGTCAACCCTTACCAAATGTCTCATATTCACTCTTGTATGTGTTCTTTGTTGGTGTATTTTCCTGACAAATCGTCCCAAACGTGTATGTTGCTTAAACCATAAAGGGAATGTGAATCTCACACTGCACAGTCCTTATAGTGCATTTCGATTTGGTCCACAGGTTGTATTGTTGTTGCTTGGTAAAAGGACGATATTTTCATTACGTTTTGTGTAAGCTCTCATTTTCACTTCTCGTTATTACTATTAAAATGGAGTCTGCCTTCAATGTGAATTATTCTAATGACGGTACAAAAGGAAATGATGGTGGCTCGCTGGTAAAGCAGCCACATCACAAAGAGGTCTTGCAGGTTTTTACTGTTTGCCTCTTGGTGATGAAGTGTAGCCCCTGTGTGCCACACAAAGAGAGATGGAAATACCAGCTCATATTTCCCAGCATGGCTCTTTGTCAGAGAAAGCGATCCAAAAAATGGAAAAGTAGAGAAAGGAGCTGAGACACCAATGTTATATAAGGGTCATAAAAATAGGACCATTACCATCAAGGACACCATTATAAGAGGGCATTTATTCATCATCATCATCATCATCTACCCCCATCATCATCATCATCATCATCATCATCATCATCTACCCTCATCATCATCTGCGGTTGCCTCTGCTCCCACTACCCCACTACCATTATAGTTTCCCCCTTCATCATCATCATCATCATCATCATCATCTACCCTCATCATCATTATCATCATCAGCAGCAGCAGCCTCACCATTATAGTCATCATCATTATCATTAGGCGTGGTAATCATCCACAAGGGGTTTCCAGGGGCCAGGATAAAAGGGCAGTGTGGAGTCTCGCCTTCCTCACATCCTCTCAGACTCTGAGAAGGAAGGTGCTTTTCTTTTACTCGTCCGTTTCACAAGCTGAAGTCAGAGAGCCATGTGATTGAAGTCTGGAAGCTTTCCTTTTTACCTCTTGGGAAAAGCATCATTGTTCTTGTTTTTGCTCCTTGAACGGCATCTAAAATGCAGTTGACCTTGCTGGTAGCACAGTGAGTATCAAATGTTGTAGATTTTCTTTGTTCTAGAGAAGAGACGTTTTGGCTTTGCTGAAGTTGCCTTACCCTGCAGGTTGGAAATGGAGCATTTTGTGTAACATGAAGGTTGATTTCTCTATTTTGCAACTGGTTTGAACTGTTGAATGATATTTGCAGGAAGATGCCAAGTTTAAACTATGTGTTTGTCTTCATGTTTGCCATTTTACTAGTCAGATGTGGTTTATTTTATGAATGTTAAATCTTGTAGTTTTTCTACTTTTCTTAACTTTTAATGTCTCCATCATATGTTATATGCTTTCAGGTGCTTGAGTTTGAAGAATCATGAACCCATATTTCGTTGTTATAGGTTTAGTTAAGGGATTAGTTTAATGTATAATTAATAAATGTATTTCATTTTATTTCTGTGGTTATAGTATAAGAGCCATACTTTTTATTTGTACATTGAATGTAAGTTTAGTTTTGAGTGAGTAGTTGTGAGATGTCTGATGCCATTAATCTATTGGTTTGTTGAGTTCATAGTCAGTGTTTGGAAGCCAATGGTTTTGTTTGTTTTTTCTGCACAGACGTCGCTGCTGAGATTGGTTTCGCTGTGTATCCTATGGGTGATGAAGAGAGCTCTGCCTACAGCCAGCTCAGCATGGAAAGTGAAACGGATAACTCGCGTAGCACAACTGACAATGGAAGGGAAGACGAGGGCAGAGCCGCCCAGTCGGAGCACAGTTTTCCCCCCTACCTGTCCTGCAGGGGCTGTGGCCAGCTCCGTGATGAACCTCTGGGACCTGGCATAGACCTTGTTGGTCCGTACTGCCTTAGGTGCTGCAAAGCCTCCAGGGAAGCCAAAAGTACAGACTTCTGCTCAGCTTTTGGAGGCATCAGCGGGATTCGCTCAGGTTCTCATTCACAAATTGATAGTGAAGCGGTGAGAAACGGGATGGGTGACAAAGCACTGACAGCGGAGGACAAATCTGCCAAACTGCACTCGTGTCACCTCTGTGGCTTCTCCTCACGCTACGCCAACCATGTGAAGCGTCACATGAAAACACACAACGGGGAGAAGCCCTATAACTGCCCGTTGTGCACTTATGCCTCAGCCCAGCTGGTGAACCTGCAGAGACACCTGCGCATTCACACTGGGGAAAAACCGTACAAATGTGACAGCTGCAGCTTTGCCTGCAGTTCCCTTGGCAACCTAAAGAGGCATCAGCGAATGCACGTGCCCAACGCGGGGGCAGGACAGGACCCTCCGCCTCGACCTACCAGTGGGCAAACTAACCTTAAGAGGCATGTGACCGGACAAAGGCCCAATGAGGAAGAGCCTGGTGCTTCAGCCAAGGGTATGTATGGTTTTTTGAATAATGAATAACTTGACCCAATTTCATAACAAAACAGTAGGAATTTCTACCTCTAGATGTTTGTCAGAGCAATAGCAAAAGATGTTAAGTGCCACTCATTGCACCTTTCATAATAAAATCCCTAGAAATGTACACTGCATGATTGAACTGAAATGAATACACTGCATTTCAAGAGGTAAGTTTTATTCAGATGATGTTTAGTGAAGTGCGTTCATTTTCAATCTAGTGAAAAAGACGCAAAGTAATGACAAAGATTTCACTGAATGTAAGATTGTTTGAAACATTTGATATAATGTACAAAATGTATTCAATAACTTTCAAATATTTTGATGTAGAAATGTCACATCCTATGTATTTAAACACACAATAAGTATATATCTTCATTTCTGCTTTTTATTGAAGCTTTGCAGGTGGCACGGCCCACTTCAAATCTGAGTTTAGGAGCCCAGAACAGTGACTACCTATCAGCTTTTGATGGGTTAAAGGGGGCATCCCCCCCACCCATTCCCGCCTCTAATCCAGCTCCTGGACATCAGCCTCCGCCTCTACTGGACAACACAAGCAGCAGCAGCAGCAGTGGCAGGTCGACCAGAGGGGGCGTAGCAGATGGTGCTCTGCCCCCTTCACTTTTCCCTTATACTTGCCGGTTGTGTGGTATTGTCCTGGAGGACGAGGATGGCTCCTCAGCTCAAATATGTGCCAAGTGTACCCTTGAAATGCTGACTAAAGACTCGATGTCTTCTCCTAACAGCCCCGGCGAGCGGAGTGACAAGGTGTATACCTGCGCCGCCTGCCCTTTCCTCACACACTACCCCAATCACTTGGCACGGCACATGAAAACTCACAGCGGTGAGAAACCGTACAAGTGCCCACAGTGCGACTATGCCTCAGCGCACTTTGACAACCTCAAACGCCACCACAGAGTGCACACTGGTGAGAAACCCTATAAGTGCCATTTGTGCGATTATGCCTGTGGAAACTTAGCCAACCTGAAGCGCCACCAACGGGTGCACTCAGGCGCCAAACCCTTTCAGTGCGCTGTGTGCAGTTACAGCTGCAACCAGAGCATGAACCTGAAGCGGCACATGCTTCGGCACACGGGAGAGAAGCCGTATAAATGTCAGGAGTGCGGCTACACCACCGGGCACTGGGACAATTACAAACGACATCAGAAGAAACATGGCCTGGCCACAGACAACTGGGTCAAAGTTCCAATGAGCAGTAATGAACAGGAGGAAGTAGGAAAAGGGATGGGAGCTGCAGCCAGTGTTCAGAGTAACAGGAAAGAAACTGGGGTCGATATGCAGTATATGCCGAGGGAAAATCAGACAATACACTCGTGCTACAAACTTGAGATTGTATAAAATATAACTCAACAAAACTAAGCTACCAGCAACAGTTTTTGGTTTTTCACAGAGCCTTTATATTGTTTTAGTGTGTGTCAGTCTTTAGTGTTTTGTCTGATGTCTTCAGAGGCTGCTAATTGTTTATTTGTAGAATCTCGCACAATTATTACAAAAGTTTTAGAATATTTTGATGCCTTTTGGATTAAGATGGATTTATCTTCTATTGAGAGTTTGTCATCTACTTGTGTTAGTCTGTAGACCTTCTGTCTGATTCTGTATGTTACATTACACTATGCGGTCTAGGATTTCCCCTCTCATAACACAGATCTGTTTCTTCACAGTAGGAAATGGAAAACTCTGCTCTTCTTACCAAATATTATCAATACATGGGACTCATGCACAGTTTTGCCTGAACTGTTAGAGCTGCACTGTGTGGACTTAAAATCCCTTTCCTTTAACAAATACTAACAGTTATCATCTAGAAACGGCTTATTTTTGTGATGGAGACTAAATGAAGATGTCTTATCTTATTACAATGTCAGTGCCAAGGACTCAGGTCAGGTGTTTTTTTATGGTTTGTTTTTAGTAGTTGAGAAGCTTTATGTGAAAGTTAAACCCGCGTATCACATTTAAAGGATACAAATTGTAATTTAAGGTAAAAAAAACAAACAAATCTAAGCAGGCTTATGTGCTATGTTTGTGCTATGTTCAGTATTTACTGTTTCTGATTTTGTGAAGACTACACAGTGCAGCTTTATGTGTCCTTGGAAGGGCCAGTATTGTGCATTCTTTGCACTAGGGCACAAGCTCTGGTAATGGCATGCCTTTAGATGAATTCACAAACATATGTACTACTAGTGCTGGAGTTTTATTCATGATATATTGGTAAACTAGGTATAACCTCTTATATAACCGTCTGTATCCTGAGCTGTCCGTTTTGCCAAAGTACTCAGGATTATTATGAAATATCACGTGGAACACTTAAAGGTTGGCAAACATTTATTCTATACTAAAAACATGCACAACCATTTTCCGATGCTCTCTTCAGTCTTAAAAGCACATTCATACACTGTTGCATTGGGCAGATTTACAGAATTGAGCTCTGTGTCAAATGATAAATGAGCATGATTTTTTTTCCCACTAACATGTACTTGCTACATATCATAAACCTTTCAATTTCTAGACTAATTTATTCCTTCTGGGATTGTCTTTTGAGAGAGTCTGTGTCTGGTTACTGTTTACTGTGAAATTAACCCATTCATGTTGTTTTTTACTTGAAAAAAGATGACACTAATAGTAAGCATGTGAGTGTGATAGTTGTTTTTGTATGTGGCTGTGATACACTGCTAGAACTGCATACTTTAATATATAGAGTAGTTTTATTTTGAATGTGTGATATAGTTACCATGGGAAAATATTAGGGAATTTGTGAAATAACTATTATATGCAAGTGAGATATGTTTCAGGTTGCCAACATGCCATGTCACAATGGAGCATTGACCCCATTGATTAGTACTGACATCCCTCAAGTGTCCATTTTTGTCTTTATGCAGTGTCTCATAAATGCCTTAAGTGAGGATTTGGAAATAAACATGGAATTCATTTCATTGAATGTCAGACAAGAAGACTTGCACTGATTTTCTTTCAATCTTTGTGGCATTTTCATAACAGTACATCGGTTTCATGGTGAGACTTTAATCATCGAATGTGGAACTGCAAAACGAAGGCTGAAAGAGGAATATGTCGAACGCAGTCATAAACAGACAGCAGAGAATGACAGGATGATCTAATTTCAGATTTATTTTAGCATCATGACAAACAGACCCACCGACCTTAGCACTAAAATCAAAGTGAATAGTGGAATGAGTCGAGTCAGTACAGTTTTCATGAAATTTGACATTTGTGATGCTGATGAAAAATACACTTGAAAGTGTAATTTGGCACCTACGTACATATCTAGACACCCAGGACCTGGCAGCTTTCATGTACTTGATATTGGCAATACGAGAGACATGAGATCTCCCTACTGTAAAAATGCTATGGACAAAAAGCACAGCAGTGAAAAGAAAAGACACTTATTTTGTTTACAAGTTCTGGCTAACCAGTGAGTAAAGCTGTTGGCACTGATTTAACATTTAGAGGCGTTAAAACACAGATGCAGCTCTTAAAAAAAAAAAACAAAAACAAGTGAAGCTGAGAGCAAATGGAATGACGTACAATATATATAAAAACAGCGGTGTATTCATTTTGTTGCCTGCTCTGAATTAAGAATTTTTCACTCCAGCAATAGTGTTCACCAAGCACCTTTTCAGCTAAATCCTCTGAGATGATCGGCACACTGAACGTACAAATTACAACAAAAACCAATGGGCCCGAAGAGACGCAACAAAGATAATCAGAACCAAAATCTGTAAACTTTACATTTTAACTAAAAAGTCCTCTAAACATTATGTAAACAGTGATAAATGTTAGTCCATTTATTTTTTTTTGTTCTATACAGCTTAGATTACATTTGATCTATTTGATTACAATAAGCTATGATGATAAAGATATTAGTGAATGTTCAGAATACTTAATTACATGTACATAATATAAAAAGTGACATAATTTTTATGTTTATTTTGTGCAAAACGCTTTAGTAAACTATAATTTGGCATTTATGAGAGACCTTAAAAAATTGCTTTAAAAAAAATCATAGATGGAATCGCAGAGCCCCTTTCGAAATCTCCACACAATGGTACAAGTCATGCTTGAGCGTCCACTCAAACATTCACCTCCACCTGTAATACTGTGCAAAATGACGGGTTCAGCAAGTGCAAGCAGCTCGGCCAAATCGACCACCTGTCAAGTTCTGCGAGATTCTCTTTTACAAAAAAAAAAAAGAAAAAAAAAAACACCGGCAAACTTTGAAGCCGTCCCGACAAATGTGCTGTTAACTGACAAGAGAACCTGTGAGGAAGAAAAGTAAAAGTTAAGGCGTCAGACTATTTCTGAAGGCAGTATGCGAGACTGTGCCCCGAACTGAAAAGTATCTTCATGGTTTACTGACGTGGCGCATGAAAAAGCACGACACAGAGAATCACTAACAAAAACAAGACATTTTGGTTTAAAGCCAAGCCAACGTAGGTAAGCAGTTGTGAAAAATCTACAGTTTCAATCACTTGACTGAGATCAAATTCCACACATTTGCTGGACGACTTCTTTTGAGAACAATCCATGTCCAGTTCTGTGGTATTATCACTAGTGCCAGGTCTAACTAAACATTTGGCTCTGGTTGGAGAAAAAAAAAAAAAACATGCAGCCACTAAAGGAAGAATGTATTTAGCTGATAATATATTAATTTACTTTTGTACCTTTGACTGTATCAATAAAACAGTAATACAAGTGAGACAGAATGGGTCCTCTGTTCAATACCTGCAGCTTTACATGCTAGTAATGTTCAATGTTTGGATTTAATATGACGCTCGGAAGTAAAATACAAATCAGGATGAGCTTAAGGCAGCGATTTCTCCAGGAAGAAGCTACAATCTTGCAGAATCAGACACTTGTTCTGCTCAGCTCGGCTCAGCTCAGCTTGGAATCTTTGTCGTCCCGCTTGGTGACAGTGGAAATGGAAAGAGGAGAATGGACTGATCGGGGGGGGGTGTTTACAGGTCATCGTCCCCGATTCCCTCGAAAGCGTAGTTGCCGTGGAAATCATTGCCACTGATGTCGTTTGCCGAGTTGGAGGCGCTGATCCCTCGGAGGGACACGGAGCTCAGCTTAGTCTAGACGAAACAATAAGACAACACTTAGATCTGAGTAGACTGATTCTTCCATCCGGTCTAATGCTGTTAGGATACATTATCCAGCTGTAACTTGCTTCAGTATTGGTTCACATGCCCTACACTATAAATATACTCACTGAGAGTTTGACAATTTGCTCGCGGTTCGGGTCGGGGGAGTCCTGCAATCAAATCCAAACAGAGAGGAAAGGTTATATCATGCAGTTGAGGTGCGTATTAACTCCAAAACAAACAGTCCCATGTCTCACCAGTAGGGGGGGAGATTTCACAGCTTGCTGACTGTCTGGTCGGTGGATGGAGCCATTGTGTCGTTTCCTCAGCATCTGGGAGGAGACACGGGAAGGCAAAAAAGCACAGTATTTAACATTACTGTGAAGAAACTAGTAGATTGTAAAGTTCAGCAAAGTAAATAGTGAAATGAAGATGTATAATATGTTAAAAAATATTATAGTTAAAATATTATAAAAGTATTATAGTTAAAATGCCAGGTAAAAATTCAGTCCTGTGTAAAGGTCTTGGGCCACCTTTAGTTATATTGGTTTTACATGGTTGTAATGAGCATAATAAACATTTCTCAGTCTATTTATTAAGAATCAGAAAGAAAATATGCTTTCAGGGTTCAAGTACCATGGGAATGAAACACAGTGTGCCTTGGCGCTCACTCCGCTCAACATCAAAAAAAATAAATAAGCCAATACCAGTCACAACAACAATAAAAATACTTATCAATAAGTAACACTAGCCCTCCAATTTGTAATGGAAAAACGTAAAATAAAATAAATACTATTATAAAAGCTGTAAGTCAGGCTGCAGATTTCCAGCTACTTCCTTCTGGCTAAGCAGCTGCGGTTAGTGTAGATGTCCTGTAGTGATGGTAATAATGGTGCTCCAATGATTTTAGATGCCGATTTGACTGTTCTGATCAGTAGTGTGTGGTCGTGTGATGTAATATTACCAAACCATGCCAGTATACAGCCAGTCACTAGACTTCCTATTGTGCTGCGATAAAAGTTCTGAGGAGTTTTTTTTTGTTGACATACCATATTTTTCCCGACATCTCAGAAAGAACAGTCTCTGGTGTGCTCCAGGCAACAGTCAATATTTAGTGTGGCCTTTGCTTTGCTCCCATGACAAAAAGTAGCCCAAATAATATTAAACATTCGCCATGTGTAGAAAGAAATATGGTGCAAAACAGTAAAAAGATTAGTGCAATAAATCTCATACTGTCTGCCCGGAAGAGTTCAAGAAGAGACAGGGTTTTTTTTTTTTTTTTCTGAAATACTTGCTTTTAATGTTGCTTCACCACTTCTATTTTTTTTAAACAGAGACTGACAAATGTATATGTACATTATAATACATTAATCTTATCTTGCTAATACAACAAACCTAAGATGTTTGCAGAGTATTATAGGTAAACTGTGGCTGTTTTTTTTTTTTTGCTAAATTCTTAAATCTTCGAGATACTGTGGCCTGACTAATACTGGATTTTGGAGACATATATATATATATATAACTTTATTATCAGTAAATAAACATCACTTTCTGTATTACATATTTTATGAGTGTCCCATTAGCTGAAATCAGACATATATGCCATATAGAAACATCTCTGATCGGTCTACATCAGCCAATAACATTGCATTACTTACTTAAATACTCACCTTTTTAATGCTGCCTCCTGACTTCTTCACCATTAATTCATCCACCATAGACTGAAGACAGATGCTCATCATGATAGCCTACAACCACAAACTAGAGTCGGTCAAATCTGAAATATTGTTTGCTGTTCGAATTTATTTGTGCATGAACATCTTTCACGAACAAAATACTCGGATTGGGTCCACACCTGTTGACTGGTGATGGTGACCCACTGGAGGCGGTCCTTGCTCATCAGATACTCGAAGGCCAACTCCAGTTTGACCTCGCATTTGGCTGAGCTGCAGGGGTTGGTTGTACCGTTGGACACTGGGACTTGCTGTAATGACAAATGTAAAGGAATTGAGTGCCTCAGTCATCATCATCATCATCATCTGAATCTGCCTTCCACAGACTTCAGATCATCACCAAAACTTGGTTGTTGAGCTGTTTTATTGGGTCACCAAATACCACGGGTAGTAATATAGTGTATATAAATTCACCTTCCTAATTAAGGCAGGTTAGTATTTGAATTATTTGTTTTGTGTACCTGCTGATGACAATGCGTCGTGTAGTTAACTGACATCATTTATTAGAAGTGGCCGTTGAGGTCATGCTCCGGATTGTGACCAACTTTACAACAATTGTATTTATTCAATGTCTGACCATGTTGTGTCGGTAAAAATGTAGGCATTGTAGCAGTTTAAGATGACTTTTTGGAAATTAGGGTCCCAAGGAGACATGAAGCTGATCATTTGGGGCTGAAGCTCAAAAGGTTTGGGAACTTTTGATCTAAATGTATAATAAATCACTTTTCTAAGTACTATTATTTCTTTATTTAAGGATCCCCATTAGTCTCTATCAAAGTAGAGACTATTCTTCCTGGGGTCCATTTCCAACATAAAAGTATTACAATTTATACATTTACAAAACACATAGACAGAATAAAAAAAACAGACATTAATTTAGCAGTGTTTCATTACTGATTACAGATTTCTTAAGATCTGTTTTAAAAACTACATGATTACTTATTAACATCATTTCTGGAGGTAACATATTCCAATATTAAAGCTCCAGGAGTCAAAATCAGAGGAAATGCTCCTTCTGCAGCTCTCTCCCCACAGTCCAAATCAGAAGACTAAAATTAAAGACAGATGATCTGACTTTTTTCCCCTAAGCTTTCACATTGAGACAGAGCAGTAGAATTGTGTCACATTTACTGACAGGTTTCATTCATGTTTAATTCTCCTACTTTTCTGACAATGCCTGTGATTTGCTGAAATTGGTAAATCACAGGGTAGCCTGAAAATACACGCAAGGAGGAAATGCACAAATCTCATGTCCTCTCAGACCACTTGAATTAGAATATGCTGAAAGGTTTTTGTCTAATGTCACTAGAAAAATACAGAGCACTGCAGTTTCATCTGCCATTGTTTCAAGTGATGTGGATCCTTAAGCTACAAATCTATAGCACAAAACACTGTAAAAAAAAACAACAAAAACTTTACACCACAACTCTGGGTATGAATGTCAACATGGAAATATACTGCATCATAATCCTCTGATACACTGTGGTCAGATATTGAGATTTTTATTAAGATACAGAGATGCTCTAAACATTTTCCTTAGTCTTAGTCTTACTTTACCAGTTAATACTTATTTCTTTGCACTTTGGGCAACAATTTTTGTATGAAAGGTGCTATACAAATAAAGTTTATTGTTATTATTGTTGTTGTTATTATTATTATTATATTTTCTCGATTTTGACTTACAGGGGGAAGATTAACAATTAACCTGTCTCTCTCTCTCTCTCTCTCTACTTTATTTGTAAAGCGCTTTAAAACAATGACAGTGGGCCAGAGTGCTGTACAGAAGAATTATTTTACTTTTTGGACTGATCACACATGCAGACATGTCAGCTGCAGTCGGTGTGTGTTAAAGAGGCTCCAAGCTCAAGGTAGGCACTTTCCTTCCATCTTGGTTGTCATACAAACACATAATTTTAGTCCCTTTTAGGGTTTCAGTTACACAGACATTGTGCTTTCTCATAGATGTCAGTCTTGCGATCAATCAGGTAGTGCAGAATCACTATCATCATGTCAGATGTGTTCTGATAGTATTGTGTGTTACCATGTGAATTCCAACCCTACTGATAATATTGTTTGTCTCCTGGCAGGTTGAGTCAAATGTTTTTAACCCATATTCAATTCTGTAACCTGGACCTTAATAAGTGGTGGATAATAGCTGGATAGCTTCAACTCCTATTTCTACATTCAGTTGAAAGATGAGTCGTCTATTCACCTTGGTGACAGGAGGACCGTGGATGCTGCTGAAATCACATCCCTATTCTACAATTCAACTGTCAGTCTTCAGCTGCTGCATCACAAATGACAAGCAGCCTCATCTGGAGAAAACTAAACTGCTACTGCAGGAAATGTGACAGAAATGCACACAAATACAGAATTTCAAATATAAAGCTCAAAAGACAGAAGAGGCTCCCTGAGTACAAGCCTTCATTCCTCATTCATGGGGCCGGTGCTGTGCAGCGACTGAGACTATTCCTTCTGGGTCAGAGACTAGCCATGCCTCTCCTGGAAACCCTGACTTCCCCCAGCCCCGCACAAAAATAACATGAAGAGGAAACACAGATAAAACACAGGCCTCAGATATACGCACACACACAATGAGTGTTTATACATGTTTTTGCAGATGCAATTTGAGATTTGACGACAAGGGGGGTTGTAGCACTGCACCAAATGAGATGTTTTGAATAGTTTGGTGGAGAGGAAAGGGCTCATTAAAATGACTTTGACCTCTGAGAATGAGCTCAGGAATTAATCACTGTACTCGACAGTGTGGGGGCTCAGTATGTAATCAGATGAGCCAAGATGCATTTTAATTTTCGATGTGTTACCATGTGTCCAGATCTCAGCGCAAATGAACTTCGGAGACTCATAAAAGCTTCTGTGATTCATATAATGACTGCACAGCTCCCACAGTAAAATGCAACAAAAGGGAACTGTTCCCCTTATCTCCATTTAAATGAGGTCCTGCATCTGTAAATGTTCATCGTTTTAACTGTAGCTGAAATTATGTGGGGAGCTGCATGTAATGCTTTGCTGAGCTATTCATTGTGAAAACAGATTGTTCATGAAAGCTGCCTCTTTTCATGATGACTGACTGTGTGGAAAGACAAAAGCAGGCCAACTGCGTGCTCATTTCATGCTCAGTTTTTAGGGTTACTTTTCTTGTGTAGCTAATATGGAGGTTTTGATTTTCTATAAAGAAAATGTCCTCGATACAAGACAATCTTTAAATCACTCACTTTGACAAATTAGTGTTTTAAAAGGTTATCCATTGTGATATGTTTTCCGTCTTTTCTTCCCCACCTAATGGTGAACCACACTGCAGTGATTCAGGGTTTTCCCATCATTATAAGATTTAAGTGTGCCACCTGAGTGTTTTTTTTCCACAGCACTGAAGTTAAATGAAAAGGCAAGACTGTACCTTTATTTGTCATGCCAAATTGCAAATTCACCACTGTTTAACCAATGTTATATTGTGAATATATGTTAAACTTCAAGACTTTGTGTTTGCATAATTATCAAACATATCCCCACTTGAATGTGATCTCAAAATCTGTATCCTGAAAGTGTTTTATCAGAAATAAAATAAGTACAGTAGTCAAATTTTGTATGAAAATTCAGTTTTCAGTGAAATAACACCATGACTGAAGAAAAAATTGGCAGCAGCCATTTCACTGGATAAAAAAAAAAGGAAAAAATTGTAAATGTGTGTAAGGGAAACATATGATTATCAAAGACAAGGATGGAATGAATGAAAAACAGAAATCCAAAAAGAGTAGACACACAGATATCTACACATCTTTTTCCTTTGCCACTTTTTCAGACATTCTTAAAGAAATCCCATGATGCACTGAGGATGAACTGGTGAATCAAGGACACGTATTCTGTATTATACTCTGACAAAGATGCTATGTAGTTGAAACATGTTGGTGATAATGTCCTTGTAGGTAATAAAGGGTTTTTATTTTTACATCAGGGTGCCTCAGACTTATTTCTGGCTGTTGTATTTTTGCATTACTTACTTGTTGAACATTAATGATTGATTTATTTTACAACAGTCCTTTTTGCCCTTTCATTTTTAACACCACTATGACTCTGATGGCAACCTCAGCAACCGAGGGAAAACCTTGTGATTAAATTACCATGAAGCACATCTATGTCCGATCACTGTCACAAATATCTCCTGAGCTACCTGACAGATCCTGACAGCTCTCCTGCTGACATGTCAAGGACCTATGCATTAAACATATGCCCTCTACTCTGTTAGCATCTTTGCCTTATCATGCCTTCTTATTACCTGAGAGAATCATCTGTCATTCACCCGTGATATTCATTTAAGTTGCAGGAAGTGAGGCGCTTCCTCTCTCTGCTCTGCATTCCATCACATTCTCTCCTTGCCAACAGATAATTATCAGTTGAGATAACGGATGCTGGTGTTTGTGTAATGTTGGTGGATCAATACAGTACTATCCTTGTGTGGGCCGCTTGTTTGTGTAATTGGACTGATGAAGATAGATGCTGCGGCGGTCAGCACTTTTTGTGAGCAGTACGAGTAAAAACTACTGCTTGGCAAGACTAACATTTGTTTATGGTGCAATGGTGAGATGAGAGTTGGGAAACACATGGGTCTTTGCTGTCTGGAGACAAATTCTCCAAAGCTGCTGTGTCTCTGCGCTGGAAGTCACTGTCTCCTAATAACATGGAGACATTCCAGTTTTATTTTTTCAGGACTGGAGATGTAGAGGCGTGCTTGAAGGTGAATCAATTTCACACACTCACGATTTCACTTACAGAAGATGTGACGCGCCAGCACCTCATGCGTGTCACCTTGAAGCTTCCCTCCTTCATCTGTTCATTAGGCAGTTTGACGTGGAAGTTGAGCTCATTGTTGCCAGCGCTGACGATGACTTGGCAGCCCTTCTCTGGGAAGTCAGTGATGCATGGATCAAACTTGATATAGCCATAATATTTGAGTGTCTGACCTAGATGGATGAACTGGAAAGAAGCAAAGGAAAACTGTTTTAGATGGCTAATTTTTCTATATATGACGTCTTTGTCACACCCCCAGGGAAAGAACGTTGGTATTCTCTGATGGATTGGGGTAATTAAAAAATCAAGTCATGGGAATATGAGGCTAATTGCATAACAGAATGCACTGGAGGCTGCATTCGCCATGGTCTACAGATTCATCCTTGGACAAAGACATTTTCCAGTATCAGCTGGATTTGAGTGACCATGCAGAGACGGAACAATCTACAAGTGATGTCCTTACTTCTTTCTTGGAACCTTTCTCCTGCAGTGATTTGAGCTGCCTGTGCTGGTCTTTGTTGACGAGTATCCAGCCTCGCTCAATGTCAGACACTGTCTGGTGAAGCAAAAACAAGAAGTCGAGTTCATCTTTCTGCACAGTGAACTGAATAAAGCAGGCTTCTGTGTTGGGAGAAGTCTCACCCTGAGCCTTTCATGTACACTGCAGGTCAGCAAATTACTAAACACAAACAAGCACAAGTGCACATGCTGGCAAACACCATTTATTTTTCTTTGATTTCCTTTTTCAAGCATGCCTCTGGTGCACAAAAAACAAAGCTCAGCAGTACAAGATTTTAATCAAACTACCCGCCCCAAAAATGCTTAATACGACAGATCACAGCTGTCGCAGCAAAGGGAATCCACTATTAATAGGATCAGAGAAGAACACAAAGAGGCCCAGGATTCAAGGTGCAGCAAAGTCACAACACGCTGACTTTGCTATCGGATAATGGAGGGGCTCGTGGGGATGGACAAACACTTATGGCAACCCTGGGGTAGGATTTAATTTTGTTGTGATGGTGCAACATGCAAGCTAAATAAGGCACAGCAGATCACAGCAATCACCTCTAATATTAACTCTCTGCTTTGTCCCCACAGCTAAAAATGCAATTTCAAAACTATTTTATAAGATCAGCTCTTACCTGGGCATATAGCAGATTGAGGCCAACTCTGTTGTCCATTACATCAGTGTCGTACGCCATGTCCCAGTAGCTACAAGGAAAACATCACATCACTTTCCACAAACCTTCATCTAACACGCATTACATTAGCACAGTAACAGTCTACAGTTCAGTTACTGTTTAAAGACCTTACACAAACTTATGAAACCATTCCTCTCCCTTCTGTCTGCATTAGATGGTCTACTATTAATTTACACACTAGAATTCTGTATGTTATTTTTTTTTCCTTCAGTGTACTATAGAGATGATAAGATGTTGAGTTTAAACATTTATCTAATGGATTAATTTCTGTGGAGGCTGAAGGCCATTTGTATTTGCAGCAGTGCTGTCAGTTGGTGGTGCATAGAGATGTGTGGGTGCAGGAGAGTGTGAGGCAAAAACTGCATAAAATCCTATCTGACAGTCGACACTGTAGTCAGACTGCCAGGGCTTAGAGAGGGATCAAATCTAAGACGACACAAGAAAGTGATTTAGTAAAGAAAAACACTGGTGACGAGATAAAAGGGAAAAAAAACTGAATTAAATCAGATATTTTTATTACTTATTCCTAAGTCATATGTTGGAAAACTGCAGCTAAGCAGTATACTTCTTTGTCCTTTTGTACTTTTTAGTCAAAGTCTTCATGTTTTCATGTCTTAACACCTTTAAACAGGCGTGAAATTTAACAGTCTGTAACTGGAAGAGGTGAAAAAAATGCTCAAGCAGATGTAAATCTTGCTGCTAGACCACATCAGCAATTCAAAGCAGGCAACAAAAAAAAGATGGAGAGTGTGAAAAGAGAAGAGAATGAATTGTGGGTTTGTGGGTCATATTGCTACTGACCCACAAAAACCTAATATACTACTCATATCCATGTTGTTCTTATGTTTGGGTAATCAGCAATGTATGGGTATAAAAACATTTATAAAGACTGTGTTTTACTATAAAGTGACTTTTTTTTGCCAAATTGAACATATTAGACAAACCTTATCCTCCTCTGGATCTCATACACTAAGGCTCTGTTTTTTCCTACACCTCTACTGGTTAATTCTACATTCATTTTCCTCTGCAAAGTGAAACTAGGTCAGGGGGACTAAGACTTTCCTTCAGGCAGAAAGAAAGTAAACATCCTGTGTACCTCAGTCAGCAGGGGGCAGGGTGAGGAAAGAACAGACTCACAGGGAAGCAGAAAAGTATTATGTTGAGAAGGGGAACAGTCGCTAAATTCTGACTTTAAGGGGAAGGAGCATCAGTATTTTCCAGTGCAGACACTTTTTGGGTAGCCGACCCAAACAGATATACTTCTGCATGCCTGGAAGGTTTTGTATTTCATGACATTATGGCACATTTTCCCATTCCCAGCAGACAGAATGACAGTTGCGGCTTTATCTACTAACAGGTAGCATGATTAAGCCAGTAATATTTTAAGCTGCTTTCAAAGTTACCTGCTGCATGTGCAAGGATTTTTCGCCAGAAATAGAGCAGCAGCAGCGGATTCTTGTTTTAGCCATCTTGGAATAGTTTGTTGAGAACAACGGATTTAGTTATAAACGGCAGAAATAATCCTCACATTTGGCAGAGCTGTTATCTGCCTTCCCGTAACATCAACCACCTTGAAATAAGTTTATAACCTGTGGAAAACACTGAACCTAAGCCAGAAAAACAGTCTTGAAGAAACACAATCTTTGAGAGCTTGTGCTATCTACATCCCCTCAAAATTATTTTGTAATTCTGCACTAGATATACACTGCAAAAATCAAAATCTTACCAAGCGTATTTTTCTCATTTCTAGTCAAAATATCTCATCACACTTAAAATAAGACATAATTACCTAAAGAGTAACTTTTCAATAAGATATAAGAACTTATTTTTAGACAATAGATCTTGAAAATCTTATTTTAAGAAATCTTGCCAAAAAAAATTTTCACTTGTTACATTGTTATATGATTTTTTTTTGCTTAATTGATGCTCAAATGATGAGATATTTTAACTACAAATGAGAAAAATATGCTTGTTAAGATTTTGATTTTTGCAGTCTATCAGTAAATATATTCCCTTTAAATGGTTTACTCAAATAATTACAACATGATTTAAGAATTCTTCATTTGGTTTCTTTCTAGATCTGTTTTGATGTAGATACTGCAACTTTCTGAGAATTAGTTTTAAAGTTGCAGCATAAACACATTTAGATCAGATCTATATTACAATTAAAATATTATATAAATACGAAATTAAAAAAATATGATAAATATGATCATCTTTGCAATGCTGTGCTGATTAATCCTCCATAAGCAAACTGCTGACTGGCGAGTTTAAAGGAAAATTAATTAAAGTATAAATAATGAATGCCCCTGGTTTCTAGTGCAAATTAACTGCCACTTTGTAGAGGATGCAAAAGGTTGTTAGTACTTCCATGGGTAAGCTAAACACTGCCCTGACACATTAAGAACAAGTGTTTCAGTGCAGATAAAAATAATAATTAACACCTCTGAACAGACTCTGATTGGACGATACAAAGGAAAACAATAAATACACAGCTTACCGAAACAGGAATATCCTGCCTGCTTATTTACAGGATTACATAAGTAACACTAAAACACTCTGATCTATGATTCAGAGCTATAATTATAATTGGAGGAGAGCATTTTGGGAAGCACACACTGAAATTCAAAGGGTCGTGGTTGGTACCTTTTTCGTAGGAGTATATGGAAATCAGAGCTCCGTAGGCTGGTAATGGATACATAAGGTAGCTCAAACTCCTGGAGCTTCCGTACAACTGACAAAGAGAGAGAGAGAGAGACAAAGGACAACAGTATGAGAGAGAGGAGAACAAGTGCAGCTACAGTGAAGACCTGAGGACATTTGAATAATGATGGTGAAAACAAACAATGAGGGATGGGGAGACTCCATCTGGACAGGTCCCAGCAGGGTAAAACTTTGTGTGAGTATTCAAATGTGAAGAAAAGATAATGGCCTCTGTGTGTGTGTGTGTGTGTGTGTGTGTGTGTGTGTGTGTGTGGGTGTCCACGAACTGCAGCTGTTACATTGCAGCCTGCTCCCTAAGGAAAGCGAAGGAGACCTCATGTATTTGCTACAGAGTTTCTAGGCATCGATACATTTTCCACAACAATAAAAAGCGGCGACAGAGCAGAGTTTGCTTTTGTTGATAAAATAGTTTGGGTTGATAAAATGTTTACTCTTTCACGGATGAGTTCAGAGTCTACAGGAAATAGATTCTGGATACCTCAATGCTGTGAATCTCCGAAGGAATAAAAACACAGAAACAAAGTGAATTCTTAAACTGTTTTGGTACATTCTTGGGCAAACTAAATCATCAGTGGGAGAGTGCAGATAAGAGGACTAGCGCTGCTACTTCGAACCACACACTGGTTCTTCTTGACGTGTTTTTGCATATTTTACAGTATTTATTGATTTATACGCAGACTTCTCAGAGACCTACTGCCTGTCAGAGAGGAATTGAATTCTTCCAAGTTATGTGGTTATGTCAATACTCCCACCAGCAGTTTTGTTTGATCCGCAGCCTGCTGTGCTGGATTTATTCTAGTAGTTGAGTCATATGTAACACACAGCTCTTGTCTTTCATGCCACTCATTTTTTCATATTTTAACTTTGCCTGGCCTATACAACACAATTGTACTATTTACAGATTCTTCCAAGTTAATCTGGCGCATTTTCAAGTTGGAACGGCTTTGGCGTGAGCAGCGGTGGGAGCGTTTGGCAGGTGGAAGACAAGAAAAGAAAACCTGGGTTCTGAAGGTGGATTTGACCCGGTGGGAATGAGATGGTCTGGAAAAAGGATTCGGAAAACTCATACATCTTGATGTGAGATGGTTTATTCATTCACAGAGGCATCTGTGTTGCCACTACGCTGTTTTGCATGCACAGTTATAAGCAAACAAATGAGCACAAACAAATGTGGCAGCAGGTTTTGAATGCTAATGTGAAAAAAAACTATCTGTAACACTGCAAAAGACTTGGGTCGTATTAGGCTGAATTTTAATTAGCACTATTTGCAAGCTTTTTTTTTTTTTTAGCATGAACAAGCTGGAAAACATTCAAGAGTCCATCTCTCCCTGAGCTGCCAGGGATCTAGTGAGTGAATTATCCATTCCAGCCACTGAAACTGTAAAGTAGGGACTAAACACAAGATACAAGTCTCAAGGGGTGCTACAGCCTTTTTAATTAAACTACAATGCATCTGCAAACAGTGCGACGGCCAGGCTGGGCTACTGCATTACTGCCAGAGCCAACTCTCTAAGTCATCATGGGGAATATGGAACAAAAGAAGACTAGAATCTTAAATGCAAATTTGCAGTTCTTCATTCCCATAAAGTTCCTCTACTATCCCATTCATAAGAATTTTTTTCCTACTTAAACCACTGAGTGATTTTTGTACTTTCTGAGATTAGTCCTGGCCTGACCGGAATAAGTTTTATTTATTTATTTTTAATAATATGATTACACTACACTTTGCTTTTTTAATTACATAGCTAAATGTATTGCATATTGGGATAGTCTTATAAAGAACACTGGTTATCAGCTTGAAACCCAATTTACTGATTTTCACAATTTTTTGTTGTATTTTAGCCCCATACAGTAGAGGATATTACCTTTCAAATTATATGTCATTAATTATGACCTTGTGGTTCTTCATTTCATATATTTTGGAACTTGGTATAGTAAATAAATGTGAAAATTAACACAAATTAGGTGGGAAGGAACAGGTTAACACAGTTACCGAATTACAAAAATCACCAATGACTCAAATGTGTGTAATCAAAGTCTATACCACTCACTGAAGAAAGCATAAAGCCCATTTTTTAACCCACATGCACAAACATTATAATCTGTATCATCAAGATTTCTCTCTCAAAAAACAGCAACAAAAAAAAAAAAACCCTCACAGCTGGTTATTTTCAGTTTCTCAAAATAACACTGTCTTAAAATCTTCATGTAGGTTACTGCATCAGCCCATATTTCACATTATAGCTCTGTTTTTAGACAGAAAATAGCAACACAACCAAAGTCATCTTTCACCTCAGTCTTTTGTATGGTTTGTGTCGTTGACTGTCAGAGTTTAGTCTGAACAGTGGATCAACAAATGGCCAACTTCGCAAAGATAATTGCATCACATAATAACCTTATACCTTCCTAAGCTTTGTAATCAAATTCACCTCCATAAAAGAAATTTTGCATTTGTTTAATTTACAGCAGTGTCCAGTGGTGAAAACAACAACAAATGTCTGTATCCTAAACACTGTAATCATAATTTTAGATTATATTTGAATAGTTTAAAGTAGAAATACTACATATAGCCCTTTAAAAGTGAAGTGAAAAAGAAAACGGATCTACTTTATGGTTAAGGACTTACAGCTGTTTTCAATCTGTATTTGTACTGATTATCTGACGGTTTGATGTTTGCACTTACATGTTAATCCTCCATCCACACTTTCACGGACAAGGAACAGACTGAAATAACCCACAAGGTCATCTGGAAGGTCAAGCTTTGTTGCAACAGCCTGAGAAAAGATAAGAGTTGATTTTCAAGCCCAGATTTAATTAAATCCTTTGCCTGGTTTATATTGTGTATTGAGATGTGAACTGTGATGATAAAAGAGATATACAGATAAGGAAAAAGTAAAAACTGAGATTCAATCAGTCATTTTATATTGTGTAAAATTACATGTAAATCCTCTGTGCATTTGGCAACAAATCTCATTATCACTTTATAACAATTCACTGATAAACACCACAACGCTTTTTATCAATTATCACATTCATATTTACAAATGGTCCAAATAATTAAACCAAGGGCAAAACAGGAGCATGTGTTCTTTTTTTCACCTGTTACACAACAAGTGTTACAGTGACAGATTTCAGATGTGGGAGAATTTGGAAAACAGTTTGCAGTGTTGAACACACAGCAAAAATCAAAAGTCTCTTGCGACAGATTAATCAAGAAAACAGACAGCATGAAACTCTGTTGTGACTGAGACAGACTGCTTTGAGAGCTGCTGTGCTGAGATTACTGCAGTCCCAGTTTCATCTGAGCACTTTTAAAACAAGCTTGATTTACAGCCAAAAACAATAAAATGGCATCACAATGTTTACAGTGATGACTTATTTTAGAGTTTATGAGGTTATACTAGGTTATTACTAAACCCTTTAAATGTGACTTTTTTCATATATTCACTAAATTCTAATTATAATTACCATGGTTACCATTCTGTCCTAGTATAAGCTCAGTCATAACAGTGGGAGAATTCCAAAGTTTACTTCATGTAAATGCTAGACGGGCCTGTACCTTTTCAGAATGCTGCTTGCGTCTTAGCTTTAATCCATTTAGTCTCTGGCTACAGCACTCATTTGTTTTAGTGATTCTAATTTGATTTTCTCAATTGAAGCAGTTCTGACTTTACAATGTCCTTTTAAGATCATTTTAGTGTAGATGATCTACATAAATAAATATGACTTAACTGATCCACATTGTCCAGTTTTTGCAACAGACTAAAGCTTGTGGGGTCTATTAGAAATACTGCATGCCTGAGGGAACTCTCAAGTGTCTGTCAGCATGGTTATGAACTACAGATAAAATGCCTCAAGTTTAATAGGCCCAAACAATGTGAGGGTCAATAGTTCACAAAAAAAAACAAAAAACAAAACAGCAAAATCTCAAAGATGTTCTATTCATCAATTAAATGCATGCTGCAGTATTTCATAACCTGATGTTTTATAGTGGTAAACTCAATGTTTAGCACTCAATACTCTTATTTACAAAGGTGCTGTGATTAAATTCAGCATTTTTGTATTCTATTGTGTATCCACTTCTAACAGATCATCTGACTGCCACATTCAGCAGCACAATTTATTTTACAAACTGAATTATTTCATGACTTGTACTTGGAAACTGGTTTGAAGTGGTACATTTACGTTCTCTTTATCAACTCCCAGCACTTACATCAAGGACATCCTCCGTCTGATCTGAGGACAGAATGTTGACGGTGACCTTCTGACCGTTGGAGAGGCAGATGTCTAGAGTGACTTCTTCTGTGGGAATCTGCTGGGTCTCCTGCGGGAACCATGCAAAACATGAGAGGATTGTGGGTAAGCTACATGTTTTCAGGTCACTTGAACATGTTAAATTTAGTATTTAATGTATTTTTTTCTTAACAAAAAAAAAAAAAAAAGGAAAACCTGGTTATACTAGGCCAAATAAAAATCACATGGAATTCTGCTTATATTTTTGATCCAGCAAGTCTGTGTTTTTCATTTTCCACTAGAGCAAGATTAAGAGGACATTTTACAAACTATCAACATCAGCAGACCTTGACCCAAATAGAAAAACTGACTTAGAAGGAAAATATTAGCTCAAAAACTAAAAAACAGTCCCAGGTTTGTATTGTTTGTGTGATGTTAAGTCCCAAATGTATGCACTGAGGTATTTATTGCTTTGACTTAGATGTGAAGTTCAAGAGTTACTTCCAATAAATTTGTTGAGTCAATTTATGAAGGTATCAGATTAATTTTGAGGGGTGATCTCATTGATTAATTATGATTAATCCTCTCCTGCTCCAATTTATCATTGACTACTGCCTTTAAAAATACACTGCACCAGTAAACCTATTGTTTCAACTTTGAAATCCAGCTGCATCTGGTGTGTTGAAACTCAAACCAGTCATAGAAATTACATTTACATAATATTAATGTACATAATAAAAAAATCTGTTGTATCACATTTCATTTATTTTTTCCATTTTCTATAGCTGCTTAATCCTCTGAAGGGTCGTGGGGGGTGGGGGCTGGACTTGATCCCTGCTTACATCAGGGGAAGGATGGACATGGAAACGGTGACACGTCAACACACTGCTGATTCATAGAGACAAACAAGCATTCACTCCCACATCACACATACAGGCAATTTAGAATGACCAGTTAGTCTATTAAAGTGCACGTCTTTGGAAACAGGAGTACCTGGACAGAACTAACACAGACACCAGGAAAACATGCAACCTCTACACAGAAAGCCCCCTCCCTCCCGCTGTCCGGCACAGAGTTCGATCTCTGCGCTAATCACTGCACCATATATGTATAATTGTATTTATATGAGTTTGAAGAGAAATGAAGGAAATTGTGGTCATTAGTTTTACTGTGTCTCAAATGAATGAGGCACATAATAGAAGGAAAAGCCAAAAATTAAAAAAAAAAAAAATCAATGAACAACAAGTAAAGAAAATAAACTCAGCTGGCAGAAGCTATGAATATTTCACAGAGTTAAATGATGGCTTCTCAGCTGATAATATGAAAAATGAATTAAACTGGGTGAACCCAGGCCTCGTGTCCCCAGGCAGTTTTTACCACCTCTGCTAAATCACCTCCTATCCTCTCTGTCCCTCAGTGGGGGGTTTCCAAGTACATCTCCACTGCTTAAGGCGCAGATGAAATGACAACACTAGGTGGTAACTCATCTCTTATCCTGCACCTGCTGTCCTCATAGTACATACGGAGCTGGGGAGGAGGGGAACGAGACAAACACAGACTCTTAGGGGGGCAGAGAAGGAAGACGAGGAGGAGGATGGGCGTGATGTGGCTGTATGAATCTGCCTGTGGAGGTTATCAGATTTAAAGCTCTCCTGGCAATACAAGTCACGGCTTGAATGATGACGAATCTACCTCCCTACCTGGTCCAAATAGGTCAGTGACGCATCAATCAGTAATAACACACTGTCCGCTTCCCATCCACCTCAACAAATTATTAATACGCCTGCAGATTTTGTGTGATGGATCATGACACGGCACACATTTTCTTTCTTTTGGAAAATATGATACAACAGTTCAGAATACTTTTGCCAAAGGGTTGCTTTCCTGTAAAGTTAGTATGATCGTAAATCTCGTGTAATAAAGAAATAAAACTCTGCCTCAAATGGGAGAAAAAAAATATTTAAATGCAGGTGACACCTCTATGAGCTTGCATTTTTTCTCCAACTCTGTAAATAAGCAAATTCACATTTTATAATAACCATCAATTTATTGCACGCAAACCAAAACCTAATCTTCCACATCCAACCAAGTAGCTCATGAGCACAGATGACACAGTCCAAGACAACAGTACCTGCTGCTGCAGTCTGCGACAAACACTACGACAGCAGCCACCTTGCTCCACCGCACTGCCAAAAGTAATTACTAACCAAGCAGAAATGACGGCATCAGCTCTTGGTTTAAGGAACACACCCTGCTTCATCACAGGCCTGTTATCCACTGTGATGCAACACAAATTCAGGTAGGATAAAAGAAAGACTAAGTATTACAAACCTGCTGTGCTTTCCTTAAGAAACTGTTGAACATTTCACTGGCTCCAAGCAATGGATCCTGACGCACTGTTAAAGGAATGGACAATATACAGATTGTAATTACAACTTCAGTGGAACAGAATTCATAGTTTGCATAAGAATTGATAACTCATATATTGGGTAAACATTTTTCAGTAGGTGTCAGAGAAAGTTTGTTATTGTGCAATTCCTTAAGTGAAATAGGCTTCACTGTCAAGATATTAGTCAAAGCACTTTATCAGCAGAAAAATACATCTTTGAGGAAAGGTCAAGAATTGCCACATCCTTATATTTAACATAGCTTTAAGTAACTGTTAGTCATTACCAACTGCTGTATAATCTTGAATCAACAATCTAAAACTAACCATTATTTTTTTAATCTCTGTTCTGACAGTTTTAATGTACTTCTTACAGAATGAAAAGCTTATATGAAGGGAAATATGTCAGCCTGCATACTATTGTCTTTTTAAAAGTTAGTCTAACCCTTTGACAAAATGTTAAAGTTGTGAGCCGTCTGCGTCAGAGCAGATTGTGTTTGTGGTAGTTCATTTTCCATAACCATGTAAAAGCCATGATGTAACCAAGTGGACTTCTAGCCAAGAACACCCTGTGTGCGTATGCTCCCAGACTATGAGCAAATACACACTCTAACAACGCTTCCTTGTTCTGCTGTAACTGCCAGTGCTTGAGAGGATTAAAACAAACCTTAAGCATTGCTGCCAGTTCCACTTCTGCATGTGTGTATGCGCGAGGTTCACCCTCGACCCGATTACAAAATTTGAGCAATATGCTGAAACCTCCCGAATGAGATAAGAAATTCCTAATAGGATCGCAAAGGTAATAAAGGTTTCCTGAGAGTGTAAATACAAACATAATTGGGTTATTTCTCATGACATCCAGTTTTTAATACAGAGAAAAGCCAAGGCACATCATCACCAGAGAGTCCAAACTCATAAAACTTTAAAAGGTCATGCTTTTATAAAATCAGGTGTGTCAGCAAAACATAATGTAAGGAGGCTTTGGCCATTTGGCTCTCTATGCTCATGTCATCAGTCTTTTGGTGAAGGACTTGAGCTTTTATGTGGCATAAAAAAAGACCAGAATAAGGCTGGACTCCCCGCAGACACCAAGGCAACTCATTCTTGTGATTGTTGTGGGGAAGCAAACATTTCAGGGAAATTGGGTTTTTTGGGGTTTTTTTTGCTGCAAAGTGACAATGTCTCAAAGACACTCTCCAAGGTTTTTTTTGTTGCATTTTCCTTTATACCACATCAACAACATCCCCTGTGTGCTTAAAAGAGAAAAGAACTTTAAATTCAGAGAACAGTATTTAATTTGCACATCGATAGAAACAACCACATTGCTGCTGGAATTTTAATTTGGCCTACAAATGAAGTGAAACACAATACAAGCCATCTGTAAAAAGTCCATTCAGCATGAATAACTTACCAGCCTGCATGTATTTCTCCAGCTGTTCTCGTCTCTGTTCAACCTCAGCAGGAGTCAGTGTGAAGATCTTCTTTGGAGGGAAGGCAGGCACCACGTTGCTGCCATACTCTTTCTTTATCTGTTAAGGCAAAACATAAACTGTGAGACTCAAACATGAAAGACCTATATTTTTCTGCTTTTGACAATGCAAATCATCTGAGTAGAGTCAAATCTAGTCTAGTTTTTTATGAATCCACATCAGAAACCAGATGAATAGTGGTAGATGATTCAGCCTATTAACTCTACTTACAGAGTGGCAGCCTTTTGAAATAGAGTTGTGAGTTAATTTTTTAGGAGGTACATTCAGACCATTTGAGATGAATCACAGGTTTATTTTAGGCTTTCAACGACTAGCTGGTGAAGTTTCCGTGCATAACACACACACATACACACACACTTACACAGACACATCTGGAGTGCTGAATGTCTAGCCTTTCCAAGTTTACTTTGTCTTCCAGCTTCTTGACTCATTTGTTCCCATTTTTCATTATTTAAAAACTGCCAGCTCTGAACCATAGAACTATCAAATCCAGCAATCTGGTTTAACATTAACCTGTAGCCTATATTGCAAAAGCTCTACATGACACTCAACATTAGGATTGTTTATTTGCTCACTACAGGTCCTGCACCAGTAGTGTGAGATGTGGGTACAAGAGTGAGAGAGGTGTTTTTCATGTCCACATACTGCACTTTGGTATTTTGAGTACGTCATAGCTTGCACCGGTTACACATACAAATCAGCTCTCATGGCCACAAACACCGTGCACAGGTTAGTCATCTATGTTTTAAATAAATGTGAGCTCCTTCAGTTTCTGTTTGGCAGAAATTACCCTGTTCTCCCTTTTGGCTTAAGAATTACTGCTGTATTAAAATTTTGTGCAGAGAGAAAAAAGACAAAATATTCAGATTTGAGCAGAGTTAGTGCCCTGCAATCACCACAGTGTTTTGGGGTCATGCATACGCCACGGGAAGCCCTGTGGGGTTGTGGAGCTTAAACATTTGACTGTGTCTTCCCCACACCCTGTTGCTAGGCAACCACAACTATCAGACTGGATAACACAGACTTGAGGATGGAGATAGCAAAGTTTGGCCCTCCTTGCTTATTTATTAATGTGTGAATCCAGGAGAACAGGCATCTCTTCGTGATGTATGCAGTAAACTATATTTTATAGCACAAGAGCCTACAAGTAGCCCACACACATACACAGCAATTGTACCCATCTTACAAACCACGCCTCTTGAAATCAGCTATTTGTTAGGAAAAATTGATTTTAAGTACTAGTATAATCAGTGTTTCCACTGGTAAGGTTTTGCCATAGTGGTGTGCCAAAAGGGCAGCTTTTCCTCACCACTGTCACACCAAGTGTTTGCTCCTGGAGGATTTGTTGGGTTCTGTAAATTGGCTTTAGAGTCTGAATGATGGATTGACTTGGATTTTATATTTTAATTAATATTTCTGTCAATTATTTATTATTTATGTGTTTTTCTCTTTTTTTTTTTCATCGCTTAACCCATAAATACCAAAACATCCACCTTTAATCAAAACCATCTACTGATCTAAACTGTTAAATACCTGTTGATCCACTAATCCTATCAATCCATGTAAATAATTGGTGTAAAATGCAGTTTGTCATCTTTTCA
>JAPQRP010000018.1:16617216-16653156 GCA_037367295.1 Apogon hyalosoma
AAAGATATTCAAGATCATTTTTCCCCTGTTTAGATCTGATGTGTTTTAGAAGTGTTCCTCTAATTTTTTTGAGCAGTGTGTGTGTATATATGTGTATATATATATATATATATATATATAAAAAAAACCCTGACCTGTCAAAAGACAGTGTCATAAAACATCATAAGCTATCTAACATTCAATTTTCACTATCTATCTGACTGTAACTTTAAGTGTTGTAACATATTACATGTCAACAGGTGAAAACAACACAGTAGAAAACACAGTAATGTTCTATTACTGTCTAATGCACTTCTTCTGCAACATTACTTTGCATAACATTCACATGTTAAATCCGTTTTTTTTCTTTAAAGCACTGCTAGAAAATGCAGTAAAACAATAAAATAAAATCAAATATCAATTACTTATAGGAAAAGATATGTTTTACAGAGTAAACATTTCAAATTATGTGCAAAGTAGATGTAACTGTTAAGCACTAGTGACAATTCACAAGATAATCCAGTAAAAATAATAAAATACATTCACATTTCAATCACTTGTAGAAGAAAATATGTTTTACATGAAAAAATAGGTGTGACCGTTAAGTATGAGTAGCCATTTGCTCACCGATTCGCACGAGGGATAAAGCGGAGGCACAAAATGGTGCTGCTTCAAGGCCTCGGATTTCTTCAACAAAGAAAAGTACACATAGAGGGCCAAACTAATGAATCTCTTAACGTTTAGCTTCATTTCAGACCATAAATGAATAAAATAGCATTTAGAGTACAACAACTTCGAGTTAACTATGAGGAGACAATTTAATGTACCTTCCCAAGGTTCACAGTGAAGTTTTGGTTTCACGATGGGGGAAAATCCAGCAAACCGCTCGATAAGAGTCTGAAAAAGGACTTGTCTCACTGCAGACACCGATCTCACAGGTTGCGCTGAAAAAAACAGATGACACATTATATTAACATATTATCATATTTTGGTAATTCATAATCACTTTATACTGAAGTGAACACAACACTGTGTGTGTGGCTATGAGGTGGTGGGCTCCTCCTCCACTGGACCATTAGTCTGTTGAGTCCTGCAGCCTTTGCAGCTGATAGGACTTCAGGGCTCTGCATCCCAAGCCCTGGGTTGGATACCCAGCACAACCAGCCCCTAATCTGGTTCTGTGACGCATATGGAAGGCCAGCTGCATGGAAGGCATGTAAGACATGCTCAAACTTATTCATATATTATCAAATTAATGTATTTTAATGAATGGAACCAACAAATATTTGCTGAAATACAAGTCTGAGGGTGTCTTATTTTAGCTGAAATGCATGGCTCTGTTTATCTGAACACATGAAGGTAAAATGAGCCATCAAAAATGATATATCCATAAAAATAAAAACTTAGATGAGCAAAAATTTTACATTATATCTTAAGCGGGCAATCACAACATATGATGCATAATTTTTAATAGATGTGCACCTATTTTCTATTGATTTATCAACCTTATCATTTTACAGTCAGATTTGTCTCCAGGCCACTTTCCTCACAGTTCTCCTCAGCAGGCTGGATGTGAGGCTTTGATTCACCCACCACAGCAAACACACACCAATCAAATCTATTCTTTTTATCAAGTACAGATGTGGCAACATTAACATTTAAAGAGCTAGGAGGCTCAACCCTTAAATGGCTCATTTTACCTGATATCACCACATATATGCCAAAAAAGTAATCGGTATCGCATCAAATCATAAAATTGTCGTGTCGCCCAGCACTAACTGGGTTTTTTTTAATGCTGTGAAATGCCTGGTGTTAATTAGCATTATTCCATTTAACACTAAATTAGGTACATTTGAACCCAAACTAAAAAGCACTCTCAGGTAAAAGTTAAAAGTGCATTCAGTCACTTATTCAAGAATTAAACCCACTGAGGTTTTTGTCCTCAGTGTAGGTAAAACCATATGTGATGTAGGTGTGTGTGGAAACAGTCTGTGACCCGGCAGAGTGGAGCGACTGAACCGCCCAGCTTTCACCAGGTGAAATCAGTTTCCAAACACACAAAGTTAAAGTTCAGTTAAATATGAAATGAGTAGAATATATGCTAAAGGTTCAGGACATCCATCACTAGACAAAAGTGATTCAGTCGTGTGTGATTTGTTGGAGTGTTTTCCCCTTTGGTTAGTCAGCTGACTATAGTAAACAGTCTATGAAGCATTTAGATATCAGAAACTGGTATGTTTGAACTCAGAGGGTCACTGTTTCAGGGGCTTAAATTTCACTCACAGTGTGATCAATACTGTAGCAATAAGCCTGAACAGTTAAAGCAGGTTACATCCTTACTGTCTAACTGGGAAAATAACTGATACGGTGAGAAAAATACAAGGATTTTAACCCTGAAATATTCATATGTTGACACTTGTGGCCACAACGAAAAGAAAAAGTAAAAGTAACATCATTACTTGTTATTTTTTGGGGGAAAAATGAGGAAGGAGGAGGAGGAAGAGAAATGAAGGAGAAAAAAGAATGTTAGAGAAACCAGGAGGGACAGAGCTGAAGAATAACAGACCAGGAAGAAAGAGAAGAAGAGGAGGAAGATGATGTCAATATGAGGGATGAACATGAGGAAGATCTGGTTTGTGAAAGAGGGACAGAAGCAGATGCTGAGGAGGCAGATGGACAGAGTGATGGTAGGGAGTCAGAGGATCCACCTTATTTCAGCTGGACCACATGGTATGGTTTTATTTTCCATTTGGATTCCAGTGCAGCAGCATAACATGTTACTCAATAAAATAACATGTTTTCACTAAAAGCCTTTGTTATAAGGTTAGACTTGTGAAGCTTTATATGTAGCGTTTATGCTGGTAAGATTTTGCCATGGCGCACCGCCATAGCAAAATGCTGGCCACCACACCATACACTTGATACAAAAAATTATCACCGTTGCATTAGACTATTTATACATACGTATAATATATAATAGGCCTATAGTTTTCAATAAGAAACCGTGTGCGCTCTGTGCCACTGTATAATTTTTACCCCCATATTTTGTTTTTTTACCCCCTAAGAATTATGGGCATGCTCCTAACCACCCCCCTATGACACACCGCCACACAAGAGATCAGTTCCACAGGAAATACTAAGTATAATTATTGCACTCCAGACAACAAGTAGATGAGAAAAGCACTAATCGTCTAACTCAAACACATGGCCTCGACTGGGAAATTTCACTGTGGCAGACAGCAAAAAAATGCTTAAAACCAGGCAACTTAAATGTTTCCACAAACACTGCTTTTTCAGAGTAAGTTCCTTTTCCTAGCAGGTGAAGCGAAAGGAAGGCCAAGAACATTCTCTGCATGTCACCCACCCCCTCCATCCTCCTCTGGCTTAGAGAAATAAAGAGCACAAGAGTTTCAGCCGCTGTGGTCATGATTCAAAGTGGCGGGAGGCTGGCATATCGACTGTATGGCCCATAGACAAGTGAAAGGTCACACCGGGTGGATGATGTGACATTTAAACCGCGTTCAGTTCAGTAGACCTATTACATTAAGTCCAGATCACATTGACAGCAACAGGGGAATTGTGATGGCTTACCTGTTCATGGAGTCCTAGAAGCTGACTGTAGCGTACCCGACAGTGCAGAACACCATTGACATGGATGTTGTAGGCCTGTGGGACAGAGTGGGGACATATTAAAAAGTTTCTGGGTGAACAGTTTCATTATGCACTTTGTTTTAGTGCCCTTCTAGAAAGCCCAAGTTAAAGGTTCATCACAGAAATAAACCCATAGCTGGTGAAGTAACAAGGAAAACAGGTAACATCCTGTATTTGAGCATACTTTCAATTTCTCTGAAACCACTTCAAAACAACTTCCTCTGCCTGGCTCACCTTAATTTGCTTAGTTATCTTTTCACACTTTGTTTTTATTTGCACGACTAAACTAATGAAGTGTAACTTGGAAATATTCAAACCCTATCACGGTGCATCTTGCCCAAGGGGAAAAAAGAAATTGCTGCAGGTTTTCCAAAACTAATTCTGCTCGCATTAGTCCAATAAACACAGAAAGCAGAAGTGTCACATGAGAAAACTTTAATTCTTTCTCTGAAACGCTTCTTGCTTATTTTGACTGGAGCTATCACTGGATACTCCTCCACAAAACCACAGAGTCAACATCCAAATATCCCCTTAATATCATGTTTTGAGCTGGAAATTAAATCTATTTTTCATGTCAAATGCCTCATTAAGTGTCAGGAGTCTTACTAAACCACATGAATAACAAAGTGATGCATTAGTTATATCCTAATCGGGAGAAAATCTTTTAAGTCTGCCCAACTGCATCTTTGAACTATAAAAGAATCTGATGTTTTGCACAAGATATCCCAGCTCGGTTATAACAACAGTCAAACCTTTCCACGCTGCGTACTGAAATCCCGCTATGGTTTAAATGGCTTAAAAACATGATATAGGAACCATTCCATCTCTGCGGGATCTATGACTCAAAGATTTGGATAATATTGTGATTAAAAACATAGTCAGTAGCTGGCATCAACAGGCATGTAGTGGCGTTCACAGTTCTGGCCTGAGACTGAGAGGAAGTTCACTGTATGTACTTTTAGAGAAATGCTAAAGGTACAAACTGTTTGTGCCTCTTCCCCTTCTTGATGAATATTTATAATCAACCTGCTGGGTCATCTGTCAAAACAAAAGGACTCAATGCCCTGACCCCTGACTGCACTGTTGCATGGTGTCGCACATTGCTAATCGACAAAGCCAATCGAAAAGAAAATGCAGATTATAACTTCTGGAAAGGAAGAGGAAGGCCAAAGGAGTCACAAATGAGCTGAAAGATGTGTATGTAGGCAGTATTCACGCAGGAAGGAAGAGTGAGTATGCAAGAATGACTAGACTGAGCTTGATAACACAAAATACCAACTTTACTTTGAACAATGCCGGCAATTCAACTTCAAAATGGTCTAACAGGATCCACTGACCCACTGATCATTTTTACATTTTATCCCTTTCTGATTTAACACATAATACTCAGTCCCAGATGTGGTCTGACAACCACATGCTTTTGAGCTGTCCCCAACCTTTGTAAAACTGTAAACAGATGAAGTTCATATTTAAGCCTCAACATGTTCCTTATCCAAAGTAAATGAGTCACTAGCACTTACAGTAGCTCTCCTTTACACACCCACAAACACAGAAAAACATACAGTAAAAACCACGTGAACAAGAGAGGAAGGCTAAAATGAGCCCAGTAGACAAAAGGAAGTGTAAGCACTCCAAAAAAGAGAGACAGATTTGTCTGTGAAAGCACAGGAATAGCTCTGTATTTAAAAAACTGCAGCCCTTGTTATTCTAAAAAGCCTTGTGCAAACTCTGCACATTTTGTGGCCTGCTGGTTCCAAGGTACACAACCCATCTCTCAGCATTATAATCAAGCCAAGTCTCTTCCTGTGGGCTGGTTACAGGAAGGTCACAATGACAGTCACAGGACTGTCGGCTGAAAGGTGAAAAGCAGTCGCTTTAAAGTTTCCTCTGCAGTGCAGGTGGAAAAAAATATGTCTAGCCTGGTAGAAAAGAGTCGGAAAAGGCACCTGTAATGCATATATTAGAATCACACAGGCTTCCAACAGCAAGACCAGGCTTTGCAGAACAATGTGGAAGAAAAATAAATTATACTGAATCAATTTCAACCTCCACATTCCTGAGCATTTAAACATGCTTTCATACTTCTCCAGTGAAATTATATAACTAAGATTAAACAGCTAATTTTGTTCATCTTGGAGCAGCTTTAAGTCTGAACACAAACATTTTATTTTTGTGCTAATAAGCTTATAACCAGAATCTATTCCCCTCTTTAGAGCACATGGAAACTAGATGGAAAGTCATTGCAGGTGTGTGACATTAAAGATGATGCCTAAATGTCACATGGAAATCAGATGTTATTTCAAAGCATCTGTTGTGCATAAGAGGATTCTTCCTCAAACGATTTCATACAAAAACTATGTGTTGGATATCCATAGCTGACAGGAAATAAACTTCAACCCAAGTTGTTCCCTAGCAACATAGTCACTTGTGTTCACGCTTGTGTTTGTTTCGTGGACACAGATTCACACCAGTGCTTGACTAAATCATCAGCCTACATCAGATAATGGAAAGTATTTAAGGGTATAAACAATACTGCTTCGTGTCTATGTATGGTGCTCGTGGTACAGACTATCCATTATCCATGTTTTATTCTAGCTGTCCTTGACAAGTCACAGTGAATTATACTCTAAACAATACACTGCATCTCTGCAAATGTATCAAGGCCCCATTGAAACATAATGACAATCAAAGTGAGGAATAAAACACAAGTTCAAAAAACGTGCATCAGAAATGAATGAAGTACACAGGCTGCTGGACAACCTCCAAGAAATATGATGGAGCTGCCAGTCACTGACAATCTTGCCTATGCGTGTAACAAAAACTATTGTGATTTCATGGCTGTAAATGTCAAATCTCTGAATGGATTTAAGTGCTGATTCAAACCCCTCAAACAAAGCAAGTCTGTTGTGCCTGACGTGAAAATCAGAGGCTGGGCCACACTCAGGTTTCTTCAGGTGGCTTTGACGACAGTAAATAGAACCATATCAACAGAGTCAGTGAGAAACACATCTAAAGAATACAACATTAGGGGAAGACATGAAACCATCCACCATGACAAAGTTTGATGCCAGTCAGTTAAAAATCAACAAATAGAGTCACTTCCCTGTCCTTGCTTTAAATAGGACATATTAATAAGGTGTGTTTAACATCAGGATATAAATCAGTGAGACCCATCCTCAACTTCACATTATTTTCTGAATATGATATTGTCACCTCCTTAAACTGTTTAAGCCACATAAATAAGCCTTTCATTGTATTGCTGCACTCAAAATATGCTGATTTAATGGAATCGGGTAGTACTTTTCCCTTTAGAGTGATAAATGTTTAATCTTGGTGCAGAATAATGTGTAACAGCATGTCATAACAAACAATAAAACTCCTGCTGTACTGAGATTAACTCGACCTGCGTCCAGCTGAAGCAAGGCTGCAAAACAAAAACACACATTGTTATACTTACCACATAGGTTGATCCATTTTCTCCTGAACAAACCTCCGTTTCGGGGATGGAGAAATGCATTTTAGCCCGAAACAGAGACCGCTATACCAGTCGACGGGGTCTCGGTTCACGGTGGAGAAGACACCAGTATTCCCCACTAAAGTCCTCTGCAGTGACGGTCGGCGGTGACTACAGAGGAGGAGGCGGCTCTCACACGGTGCATCCACTGGTCTGGTAGTCCGGGGAAAGCGGTGCCAGGCAGAGCTCGACTTCTGACGGCTTGGTTATCTGGCAAACAACTCATGTACCGGCTAGCATTCGCATAAAACTTCTCCCACGTCAGTGTTAAACTTTTCTCAGTGCCGTCCACGCAGCAGCCATGTTGCAAGTGTTAAGTAATTACACCTTCCCTGTTGGCGTTAAATAGATTTTTGTTTTGTTTTTTTTATCCACTTTTAGGTAACAAGTGATAAGTTACAACCACTCACTGTACAGACTGGCTTTCAGCGGACACGGGTCAACCTGTTCATTTGCATAACCAGATGAAGTTTCGGGATAATAGCTGCAGTTGGTTCCTGTAAAAACCCACAGCGTCGCAGAGCCGTTGGTGAAACCTTTCGAAATATGTGGGGGGACAGCTGCACTTATGGTGGTTTGGCTTGTTTTTCCTGTGCCCTGTATTAACTGACGAAAAGTCGAAACGGCGACGGAGGAAAGTCATACATAAAAGGCTAAGTTAAAAGCAGAAATGGGAGCAGTAACGCCACTGTCCAGCCATTGTGCGTTCAGTGTTTCTATCTAGTGGCCCATCAAGAGGCAATGCAACAATCCCTCTGGGCGGAACCACTTAATTTTTAGCGAGGGGGGTGTTCGCTTTATACTGGTCGAACATAATCTGTAACCCAGCATAATGATTGAACCACATCGTAAATACAGACGATAAATTATAATTTTTAACACAAATAAGGGTGTCATTTATACTTTAGTCGCAGTAACATGAAGATAACTCAATATGTTAAAATGCGATCCCTATTTCATTTAGTACGACCCAGATTGACAGGGGAAACGCAGTCAAAATTCATTGAGGGGGAAGAATTACAGTTTACATTGTGTCCGATATCCTATATATTACATAAAATAGATATTTACTTTTAATACATGTATTTTGGACATAAAATGTGGTAAAAGAGCTAGCATAATAAAGTTTGAGATGCGCTCATTACAAGAAATTAAACCAAATTCCTTTTATTAGCAACAATGTGGACCAAACATAGCATTTTCTAACTAATAAACGTTTACTCAACTCACTAAACTCACATATATGTTTTATTTATAAATTGTTAGCTTGAGTGTATGCGTAAATGCAGCGCAAATTTTGGGTTTGACATCTGGACTATTGACGGAGCTGCTTCCGGTCACATGTCCCCCACAGCCAGATCACATGACCTCAGTTGATGAAAATGAAAGCTGGGAGCTGCCAGCTGAAACCTGTGGTGCTTGTTTTGGTTTTTAATGTATGTTTTTACGCGATTTGCCACACGACTGAACTGCAGGTAAGATTTGAACTGAAATTATAACAGGTTAATGACACCAGCACGCATGTATCAGGGAAAAATATGGCGTTTTTGTGGACGTAGAGACGATTTTGCTGCCACATCAAGTGATAATGTTTTAGTTGTTTTGAGTTGATTTATTTACTGTCATAATTATTAATCGCAGGTATGTAAGCTGTGCAGAGGGACAGTCCTAAATGGTACGGTAGTGGCCCAGTTCTGCTCCTCGTTCGCTGGGCGGATTGACGGACGCTGCTGCCTAAAAAATGGCACCACAGACGACCCTGAACGCATCATTGGGTAAGGCTTTAATGCTGCCTTCATGGTTCACCAAAAATGGTAAGAGTCGGTGAATAACCATATTATATGAAACTAAGCTTCAACTGTAGGAGCAATATAAAAATATTTTGTTTGTTTGTTGATTGGTTGGTTGTTTTTTTGTTGTTGTTTTTGTTTTTTTTTTTGGTCATGCAATCTTATATTAAAGATAACCAGATCCCTCATTTTATAAATATTTCCCTTCTGTTTGCATCAGGTTAGATTTGTCCAATTGTTCACTGACTCAGGTGGATGATCTTCAGGGAGCATCGACATCTTCAGTTATGTATGTAACCCATTATACAACATAGCTTACACAAAGAACATAAGTAAACAAAGTAATAAAATCCCCATCTGGAGTTTTTTTTTTTATTGTTTGTTTCAGTTTACATACGTTTAAGAACAAGAACTGTGTTACTTACATATTGATTTGACATGGTTACAAGGGCCTTTTCCACATGATAAGAGTCCTCTTGCATAAATAGCATGTACAGTATACAGATGATTTTTATCAACATGCATAACAACATTCTTTAACATTCACAGCCCGTGGGAGTTTTGGTTGACTTTCTATTTCTGGCTCTAAATGAAAACACTCCTACTAGCAGGGATCAACCCTCTACAAATACATCACTTCTTAGAGATGGAGATGAAAAGAGCTAAAACAAATAAACATGTGCGAAACCAGAACTTGTCTATTAAAAATAAATTCAGTTTTTGTTTTGTTTTGCAGAGACCTCTCACTTAATCCATTAGTCAACATCAGTGACTCAACATTTCAAGGATTTATACACTTAAATTATCTGTAAGTATCCTGAGGTTTCATAATAGCCTTTCATTGGTTTTCAGTCTTTCTTTAACTCTGTTGTTTTGTTCTTTAGAATTTTGCCAGCAGACTTAATTTGTCCAGGAGGCAACACATCTTGGCAGAAAGTTGAGGTCAAAAAGGAGAATCGTCTTTGTGAAGGCCAGAACAATATGTGCAACCAGACCGGACACATGTGTAAGTCACTCTGATTCCTTGCTTTTGTAAACTGTTGTCAAGAACATAAAGGGTTTCCTCAGAGCTTTAAAGTTAAAGACACACATTGTCTGTTACTGTCAATAAATTGGATCTGTTTATCCCAACATCTTTGACAAATCACAGCCATGGACTGCCCTGAGAACTCCATCTGCGCCCCCTATGGTCCAGGCTCCTTCGAGTGCAGCTGTGCAGACAACTATCATGGTTACAAATGTATGCGACAGGTCAGTTCTTTCAACAACAATTCTAAAATCCTATTCCCATTTTTACTGGGTTTTACTATTGGAGCTTTAGATTTTTTGTAGTTATTATTTTTAATTGTTGTCAATAGGGGGGGTTCCCAGCTCTTCAAGTGTTTGGGCCTCTTGGAGCATCGACGATTGTAATCTCCCTGCTGCTGTGGGTCACCCAGAGACGCAAGGCCAAATCACTATGAGGCTGAATGGATGTTGATTGTTTTTATTTTAATGTGTAACTATCTACTGACATGAAACGGAGTCATTTTAAGGGAAAACTCTGCTGTAAAGTCTGAGGTTATGCTCGGCTTTTTTAAAAAAAATCTTTTACCCCTTTATGCGGCGGCTATGATGAATTTTGGCACAATTTTAAAACTGACTATTATTTTAACTACATGTCTTGTGCAATTTAAAAGTGTGTAGTTTGAACACATATAGATCTGAGTTACAAATAACCTCCATTTTTATATGCTGACAAAGTAAACTAGCTTGTGTTTCTCTAAATTATCTTCTCGCTGTCATGGCAGACACATCCTGACAGAATTCCATTTTACACAAATACAGGGACATCCTGCACTGACATACCTATGTTCAAGAAAATGTAAATTTGGCATTTTACACTTTGGTATTGATGTTTATTGCATGTTAAACATATACTGTAACAGAAGATGTTATGTGACTTATCAAGATTACAGCTCACCTGTCTGTTTTTTGGTTGGTTTATTTATGAACTGGGACATTTAGTATCTTCACTGCAACACAATGTTGATCAGTTTTTACCGTCACAGTGTGGTTACATTCAAGGCACATGAAATAAACTTTTCACATCAACATTAATGTGACTGGTTCATAATTAAGATTGTTTCATGCTGGTAACAGATGTAGCAGCTGTAAAACCCAAAGTGGCGTTCACAAATAAGCAATGTTGAATTATGTTCAGTTTTAATGACTACAGAACAGATTGAACTACCACAGAACTTACTGCGCATACATAAGGTCGGTTTAATTTGAACATGTTTTATAAAGCTGTCACCTAAATGTCAAACATTTAATGTTATTAATGGGTCTATTCAATGCTAAGGCAGTGAAGGTGTCAAATGCTGCAGTGCTTAATATATGACTGCCAGAGGAAAACACAAACGACATACCACTGCGGGAAGATGTCCCAATATGAAACTTGTACCTTAGAGTCATGTGGTCACTTTATGGAAACTGCTTCATCTGTTTATTGTCTCCTGTTTCGATCAGGTCATCAAAAACAAATCTGAGGAATTTATAGTCCCTATAAAGTTTCCTTGACATACTTCAACTGTAACTGAAGCATGTTCGAGTTGTTTAAAACCACCAGATTCTGTTGTTGACAACCAGAACATGCTGTTAAATAAAAATGAAAACGTTCAGCTTACATATTTGCAATAAAATATGCTGTAAGGAAACATTTTACAGCCTTGTTCTAATAAACTATTTAACCAATGGAGAGGTTTCTTCCACACAACATATGCCATTTCTAAGTATTTAGTCCAACCATAAAAACACACATGGACTCTGTTTAAAAAGCTTATGCTGTTTCAGATATATTTTATTGCATGCTAAAAGCACGATGATGTGTGTGTTCTGTTGTGTGCAGACATCTATGCACACAAACTCCAAGAAACAGATCGGCAGTCATGTCTCTTGGCTCAGATGGATGTGAGCTGCAGACTGTTCACAGGTCCACGTTTTTCACCCGCAGCACCACAGGGACCGAGGTGCAGGGGATCATTCCCAGATCAGTGATGACTAGATCCACAAAATCAGGCGGCGTTACATCGTACACCAGGTTCAGCAAGCCGAGCGCCTGCACTTGCTGCCAGTCCTCAAGCTGGGTCTTCCCTTTCCGGGTCACAATGAGGTCATCAGGGTCATCTGGAGATAACAACAGGAGAAACAGTCATCTCTTTCTTCATATAATCTGCTAATCCTGACAACTTTACATAAAACTATGCATTTGTCAATGTAACAATTCAGCAAATCAAGTAGTTACTTTTTTTTCCATACCTAGTTCATTGGAGACAAAGGAGTCTGTCTGCACCCTCTCACAGAACTTGTAGGTCTCACAGCACACCAGCACAGGCACATTAAAGGCTTTGGCCACCAGAGCTATTTGTGACGTCCCCACACGAGACATGACATACCCATTGGCGAGCAGAGCATGAGCACCAAGGAACACCTTTGATACCTACAAGGTTGAAGTTCAAGGTATTATTATCACAAAAAAGAAAGAACTGTCCAAAATAGAAATCTACTATAACCAAATACAGAATGATAATTCTAAGGATGAGGTGTGTGCTGAGTCTACCTCTGGAAGGATGTAAGAAACAGCTGAAATGAGAACGTATGTGCAGCTGATGCCTCTCTGGACCAAGCGCCTCAGGGCCTCCCTGCCCTCCAGTCGAGGCCTGCTGTCCACAACAATCACACGGAACTTCCTGTTCTTCTCAAAGGCCTCGCACAAAATGTGGTTAACCAACGATGAGCTGAACAAATGCAAACATGAAAATGATATGTGGTAGCAGTAACACTGGAAGAAAGTGAGCATTTAAGGGTGAGGAAAAAGGAAAAAGAGGAAGCGAGAAGTCTGGACGCACATAGTCTGGACATGGGAGTTTTTTAAGCATGATGAAGAAATAAGCACTGACTAAAACAGGAAACAGCACCAGAGTCAAAACACAGTTCCTTGGATTCCTGATTTCAACAACTTACCATCCATAGACCAAGATGACATCGCCATCACTGATCTTTTCTATGGCGTACTTCGCAATAGCTTTAGCAGCAAGAATGATCTTCTCATTAATGTAGCACTCGATACAGTTGAGCAGTTTGCTCTTTGCCTGAAAGAGAGAATACATGATGGAGGAGGTGAAATGATGTGGCTTGGATTGAGAAATATGTGAAACAGATTCAATTGTGACTACGTTATGAAAAAAAGCATGATAATAACCTCTTCTTCTTTGCACTGACTAGGAATATTAGAGATCTCCTTCTTGATATATTTGATTGCATTTCCCATGCTTGCAGATAGAGGGCGACACTGATTCAAGAAACTGAAAGAAATCAAAGAAAAGGGTCACTTATTTTTTTCCTGTTGCATTTGCCAAGATTAAAGAGTTAGACAATATTGATCAGGACTCAATGATGCAGGAATATATTTAGAATATTTCTGTACCTGATGTAAGGTTTCAGTTTGTTGACCAAGTCTCTGGAGAGCTCCTCATTTGGAGGTGTTGTATAGTCCCTTATTACCTGCAAAAAAACAAAAAAACAACAAGGGCTTTTAGTTTGTTCACCCTAAATCTGCTCAGATAAAACAACACATGCAGATGTTTCTGTGAGTAGCTTTCTTTTATGGCAAAGTTGATCATTTTAAGGGACTACAAAGTGTCTAATACTTTCACTGTTTGAGTCAGGATATAATTACACAGGCAACTCTTTCTTGAACAGACAACAGCAGGGTGCTGCATGTGATGTACCTGTTTGAAGGCATGCAACAGGGCTACAGAGCGAGCGTTGGACCCTGCCACAATGCCCTGTGAATACTGGAGACCCAGTCGAACAATAGCAGGGTGAATCACTGAGGAGGGAATGCTAGCAAAGGAAAAAGAAGTTTGGAGGCAATCAGTGACATTTATTTATGTGGTGAGAAACTGGCATGAGTTAATGGTAAAATACTGGCCATTTATTCTCTATGCCGTTATTTTACCTGAGTTGTTGTGTTAGGGGGGCTTTGCGGCTGTACTGGTGGAGATGAGAAAACAGACTGACTTTGTAGCCATAGTCTAACCGGAGAGGGATCTGAAACATATTAGGTTCAACTGTTAACCAATGCCAAAAATTTAAGTTTTTTGACGTTAGAGTGCAACCACTGCAGATGCAAAGCAATTTATTAAATGTTCATGTTTGAAGTCGAACATACCGAAAGAGAAAGTCACTAAAAAAAAAAAAAATTAATCTAAGTCTAATGGTAATGTTAACATTTGGCACAACAATAAATGTTTAACACAGTAACACTGTTCTTTACACCCAAAACCACACACAACAAACGCTAATTAAGAGAGAACACAAGGAATTAGAAGAAAATTTGGACACATTTATCAATTTCTTAAACATCACAAACAGTAAAACACATCTCTGTTGACATACTACCTGTCTTCATGGGCCAAAGAGTACGTTTAGCCCATAACAATAATAAAAACATCACTGAATATTTACAGCACACATTACAGAAAGCCAGACCTCTGATAGCTTATACCTTTGAAACAGCACTGTGCTCTGGTGTCTGGAAGAAATGTTAGGTATGACCACATGCAGTTAGACCAATGGTTATGAGAGGTTCCACACAGTGAATTTTTTAATGAATTGAGAAACTAGTTCTTGTAAAAGAACCTTATTGTTTGCTGCTAACATTGGAAAATAAGTAATTTAAAGGCACTGGATATTTGCATTGTAAAACCATGTGTGATCTTGATTTTCTTAAAAATCATTTCAATGTCATTTGTAACAGTGACTAGTGCCTTCTGTTTTAATTAAGCAGCTGTGACAGACACCATCCTGTACATTTTAAGTGGAACAACTTCATCAAGCGTTATATGACAGATTCAAGACTTTTTATAGCATGTTTTGTGACTGTATTCATTAAAAAAAAACACTGTGTGTCCTATGATGACAAGTTCTTCCAACAGAGGCATGACATCTAACTCATTTCTCAGTTAAGTTTTTCCCTCATTCTTTATTAAAAATTAACTACACAGGATCTGGATGTGTCAAAGTGTCAAACCAGAGGACAAACCAAATAATAAACATATTTACAGATGACTTAAGTTGCAAGTAACTTACTTGTTGTCTTTCCAACTTCTTGGCCAGTTTCTTTAAAACATCTGGGTTGTCCACTTGGATATGCTCTGGTAGCCTCTTGACCACTGGAAATATGAGAAAAAGAGTGACTTTCTGAACCATATTATGTACATTTTTCAGACTATATCCTGGTGATCTACTGCACCTGGCTGCAGTTCACTGGGTGGTGCTTTGGGTTTGCCAGTAGCAGCCTGCTGGCCCGTTTCTCCCTTCTTGCCCTGTTTGGAGGCCCTCTCAGCCTCTTGCCGAGCTCTCCTCTCGGCTTTCAGCTCTGCTTTACTTTTAGCTGGTTTCTCTACTGGAGCAGGAGTTTCTGAGGCAGGCACCACAGCTGGTGCTGGAGCAGGCACTGCAGAGGGAGCTGCAGAAACACACAACAGAAACAAGGACCAGGATAATGATTAAAGGCAGATGTGAATCACCAGCGGGTGCCGTACCTGGCCCTTTGAATCACCCACCTTTCTGTGTTGCAGGTTGTGTTGGGGGCTGGGGAGCTGAAGAAGATGAACTGACAGACTTCTTTTCTTTCGCACTTTCCTGTGAAGCGTTGTCATCTTTCTTCTCTTTGTTTTTTTTCTGTTGTTTCTTCTCTTTCCTTAGCCGTTGCTTCTCCTCTTTGGTCAGCTCTCTGCCTTCACTCTGTTGATAAGTAAACCCAAAAAGTAGGTAAGATCGATTGAAATATTATGGATCTTCATACAACACTAACACATATGTTCAAAAACACATATAGTAATAACCTTTGATCGTTCAATTTCATCTTTCTTGTAAGGCCCATCTGTAAAAGAGCAAACAAATGATTAGATTAGTCATCTATATATTTGTGCATCTTATTCACTTTGGATGCCGTACAAAAACACACTCATCAGCCTTTAAGCAGCCTTCACCCGCTGTCAGTGATGCTGTTACAACGCAAAAACAAAACGACACTAATCGCACAAGTATATAGCGGCCATCTGCGTAATCTCCACAGCAAAGTTACTCCTTCAAGCAGCTTCTTTTAGTCATTTTATTAATTATAAACCCTAGACTATGGGATGATGCAACAGCACAAACACACTGTGGAGTAATGGTTCAACTGAATTGAATGCTAACGCTAGCGCTGCTAGCCCAGGATATTAACTTTGTTACAAGACAAACTCACAGTCCAAAACCGAAATGACACGTGCAAGACATTTTGTCACTTCGATAAACCTGAAGTCATGAAAATACGTGCAAAGCGTGCCAAAATCCAGCAGTTACACACTCCCCAAACTCACCTGTCATTCCACTGTCAGCCATGTTTACGGCGCTCTCCGCTTCCTTCTGCAGCAGCACAAACTACCGAGCACAAAAATGAGTGTCTCCCCCTCGTGTAATATCTAGGTACTGCATCTTTGCTGCAGTAACACAACGTCCCGATTTGTCACCATTTCCTTATTAATGCTTATTAATATCTTTTTACCGAACCTTATTAACTGACAATAGCCATTAATTATTTACACAAATGTCAATATTTTACTATATCTTGTCTGCTTTTACATATATATTTTCATGGTAGTTCTCAGCCCCTCAGGACAATACTCACATTTGTCTCTCATGTTACATAATGTAAAACAATGAATTATATTTTTTTTATACATTTACCCTTATTTTATTGTACAGCTCATTTTATACTTCAGTTTTATAGCACATGTGGGCCTACCTTTTACATTACTACAATTTTGTTTTTGCTTAAATTCTCTCTCTCTCTCTCTCTCTCTCTCTCTCTCCCCCGTCCTCCCCTTTTTCTCATTATTTCTTTAACATGAAGTTATATCCTATGGCCACTTTAGTCCTGTCATGCTGGATAAACTACACAACTTCCCATATGCTTGCCAGGGAAATTAAATGTGAAACTGTCAGTTCCTATGATGCTATACATAAGTGATACCATGTGTAATCATGTTGCAAAACATTATTCTCTTCATTCTTTTTCAGTATTATAGATAAACTAATACTATGGATGAGAGAACCCTCAAAGCATAACATAAAAACTATACTGAAGCATGACACATTTAAAGGAGTTAATATTATTAAAGTATTATTTGTACCCAAATATCTAAATCTTTAAATCTTTAATGCAGATATCTCTTCATGGGCTGTTGAACCAAAATGTCATAAGAGTTTCCTTAAAAAAGTGGCTTTTCATTATAAAGTTGTATAAGTTGTATAGTAAAGTGTAAGAAAAACTGGGCCAGTTTCATATTTCATTACATTCTCTGACTAATCATAGTTTTAGACACTTGAAATCACAACATCATACATTCAATCATTTTTATTAGCTTTTCAAATATTTCAGTACAGGTAATAACAAATGACAAACAGACTGGAATGAATAAAATAAACAGAATGCAGCATTACAGCTCAACGCCGCTGTTTCTTTGATTCCACGTCGGTGTCTGCTGACTGAATTCACGACGCAGTAGCTGGTTGAAGGGGACCAAACCTCACAGAAACACCTGACTTGGTTCCGTTTGACCAGCCACAGCAAGGCGTGTTGCTTCAGCTGCAAGAGGCAGAGCAAGAGACAGAGAGAAGGAGGGGGCATGCAGAGAGAAGGACGTATAGAGAGGGAGAAAGGAAAGACAGAGAACAGAGGGCAGAGGGGTGCAAGCGTCCTCTTCAGCCTTACCTGATAAGACACAGAGAGAGGAGGAAAATTATTAATGAATCAATGAAAAGACAAGACAAATGCGCAAGAACAAGTCTGATATGTGTTGAATGGTTCTAACACGTTACACCTTTCCATGTTACCAAGCAGAAAGTTCCTATTTCGAGGCTTGGGAACCCTGACAGCCACTGACACCAGCCTATTTCCTTCCAAATCCAGCCTACAGGGGTGAACCTTCACCCTCAGTGACAGCTCCACATCCCTGCCCTCCTCCCCTTCCTTTTTTGAGAGTCCTGTGGTTGCTATAATGGGTGACAGCTGTGGTCTGTCAATCCTCCTTGACTGTCAGCAGTTGGGGCAGGGCAGGAATTTTTCAAGAAGTCCCCGAGACCCGATCAGCAGCCCCGGGAGTAATGCTAACTGTACACGTTCCTGAGCTGAAGGAGAGGAACAGGCCTCTCACCTGTTGTCTTGGTCAAGTAGCCGCACAACACACACACACACATACACATAAAGCACACATGAACCCTGACATCACCCTCCTATATCATGAAACAGACACATCCACGCTCAGACATTCATCCATGTCTAAAAAAGCCTCTTCTTCTCGGTGGGGTTGGTGCTCACGTCCCCTTGAAACCACACACTTCCTTACATTCCATAAGTGGTGTATTAATATGGGGATATAAGGAAGCATGTCTTCACAAGGGGCAACAACTGGATTCACTGCTCCTCGGACACAAAGCACCCTTTCATAGCCACAGTTGCAGAGTAGCGGGAACAACCGGCTTAACAATGGTTAACTGTGACAGAGTGGGAGTAGGATGGGGCTAGAAACACGCGATGGTGCCTTCGATCATCTGCGCCACAAACTTCTATCTGATTTCCGCCAAAATTTTGTCCAGAGAAAGTAAATTAGGTCTGAGATATGAACTATTAAAGAGCTGAAGTTTAATGGAGTTAACTGAGACCCTGTGCATGTCTCTGCTGTTGTGATGCTGGACTCTCTGTGACATTAACTCCTCATTCCACGTGTGTTTAAATAACTCTGAAGGGCGAGGTGAAGCAAGCTAAGGTCACAATCTGCATTATTTCTAAAGCATCATGACAGGTTGAGTCCTTCTGATCTCAACACCCGCATGTAAATGTTCCTCGTCAATCTAATTTGGAGACTAGTAATAAAAATAAATCAACAAAAGTGGACTTAAGTTCAGCTTGGAAAAGATTTGAGTTATTCCTACTCACCTGCATTGGATTTTGTCGTGTTTCTTCCTCTTGTTGAGCAGCTGGAGTTGAGATGGAGGCCTCAGGATTCTGGTAGCCTCTTTCTATCTACTCATGACTTCCTTAATAAATCTGACCACTGTTAGGCCACCCAGCACTGAACCAAATGGTCATGAGAAAGACCAGCTTTGACAACAGTATGATCACTCCTCTGAGACACATGTCAAACCTCTAGATCCCTTCCTGTGTCACACCTCAGCTTCCCCTCACCTGACAGAAGTGTTAGGTTCAAGCAAACTCTGTCGTAAAAATTACAGTGCCGTCAGACAACTGGTTTGACACCTGATTTTACTCAAACTGTATTGTAAATAATAATAAAAAAAAATTAAATAAATTAAGAGTAAAAGAATGAAAATCGTCTATTAGCAGATTTTAAAGACTAAGTAAACAGTAGAGTCCTTTAACCTACAAACAGACACCACATGGAAAAAATATGAAAAATAAGACACACAAGGCAAAGAATTTTAACCGTAAGCTCTTTCTACTGCTATAAGAAAGACAAAACTCACAAACCAGCCTTCCTTCTTGTCCCTGAAGACGGCCTTCTCCAAGCTCCTCTCCCTAACCCTCCACTTCCTGAGAGCCCCTCACCCTGCTCCTCTCCTCTCTTCACCTCAGCTCTCCTGTGATCAACCATCCTCCTTCATAACTCGCCGGTGGATTGTGCCCTCAACAGGCCTTGCAGATCGGCCTTTTCTATCCCGCCAGGAGCGCCCCCCTCCAAAGCGGCCTCCCACCTGTTGGTGTCCTTTAGAAGCCCGGGCCTCTCCTGCACCTCCTGTCCGGCCCAATCAGGGCCCTGACAGGGGGGAGCCAGCCTGTGAAATCACACCTCTCAGCTGTTCACACTGGGCTCGAGACACCCTACACCCCCGCTGTTCCTCTGTTCAGCCCCCACCCCACCCAGCCTCTATTTTACACTGAATGTCAATGGCTCCTTTTTGGAAAAAAAAAAAGAAAAAGGCAGAAAGAGAGGGATAGAGAGAAACAAGGAAGCAACTGCATGATGGGCGTGTTTTATTGGTTTGGGGTACAGTCAGAACAGCAGTTACAGCCGGCCATGAGTCACAGCTGAAGCCAAGGTCCAGTTTCATCCCATTTTGGTTGCCGGCTTCACTTTAGCTTCACTGTATCATTTACAGTTAGAAAACTGGACCTTCGCTTTTGTTAGACTCATTCAGTTGCTCGTGAACATTAGACAAAAGCCATTTCCAAACAGCTGTCATGACGTGATGAATCACTGGATATCGATTTTGTTGGATAACCACAAAACAAATCAATCCTTCTTTTAAAGTCCTCGGTGTAGCCTGCGCCGTTTGCCCTCTGATATATTGTAATGTAAACCTCTGTCAATGAAGCACAGCCAATGATATGTGAGGAGTGTGAATAAGTTATATGGGTGTTCTTGTGGCACCATAAAAACAAGCAATAAATTCTCCAGTGGACACAAGGTGACTATCTTGCCGCTGCGACACTTACAAAACAACACTGAAAGCAAAATGAGATTATTTTGTGGGAAAATCAGTAGAAACTGATTTTAAAAAGTCAAGTTTGATTGATTGACTGATTGATTGATTGATTGATTGATTGATTGATTGATTGATTTGTTATCAGCTCATTTTGTTGTTAACTGCTGAGGAGTAACTCCTTGGTGACCTTTTCCATTATGCTTACTGTTAATGTCCTGTGAGTAATTCTATACAATCTATAGATCCATACATGACTGTCTCAAAGCATCCGTGTTGCCGTACAGTGATTACCAACAGTGTAGAGGCAAACAGGCCGAGCTCAGGGGTTCATTTTCCTCTGCTGCAAGCACAAGCCGCTCCACTAAGGTCAACACCTGTGTTCTAAAATCAGCCCTGGGGTTGGGTGTGATAGGAACCCGGGCCTCATTCACAGAAAGCTAGAGCTCAGAGAGGGGGGCTTATATTGAAACCTAATGCTCTCGCTATTTTCGAGGCACTCGCCATCCACAAATAGCACCCATTGCATCTTTGTAGCTCCCGTTTTTCTCCTCCACAGGATGTTGTCTAAATTCGACAGTTGTTCAATATTTCCCATGGCCCAGGGCCAGGGTGTATCACAAATGCAACATTTCCAATAATGTCAGCTATGCACCAAGGCCTTGCCAGATATATCTGGGTGCTAGGAATATCAAATGACTTTTGTTGTTGAGTGAATTCTTGGTCGCTCTCACTGGACACAATGGTTAAGACACAAATAATAATCCTACCGTTCCTCTTAACAGGACAGCTGATCACTGTCACATACTGGCTGCCGGGCCAAGGATTTGCCAGTGGTTTTCCTACAACCAGATCGGCCAAAGTCTCCCATCTAATCATCTGTTTCTCTTTCATCATGTGTCATGCATCATGCGAAACATCTCATCTTACTCTCTGATTTTTTTTCTGTCATCTCCTCTTCATTTTTATTTATTTGAGTTCCAATCATCGGTCTTATCCTCCACAGGTGATCGTTTACACTCTGAATTAAGCTGTGCATAAACATTACACTCATCTAATATGCATCATAAATCCATCCGGGCATTTTAAGAACAATTAAGCTACGTTTTGGTGGAAGCAGTACAGCAGTTTTGGTTGCCACTGCTGTTATCTACAAATTGGGTCAGTGAGGTTATTTTTAACCCATGTTCACATACCGGGGCCCCCGTTTGCTAATCACTTTGTTCCCCTCTGTCATACCCATCTGCCCCGTTGCCAATGTCCCACTGCTTCTGGGGAGGTCACAACACACTTTCTTGGCAGGAGGAAATAATTTCCCAGGGGAGAGCAGGTAGGAGTGAGACTAACCTCAGAGCAGTTTCTTCAGCAGCGGACAGTGTGGATTTGTATGGTATAAATAAACTGACAGCTGACACCAGATCAGGCCCTGGAGTCTGTACTGGGGTCTGACATGCACATAATGGGACTGCCTCACAGCTTAACCTCTGTTCTTTGCAGGAGGTGGAGAGTTAACCTTTCTAATCACTTTACATTTGATTTGTTTTCATATCTCTCTATTGAACACACACTGTTGCACAGGTTGGTGATGAGATTTACAGGAGAATGGAGTTAAACTTCCAATTTAATAAAGAACTACAGCTGAATGATATGTGTTACAAATGCCTCATGAAGTGCTATTTGCAAAGATGAAAAAAAAAAAGAATGAATGTGAGTCAGTCACGACGTAAAAGATATAACAGCTCACTTTGTAGCATGTTGCTGACTCATTAGGTGGAATGACATTAATGCCACTCTCTGTCCTTCCCTGGGTACACCAGTTGCCTGGGCTGAGGTTGACACAGCTGTTGCAGGGGAGCCTGGTCCCGTGTGGTGAAGCAATGGAGCAGAAAGGTCAAAGGTCACTGCCATTTAGGCTAAAACAGAGAACAGGTGATGGAGAGGTGAAGGCGACTCATTCCTGTGATCCATACAGGGAACACAGGAACTTAGACGAATGCTATGAGCTCATACGTTTTGAGATAATGAACTGCAAAAAAGATTCCAATGACAAAGTGCAGCTTCTGTGTTTTATTAAATGTCCAACAGTACACTCACATTCACTCCAAACCATAAAATGTCATTATTATCAGTGACAAACATCTGGCCTCACTTTGGTCTTCATCATGCTGGAGTATTTTGTGGACCATTAGGTGTTTTTTGGCCACAAAAGCTCACAATTTTCCATCTGAAAAGACAAAAAATAAGTAAAATGTATTATCATAAACTAATATTCTGGTCTGGAAATCAGGGAAAGATATGTTTCAAATTATATTCAGCCAATGCACAATACAGAGACTTTATGGTTTCACTGATGGCTGCAGGGCACGTCATGAACCAAAAGGTGCTCAAACCTTCATAACAGTAAAGGTTAACTGAAGTTCTTGAAATGTGGCCAACATGTTGCTAAAGCCTGAAAAGGTGTTATAACAGGAAACAAATCCTCAACTTTTCTCACTAAGCATCAATTAGGACATGAGAGGCCTGTGGGTGTTACATCAACTCTTCCATGTTGTACTACAACTGTAATACTATGGTCACCTAAAGAAAACGGAGTATGTATTTAAGTATTTAAGTACATTTATATAACAGATGTGTAAATCCTACAGTTGAAGGAATATGAAAATTATAATGTAATGTGAAGGCAGTGTTTAGACCTGGGAGCACAGAGACAGACATTCTTTAATTTCACAATTCTTCCCAATATAGTGTATTAAAAACTTCAGCACTACTGACCTGGTTTTGTATAGAACTATACAGTTGTAGTGGTGTAACAGAGTTATAATAAAGTTTTATACTAGAGGCATTTTGCTTTTAAAACAGCATCACCATTTCTGTGAACCTGTGAACAAAAACGTTATAAAGTTACAAATTGATTTTTTTTGTCAGTGTTGTGAATGATTCATGATTTTTGATGCAGTTTTTTGATTTAAATGAACTCAACACAATTCAAAATGTTTTCCTCTATTAAAACCATGCACTGCGGCACATACCCATAAAATCAACAAGTAACAACAAAATAAGCACTTGCAAGGGTCTTGAATCATCATTAAAAAAATAAAAAGATGCAAAACTCAACCCAACACTGGAAGAAATTTTCGCAATGAATACATGATAACAAACAGGCTGCATTTCAGATTTTTGTTGAGCAAGAAAAGTTACCAAAGTAAGTATGAATCACATTCTTCAAAATCAAAAACTGAAATAAAATCATTAATCAAATTAATGATTTAATAAATTGCCCAGTGTTTTATTATACCTTCCTAGAGGCAAATTTGACGTTATGGTCACAATTATAAGAATATCTGATGATGTGATATTTCTTTCAAATTACTTGAATAAATATAGTACAATTACACCATGTCAGTGTCAGCTGATGTATTACTATAGTGTCTGCACGGTTGTATAAAAAAAGGATTTATTGTTCCTGAGGGAGCATCTGTTTTGGGCACAATACAATCTGTTGCATTTCACAGAATAAACATTACATTAACATGGGCACATTTGACACTGTATTACAATTTAACACAATAAAACATACATGATATATTTAGGAAACCAAGGCTCTCTGACGACTGAGGTGCCTGTGGGTGAATTATTCATTGCTCTGCTACATTAAAGTTGGGAGTTTGACAGCTTGAATGGAGGCTGGGGAGAACGATGGCTTCAGGCGGTTTGATTTACACATTTGCACTCACAGTCTTCCAACTGAAGGCAACAGTTTGCATTCAGAGATGAACATGAATACTAACAACCACACAGGCTGGATAAAACACTTCTAGATCCAGCATGAGATTAAATAAATATACAATATGTTATATGGGCAATTCAGTTATGGTTTTACATCACAAAATGCAGAGTCTAATGTGTGCAGTTGTAAAATGTTTCCCTGTTGCTATGTAAAACAGCTTACATGATCCTTTACTGGTACTTCTGGCGGATGAATGAATGTAAAGGAGCCTATGGACACCCCAGTGCCGGTGGGGGTCGTCCCTCAGCTGCCCAACTCCGCCAAAAGGGAGTGACAACTGCAGGAGAGGCAGCGGCAGCAGTCAGCAGCAGCAGAGGCTCTGAGATAAAACAGAGCTGGGGTTTATGGTGGACTGAGAGCGGGAGGATGAGCTGAATCAGCTGCCCAGCTGAGGATGTCTAGAGCAGGAGTCAGCGCTGATCAATGATGGCCTCTGTGCTGTCCCACTCCACCGCTGTCATCCCTGAAACCTGATTATCCTCCTCAAACAATACATGGTTTTAAACTTTTCAGGTCGAAGTATCTGCGTATACGTCTGACCACCACACAAGATCAAAGTAACAGCTGTTCTGCACAACAGTGAAAGATCCAGGCACAGGCGTCTGTGTTTTACACTCCACAGAGGTTTTATGAGGTTTTAAGCAGGTTTTGCTTTCAATTAGAGTTAAAGTCAATGGTCAGACATGTTATGAAGAGGTCCAGAATACATTTACATTAAGTTCTAAAATAAATTTGTAATAAATATACATCATAATATACTATACAACACATCTGACAGTCTGTACAGTAGTTAGTCAGACATCCACTGGTAGAAGAGGTCACTTCAAGTGTACTTTACTTTACTAAACTATACAATACTTTTACTTAACTAAGGAACATATTGTTAAAATAAATTTAATACCGTTCATCTGTAAATGTGTAGAATAGTGACACAAATTGGCTTATTGTTTAAATGTGATTTTTACTAGTAAAAGAAACTTATAAAAATCTTAAAATTCTTCTTCTTTGCACCTCAAAAACACATGGAAAAACTGTCACGGAAAAAACATGAAGCAGCCAAATCATATCAAAATGTTTGTCCATGACTTTTAAGTATTATCTGTAAAATCTGCATAAAGTATGAACAGTAGTTATAGTAAAATGGTCCCTGTTAGTGTTTACTAGACGTTATATGATATTTTTAGTGACATATTACTGCTGTATTAAGGTGTGACTGACCTGTGAGAAACATGTATCAGTAAAAAGTCAGCTTTTCACAAGTTCAGATTGATTTCACTTGACAGGAATGGAATTATTCTGACAGCAAATTAAAGCTGTCAGATAAATGTGGTGGAGTACAAAGTACAATAGTGATAAAGCAGAATGGAAGCATGAAGTGAATATACTCTATGCAAGTACCTCACATTTGTACTTATGTAGAGTTCAAATAAGTCACGACCAACACAGATACTACTATGAAACCCTGTCATCTCACTTAATCATAATTTGAATACGTTCATCTGACTATTTGACGCCTTTACTATACTTACATATGAGTCCTAGTCATCAGTCTGGTCCAGCACTTCATTGAACTGTCCAAGAAAACTACAAATGGTTCAGAATAAATCAGCTATGTTGCTCTTTCTAGAACAAACATTGTTAATGTCTTTGCTGTCAGGTAAAATCAATGGCTGTATTCATTGTTAGATTTTCTAAGATCTATTATAACAACAAAGACTGTGCATTATTAACAGCAAGTTAAGCACACCATTATTCAACAGAGAAAGCTGCTGAAGATTGTTGCACTTCACCAAAATGTAGAATTACATTAATTCAGCGCGTAGTGATATATTGAGCAATGTATGCATGGAATTTAACCTGAATACACAGCAAAATAACATATATGGCTTATAAAACACTCAAAGAATTGTCTAAGAAGAAATTCCTGTTATTAATATATATTCATTGGGTGTGTATACATAATATGGATATTCTGTTTGTTAGAGATGTTATTTATCTGTTTGATTGTGATGATTTAATTGGAGCTTTTGTATTTGTATTAACTGTACTGATTAGCATAGTGTGCTGTGATGGATGTGTATTCACTATTATTACTGTAAAGGAGGAATAGCAGTGGTTATGCAAAACCTAATGAGGATCTAAACAAAGAAATATTTACAAATCAACACATTTTGTTAATATTCATCACTCATTAACACAGTTTCATACATGAACTTAAAACACGATCTTTGATAAAGTGCAGACACGTATGCAAAACAGTCGCAATAAGCAACTCACCCAGAATAAAAGACCTTATATTGTAATATTGAAATACATATCAGTGTAAGATGTATTCCAGATATTATACATACAGTTAGTGTATAGGTTTTTACTATATTCTCAAACTTCAACCCCCACCCAACACCTCCTCTGCTCCTCATCCCCCTCATGGGAGGTAACAGCTGTGGTGTCACCCCAAGTCACATGACATGGGCAGGTGGGAAAAACCTATGTGGGACATCCATTGCCCCTTTCTTCCCTCCTATTCTTTCCCTCTCTTTCTGAATGTCAACCCCCTCCACCAACGCTCACACACATACTGCTTTTTTCAAGGGTGTGGCCATTTTGCATAGCTGGAATCTGCTCCCTGTTTGTAATTCATACTGTATGTCTGATCTCCCACATTGATGAAATTCCAGAGATAAAAAATTTCTCTTGCTTGAGTCCCTGCTTGTAGCTGTCATGTCGTTGTCGCGCGCCCAAGACTGTCAGCTGCTGAAGAGAAAATCTATCTATTTATGTAAAAATGAATATATTTCTGCAATAAAAATGTCAAATGTGACTTTTTCATTATACCAACTGTCTGTGGTAGCCGTTTGTGATGAACATCCATCTGTAATTGGATGCTACTCTGTATTTGAACAAGAAACTGAAAACCTATCAAAACTAAAATTTACTGTTAATCAAATAAACACTTGTATGTTTTTGTAGATTAGATGGAAAGGTTGAGATGTACTTTCACTTCATTTTGACACTGACAGCTCATGTTTTCATGAGCCAAAGTCATTAACAGAACAGTATCCTACAGTGTATAATATTCTAAATATATAACAGCTTTCTGTGACTCATATTTCACAAGTGAGCATTCCTCATATTATTTAATATGTGAACATGTATATTATTATATTAAGGGCATTTACTGCATGTCGAAGGAAGAGTTCATATATACATCAGGATTTTATATTGCTGCAGTGCCTATGAAAAAAGGTATTATACACTATCACTGTTTAAAACTGTACAGACAACTGATGTGAGCCTGGACAAACAGTAATTTTAATGAAGTGTGTCTTAGAGTGTCTGAACTGGCCATAGCTCAAACGTTACACGTAAGTCAAAACCACAGATTATAACATACAGTGGTGGAAAAAGGTTTTCGGACACCCTTAAAATTTTACAAAATCTCAGATATTATCATGAAATATTTCAGAAAGTGTGGCTGCATTGAATAGACACAAACAAATGGAAATCATTTGTTTGTTTATTGTGAAGAAGTAAAATTAACAAAACTAAATTCTCGACAGTTTCAACATGACACATCCTGTGTTTCAGAGGGCACTGAAACATCCAGTTTTGACCTGGGCAGAAAAGTGCACATGTAAGCATGGGCATGTGGATTTGGAGAATGGCACAATATTTGAATTTGATAAATTAAAATTGATTCTTAATGCAATATACCACAAATACATGGGGTGTCCAAAAACTTTTGTCCACCACTGTATATACATTATTATAATTATTATTATTATTATTATTATTATTATTATTATTATTATTAGACGTGTGTTGAAGGGGGAACACAATGTGCAGATTCAGTTTCCGGGGACGGTATTTGCAACCGGACCGACTACCACAACGGCTCATTCAGCGAATAATGACATTTTAACCCTTCATTTCACTTAATCTCGTTCTTCTTACTAACAAAAATAAATTCCGTTTTATGTATGAGACATATCTGTACAGAAGGAGTGGAAACTGGACATTAACGTGTTCATATTTTGTCCAATATGGCGGCGCCAGTTGTGCGGTTCACTGCAGGCTGATATTTGGGAAACATTTCAACAGAGGTCAGTGCTTACTGCTAATTCAGGACTAATGTTTTGCTGAAGAACATATTATTGTGTTACCTCATTCTCATCCTTTGTCTTTTTATTCTTTTAGTGATCGTTAGTTTTGAGTGTCTTTTGTTTGTCCTGTCATGTTACACTTAAATTAGCTTCCGGTTAATATAGTTTAAATTAATCAATTAGCCTAAAGCTACCGATTGCATTTATACTTGTCATGTTTATGATACACTTCCTGTTTTTTTTCTCCAGATAATGTTACTAACAGCTGCTCGGTTATCCAAAGTGCTGCAGCTCACCCTGGCGGTCATCAAACCAGATGCTGTAGCTCATCCTCTGATGTTACAGGTCACTTTATGTCACATTTATAAACGTCACACTTTATTTTGTACTCATTTATGTGTTATACTTTCACCAAACATGCGCACATACACATAGCTTTGTCACAGTTTAACATTTGTATTTTTGTTCCATTTCAGGCACTTCACCAGAAAATCCTGGAAAATGACTTTGCTATTATTAGATGCAAAGATCTTGTGTGGAGGAAACAGGACTCTGAGAGGTTTTATGCTGAACATTCAGGTGTGACTATAACTCATGTTTATCAGTGACTCAATTGAAGTGCTGTAGCTGCTGCTCAAACTCAGTTTGGCAGCTAGCAAGTCAGCAAATACATACATAATAATACATTTTATTTCTAACACACTTTTCATTCAGTGAATCTCAGAGTCTCTGAATGTGTTAGATTAAAAAGGATGACTTCCCTAGAAGAAGAGATAAACTCACATTAGCCTAAACTTTATAATACTGGTCTCTAATTATGTTTCATATGTGTTGCTTTCAAGGAAGGTTCTTCTATCAAAGACTTGTTGAATTCATGTCAAGGTAAACTTTTATTACAAATTCATTACAGTTTTAGTTTACCTGTGTTTGGATAAATGTCCCTGTGTATTACTTGAAATGCAGTGACCAGGAAATGTCCACAGCCCACTGAGATGACACACTGACATTTCAAACCCTGCAAGTCACCAGTATATCACTTTCTGAAATATCACATTATGATTTTCAATCATCAGAGAATTGTCATATTTAGCACAACACCCCTGGAGCAGTTGTCTGAAGTCATTACAGAGCCTGCTCACAAAAGCTTTCGGGGGCTCATGGAGCATGCACGGAGTCAGCTCCCTCTGAATTACTAAGGGTGCTTGTAATCACATTGTCATTGTTATTTTGTCAAAGCAGGGAAGCTACAGTTACTACAGCAACATCAATGTGTCCTATTGGAAACACAGGAGGGATTGTGAGCAGATCAGCCAGTGAAGCTTGAATCGGGTCCAGTTGGCAGTGTTAGCTAAAACTGATAAAGTGATATCTGTAGATGCCAGTTATGGATTTACAGCCAAGCTTTCTTCACAGGAGTCTCTGGAGATGCTAGATTATATTTGTGTGAAAAGTCAATAATTGGTCTGTTTAAACCTAGAACGCTTCCAATAATATTAGCATGTTTGCAACACACAGGCTGACAGGGTGTAGCTTTGTTTCTGTTTAGCTGACACGGTACAATATCTAACCACGATTGTAACATCTGTTGGGATGTCTTCCACAGTGGTCAAATGCGGGCATATATTTTAGCCAGAGATGATGCCATACGACACTGGAGAGAACTGATGGGACCAACTAAAGTGTTCAGGGCCAGATACACCTCCCCTTCCTCTATCAGAGGCCAGTTTGGCCTCACAGACACAAGAAACACAACTCACGGCTCAGGTATGTGGTGATCCATGAGACCAAACCATATCATCATACAGTGTGTTATTCATCATTTAGAGCACCATAAGCCAATTTCTCAATTTGGTGTGGGAATAAGTGGGTGATCAGGGTTTTTACATGGTTTATGAAGGTTTGTGGTGCTGTAATAGCTTTTTCTTGCTGTTATTTGACTAAAAACTATTCCCTTTTTCATCATTTTCGCTAGTCTTTGTTGCCTGACATTAGCCTATGAGTAAATAAAATGTCATATCATTTGGCTGATGGCAGTAGGTGATGTTTTATCTTTTGTGTTATAGTCATACTTGTTTCATAAACGTTTTTTAGCAGTTTTTTCTTTCTGTGATTTCTTTGATTTTGTGTCAGAAAAGACAGAATAACTAACAGCAAAAACAAAATGAAGTAAAAGAAAATAACAGTTCATCAGTTATCAGCTACATAGTTATTTTAAGATCAGTATCGGCCCCAATATGTCACAATTAGTGCATTCAAACATTTTTGATCTCTCTTATTACAGTTTTTAGACAATAGCTCAAAGAAATCCAAACTAATCTGTTAGACATTTCCCACTTTGAAACCCCAAACCCAAAACAGTCGGTCTGGGCTAATATGGTGTTATTTCTCTCCAGAGTTGTATAGACACCGATGCGTAGTTTTTGTTTCTTCATCTTAGGTGATGTTTCTAATGTTAAAACCCAGATGACAAATTAACATGATCTTAAAGCCTGTTTCATTTCTACAGATTCAGTTGAATCGGCTCAAAGAGAGATCGCTTTCTTCTTCCCTGATTTCTGTGTGGAGGAATGGATGCAGAAGGAGGAGCCGTCGTTCAGAGGAGGACAGATCCAGTACGACCATCAGAAAAAGATCCACACACTTTCAGCACCAAGTTGACCCCAGAGCAGCCATAATAGTTACTGATAAAGCAAATAGGCAATATGTAATGTGTATTTGTTCACCTCAGTTCCTCAAAGTGCCACTATATTCATCCAGTGTTATTATTAAAACACAGACATGCCACAATGAATTTATGTCATGTAAGACTATAAATGTTTTGTTTATTTTATTCTCATTAGAAAACACGTGGAATAAATGTATAAGAAACACTATTATACAAAACAACACCACATAGCGGGGCCATGTTTCCAGTTCAACTCCAACTCTCCTCCAGGCTTCACTGTAAATAGTGCAATCAGTATCATCAGATTCTGTTTCCTGAGCCTAATTTTTTATTTTTTTTTTTAAACAGCAGCAGCTATGTGTTCAACATCAGACCAGAACTAAAGTAAAATATCTTGTTTTAACCATATGAATTAAAATGTTAGGATATTTTATATTCTTACTTGTGAAATCTTAATGTGCTGCATTTTAAAACTATGATGTACATCCTATGCTTTCTTAATGTATTTTGTCTGATAATGTTGTTTGCTGTAAAATTAAGAATTTCTCTCATCTATAGTTTCACATGTCAAAATAGAGCGAAGCACTGTAACAAGCACCATAAAAATACATCTTACATAGTTAAATAAAATACAGGCTAGTTCAACTTGGAAAATGAAGAAATGAGCCACGTCTTTTAGTTCGGTTTAAAGTCTCGGAGGAAAGTCGAACCTTCGTGTGCTTTCATCAGCCTAGTTGTCCTCACAAAAACATAGTCAGTTCATTCGTGTCATGTCATCACGTTAGTTTGGCTTCTTCCACGCTCACCTGCGCTCAAGTGTTCTGCGCTGTCACCTGTTTGAGCGCCTCCACAGGTTTCATGACCTCGTATGTGGTGAGTGACTTCTTGACCTTGCCATTTTTGTCCACCTGATGGATGCTCTGTGTCACTGTGATGGTCACTTGCTTAGTGGACATCCGATTGTCCTGCCATTTTGTCTGTTAATTCAGAAGAATAAAACATGGAACTAAATGAAGATTTGTCATTGAATAATGTTCAGAGAGGAAGGGTTGAAATGCACCTGAGATTAGTGTTATTAGTGTTCTCTCCAGCACATATTTAAGATAAGAGATAAGATATGCCTTTATTAGTTCCACACACTGGAAAAAATCAAAATCTTACCAAGTGTATTTTTCTTATTTCTAATCAAAATATCTCATCACACTTAAAATAAGACATAATCACCTAAAGAGTAACTTTTCAGGGAGATATAAGAACTTATTTTTAGACAATAGATCTTGAAAATCTTACTCTAAGAAATCTTATCAAGATAATTTTCACTTGTTCCATTAGCAGATTATTTTGCTTGAATTAAGCAAAAAAAAAAAAAAAAATCTTGAATTAAGCAAAAAATCTGCCTATGGAACAAGTGAAAATTATCTTGGTAAGATTTCTTGAAGTAAGATTTTCAAGATCTATTGTATAAAAATAAATTCTTGTATCTCACTTAAAAATGAATCTTTAGGTGATTATGTCTTATTTGAAGTGTGATGAGATATTTTGACTAGAAATGAGAAAAATACACTTGCTAAGATTTAGATTTTTGCAGTGCAAGGGGAAATTCCAGACAACTGTAACAAATTACTTTGTTACATTAAAGAATAAGTATGAAAAAGTCCAGTCTGTGATTATCTAAACCACAGGTGCTAAACATATGGCCCGTGGGCCAAAACTAACCCGCCAAAGGGTCCAATCTGGCCCATGGGATGAACTTGTGAAATGCAAAAATTGCTCTAAAAATATTAACAATTAAGGATGTCAAAAACATTTTAGTTCAAGGGCCACATACAGACTAATTTGATCACAAGTGGGTTAGACCAGTAAAATACTATTATAATAACCTATAAGTAATGACAGCTCCACATTTTTCTCTGTTTTAGTGTAAAAAAAAAAAAAGTCAAATGACATGAAAATGTTACCACGTACAAACTATCCTCTGACAAAAAATGTGAATAGTCTGTGCAAATATGGTAAATGGACTGAACTTATAGCGCATTTTACACCTTCGTGGTGCCCAAAGCGCTTTACAAGGCCTCACACTTACCCATTCACACACACACACTCATACATGTTATTCTATATGAACAACATGAAATGCCTTTGGAGAAGTCAGTGCAGTTTTAATAATATTCTGCCTGTTACTAAATGTTTTGTGTCTTTGTCGATCCACTGTGATCTGTAAGTTGTGATACACATGTGTAAATGATAAACTGCGGCATAATATTGTTAAACTTTACACTGATTTTTCTCAAGAAATTTCAGTTTGTTTGTGGTTGTTCATGTTATTCACACTTTTAAAGGATATTTAGTAGATGTAAATGTTTCATAATGTAATTTGACCTTTTTTACTGTCATTATTTTACTGGTCTGGTTCATTTGAGATCACATTGGGCTGTATGTGGCCCCTGAACTAAAATGGCTCTGACACCCCGGATCCAAAGTTTCAAAGGAACCAGTGTCAAGACTTACAATCTCTTCGGTGTGTAGGACACTTCTGCGCTGCACTGTGGTGCCAGATGAAGGTAATACTGCTTCGTGCCGTGGAGAGGCCAGTATTTCAGGAGGGCTGTTGGGTTTGACGTCGTTCAGACTTGCCTCTGACACCGCTGAGCAGACCTTTAGGTAAGCCTGAGCAGGAGGAGGGAGGCCATCTTCAAAGAAATCTGGAACTGGGACAAAACAAAACTGGGCTTTGTTTCTCAGAGCAACTGAACCTTAAAAAAATGCAAATACATTCATGTTTCTATTTGGACACACTGTGGATACTTCTGTGTTAACTGGAAAAAGAGCATCCCTTCTGTTAAAAGTGCAAACTTGTAGCCTCATAAACCCCTGCTGTGTGTGCATACATGTATTATATAGGCTATGTGCATTCATTTCCAACTGTTTGGTACCTGTTAAGATGAAAAGTGAGTGAAAGGCCTTTAACAGTGTGCACAGAGTTGATAAAGCCCTGTCACTCACATATACCAAAGGGATTTTGGTGCTTCATCTTAGATTATTAGTGTTTAAAATATTGTTTGCACATTTAGCAGCTGCAAAAAAAGGTAGGTATATCCAATAATAACATTAAGGATGCACTACAACATCAGTATCAGCCAAAATAAGTTGTGTTTTCACTGATGTGGAGATCAGATGTTTATTGTGCTATAGTAAAAGTTTACTCCTATTGTTATGTTTCAATCTGTTTTAATTCAAAGGCAATGTGATGAATGGCTGAAATACTGCCTAATACTAGACATTTTTAGATTTAGAATGAACATTTCAACAACAACAATAATAACAGAGAGTAACATCAGTATTGGTCCCTAAAGAACAATAAATCAGAGTGAAAAGAACAAAGTGTATTGAGCTGAAAATGCAGTAGCATGGAATAGTTATCACAGAAGGCAAAATGGATAAAAGAAGTGTATTTGTAAAATATATCCTTAAAATGGTTTTGAAGGTCTTAAATGAAGAATAACTGTTGACATTGTGCTGTGTTGGGGTTTACAGTAGATAAAAATCCAAGAATAAACATCCGACTAAAACCTAATAAAGGGTTTGATGAATGTGTGATGTCTTCCTGTAGTGTTGGGAAAGATGCTCACTTTACATATTACTAATACATTGAATTTTTCATTATAATAGGCTATTTAATTTATTTTACACTATAAACCATCATCAAAAATCTAGTATTTTTATTGTGATGAGCCCTAATCCAGTCTTATAACAGTATGTATTATTTGTCAAACCTTTGGAGCAGTAAAAGTGTATGATTTTTGGTGAAAAACATCATAACTAATCGATATATAGTCTGTTGAGTTAACCTGAAAACACCAGTACAGTCGTAATCGTTGCTAGCTCGTAATTAAATTCGTCCGATTATGGATGTGTTTTCATGTCTTCAGGAAGGAGCTCAACTGAATTTGTCTTCACAATCACATCAAGGCTCCTTTGGCTGCTTTCACCAGCAGATGTATCTGTTGCCATGAGAGCCAAGTCCTGTTGAAGCACATGGGCTTTTGATGTGCGCTCATCACCATCATTTTGATGTGAGATCAGGGCCGTTCGCTGATTCATCTCCTCTGATCTTCAAACCATTCGATTCAGTGAAGAATTTTCAGGAGAAAACACATCAGCAGTTACCGATTCGTGGTCTGAATCTGAGCTGTATAAACAGACAGTGAATCAGCGCAGTTATTTCACACTATTTATTTGATTTATTTACCCTTTATAATGACAAGTGTCTTAGCTGGGATTTTATTTAAATGTCATTTTGTATTCGGAAAAGTATTGAACTATATATTACTGTTAATGTTAAATCTCAGCTCATGGTTATGTACACGCCTCACTTGGCTGCGTGGGATTTGTTTTGATTTCGTCTGTTTATGAATTTGCTCAAATTGTACCTCCTGATGCTGTGAGTTCTATTTTTTTTATGTTGTACAAATGTTGTCTCCTCAATAGGCTTCTGTGGGTTTGCTTTTCATGGTGGATTTGGAGAGAAGCCTTTATTTTATTACCACAGTTATTATATGAAGAGTTATTATAGTTATTATAGTGGTAAGACAGCCTTGAGTCTGCCTGAGCTGCAGTGGATCTCACACAAAGGAACATGTCCTTTCACATAGTCATTTCAGGCTATCTTTAGTCATAACATGACGTCACTGCAACCTTTATTCAACTTCATTTCAGTTTTCTCAAACAAAATGTATTGTGGTCCCAATTAACTATGCATGTAAAACTAACAGAAAAACACAAATGTACCATCCAAATCCTTGCAGTATAACATTTACACTGCAAAAATCTAAATCTTAGCAAGTGTATTTTTCTCATTTCTAGTTAAAATATCTCATCACACTTAAAATAAGACATAATCACCTAAAGAGTAACTT
>JAPQRP010000018.1:16667587-16682468 GCA_037367295.1 Apogon hyalosoma
CTATCTATCTATCTATCTATCTATCTATCTATCTATCTATCTATCTATCTATCTATCTATCTATCTATCTATCCACAATGATAGGACATTTTGCCAATGCTGCTCATCCTTAAGGAAAAAACAAAGCCAGAGTACAGAGCATTTCTCTTGATAATGAAACTTCACTTTGTAGTCTTTAAATACCAGCTGGGTTGAACCATTTTTATTTGTAATTTATTGGACACGCACACAGAATATTATTTCCACGATATTATCCAGACATGACAATGTGACTGCGAGTTTACCAAAGGAGATTACAACCCAACTTCTGCTTTTTCTCCATCTAGTCACTCTAATTAAAGTGCGAGCACTGTTGCTAGGTTACAGAGATGATTTGTTGCCGAGCAAAGGGACCATCCTGCCACACTCGTGTGCTTTAAGTCATCCTAGGCTGTTGCTGATTGTAATCTCTGATTTGGGGAGCCTTTTTTTTTTTTTTTTTTTTTAAATCAGGAGGAAATTTAGATCTTAAATTCAATCCTTTCTGGTCTGTCTTCTAAAATGCAACTGATGGCAACCTTTCAGAATCAATACATACTGAAATGAATCCACATTATGGGACTAGAAGTGTGCCTAACCATAAAAAGGAGCAGGCAGTGCAGCAGATGGGATTGTTTCATACACTGCTGATTCACCGTAATGGGAACAGGGAACATCCACAACTTAAAACCTGATGTATATTTCCCACAACTCAAACTGACAGGGCAGGTAAGGACTACGAGTGATCCAATTTTAGAGAATAAAGCCAGATCATTAGTACTTATTGTGCTAAAGTCTGTTTATTTTTGTCTTGTTCCCAAAAGGTAAAAAAAAAAAAAAAAAAAAAGAATGGCTTTATTGAACACAGTTATTTACTTTAATGAAAGGTGAAGGAAAAGGCGAAGGAAGTAAGTGAAGTAGCACGACTGGACCCACGTTTGTCAAGAAACGATGTGCCTGAGCTGATGTGCCCTCTAATCATCTGACTGTCAGAAATGATTCCATGTGTGTGCAACAGAACAGATCCACTGCTCGTATGTCTCTCACTGTATGGCGTATCATCGCAACTGAGACAAACTGTGTTCAAAATATCAAGCTGAAGGGAGAGGTATGTACATTTGATGAAAAACAAAAAAAAAAAAAACGTGATACAGGTAAGGTCGATTTAAATGTACCTATACGTTTTTCACTGAACTTAAACAATACTTTTAACATTCTGTGTGTATAATTACAATAAAAGGAACAAACTGAGGTTTTGAGGAGGTTATTGTAGAACAAAAGCACACTTTCACAATCTCAATTTGATTTAGTCTTTGTGTTTCTAACAAATGGGAATAGTCCTTAGTTTTAAATACCTACATGTTTTTATGAATGGATCAAGTTATTGTCAGACTAAATGACCTTCTACATGCCACTGTGTTTGATCAGTTTTGCATATTCTAGGACACACTAAAGTCAAAACACACAAATGAGCAACAAAACTGAGTGACTAGTCATCCTGATGCCAAAGAGTGACATCAACCCTCTAATTGAGCCGACTCTGAGCGGCTGTTCACACTCAACATTTATCTGATATGACACAGTGTCAACCTTCAGCAGCCATCTCTGTGTTATTGAGTGACTTTGTCAGTCATTTTGGCAGCCACTACTGCTGATTCATGTCTCTCTCCACAGAACAGTTTGCACCTGCTGACAAATTCAAGTTCCTCACATCACTTCAATGTCAGCTACCACTGCTTTGAGTCTTTATTTTAACAATGTTCTCAATTGTGATAATGAACCTGATGCTGACACACAGTAAGCGGCGATGAACCGCAACCGGAGTGGAACACAATTAATGTTGTGTTTGTAGGGTAAGTAATGCAAATATTTACAACAATATAAATAGGGTGATTTGATGCTACAAAAGGAATTATTTTTAATACCACATAAACAGAAAAAATATACATTCATGTCTTCACTTCTTATCACCTTCTATCTGTCTATCTGTCTGCCAGATTAAGCAAAAACTACAGTGCAGATTTCCAATCTTACATTTGACAAATTACATGCAACTTAGGCTACGTTCAGACTGCAGGGAAATGTGACCAATGTCTGATTTTTTTTATCCATATGTGACCTGCATTCGATCTGTTAAAGACAGTTTGAACAACACAAATCCAATTTTTTCAAATCCGATCCAGGCCACTTTTATATGTGGTCCTAAATCCGATACATGTCTGATATTTTGCAATGCGACTTCAGTCTGAATGGCTAGGTCGTATTTATCCAACCCTCACGTCACTGAAATGCCACAAACGTCACAATTCTGCATCCCAAGAGGAGGAGCGGCGGGAAAAAATATTTACTTCAAGATCTCTCTTGCACATGTGGGTCACTTCAGGGTCGCATTCAGTTCATACTCAAAACTGATAGAAATCTCATTTAATGTGTAATATGACCGAGCACACAAAAAAAACAACAACTGGATTTCACAAAAAAATCTGAATTGTGCATTAAGATCTGCTGTCTGAACGTAGCCTTAGTCTCAGGCTTTCTTGTATGGCAACAGTTGAATTAAAAAAGAATATGAAAATAAAACTAAAGAATTTCCCACTGGAACAGAATCAAGCAGCAACAGACCTACTTTCCCACTGTTATATAATCTTTTTGTCTGTATTCTTTGTTACTGTCAAATCACTTTAATAAGAGATGAAGGTTAAGTAGGTAAATTAGTTCCTTGGCAACACCTGTGTGTAGCAGCAGCAGCAATGCATCTCTGCCATTTTGGACATAGAGCTGTTGTCATAGATGATCGGACTGATGATGAAAGATTGCAGCCCTCAGATGTAAATACTACAACATCAAGGAGAACAGAGTCTGTTCTATGTTGATGGAGTCTTGTGGGAGAAGTGGCTTGATTCCACAGTACAATACAATGACAGTTCATTGTATTTCTCTATTGAAAAGTCCAACCAGGGATGAGTTGAAAAGCTAGCTCAATGTTAGAAACTCTGTGTACAGAACATCAGATGTCCTATATGTTCACAATCTTTCACTGCATTGTTCTTGATAAATAAATGAATAAATAAATAAAATAAAAATAAGCAGTTTGTGTCCTAACAATCAGATGACCGCTGTCACAGTCTTCGACATCTTATCTACAGATGAACAGATTATGTCACCGCCTGATAAGAGTTTAAACTAAAATGTGATTCTGTGAAACCAGCGAAAGCTTGAGGTACGACATGATGTATTACAAGCAATTTTTACACATTTACATTTTTTTTAATTGTTTCTACTATTTTCTATTTTATGTCATTGAAAGAATGACAAAACTCATTAAAAATATTCTTACCAATCCCTGCTGCCATCGCTCAGTAACCCACTTTTCTCCATCACATGACTGTCATGATTGTTAGCAGAACATCGGCTGAAGCAGCTGATACTACTGGTTCACACTGTTATTTCATTATTATTCCAAACATGACACTATTCTAAATTTGTCATAGTGTCATGCATATATCTTTAGACAGATATTCTGAATTAGGCATTTTTCCCCAAATATAGTGTTTTCTCTTCAAGACATGGGGTATGATGATATTATTACAATTTTATGAGGATTCTTTGGATGAGATTTTACTGATTTCATTCAGCTGGAGCAGAGACAAAGATCCTCTCAGTAGAGATGGATGGTCCAAAGAAAAGTCGACATCTGTGGTCAGAATGAGAAACAGAGCCACTATTTTACATTATGACATAGGAACTGAACATGTAACCAGGAATATTCATTTTCAGTAGCTACATTAACAGCTTCATTTAGTCATTTTCAGAATATTATGAGCATGCAAATGTAGCCAGTGATACACGACTAAATACTGTGCTATTTTGTGACAGGTTAATCATTATTTTTTTCATCAGTGAATTAGCTTATATTTCAGTCTTTCTCTGTTAGTTAAATCTTCTATAAGTAACAGTTAAAGTTTCATTTCATTGCATATATATTTTATGAACTAACCACTTGGCACCCACTGACAAATTAGAACTAAAATGTTTCTTACTACAATTACAGTCAGTTAATATGTTAGTGCCAGTAAAATGGGGTAAACATTGGCCAAAAACTTTTGGTTTGTTTGTGTTTTAATAATATTTTAGAAAGTGAAGGAGGAGTGAATAGTGGTCTTGACAGAGGTCTATGCTCTGCTCACTCCTCTTGCTCTTTACAGTAACAGACCCAAATAGAATATGAATAAAGAAAAGCACATTCTGTAATGTCTGTAGTCAACAGTGTCAGGAAAGTCAAATCATAGCTGACATTTGTTTAAGGAAGAAGGGAATGATGCCAGGGCACGTTTAGTGCAAAGCCATCAGTGAAAATGAATAACAGGCCCCTTTCATTTAGAGTATTAACCCTTTATAGGGCACTCATAGAAACAGAAATACAACATTTCAACCTCAGTGTGTTATTGGAGGACATAACAAGACTTTATTACTTTTGTGAAATTTTTCAAAATGTTTAATTGTTATGTAGAAAATCAAGGTTAATGAAGTTACCATATTTGGTTCCTAGTGGCAAAAAAAATCCAAGAAGTAAATAAAAAAAAAAAATGCTAGAACAACACATGTAATGTAAAGGGAACATGTATTTTAGAACATTAGAACATAACTTTTAGAACATTACAACAACATAAGTGCTGATCCAGACACCTGTCAACATACATATTATCCCTTTGAACATTAGTACCATTACTTCATAGTACCTAATAAAGCAGGTACACTCACTGTTCAACCAAAGGTGGACCTTACAGACCCTGTAGACTACATTTAACCTGAGATTGTTGACTCGCTGTCCTCACTAACTGTTGCTGCAATAGCTGGGTTTCCATGACAGTTTTCTGCAAAGTAAAAGCAATATTTCTACAATTTTGACAAACTTGTAGATGTTTCCATTGGAGAGTGTTTGGCTTCTGATATGTGATATTAGCAAAGTTCCGTGTCAGAATTCCCGTAAAATACTGTATAGTTCACTTAAGATGCTGGTTTAAAAAAAGATGGAGGCACTAAGTTTGATGCCAAACCTCCATGGTGTTGGCACTGTAGTGTCGGTTGCATCTACTGCTATTGCAGTGACTGTCTTAAACAAAAGAAGAAGGGAACGTATATTTGGCCCGAGGTGAAGTCCTTATTTATGGCAGTGGCCATGCAGAATGGATTTCTGGCAGAGAACTGTACATCAGGAATTCACCAACAAGTTGTAGATCCAGAATTTCCGAATGACCCGGGCAATGTTTAATGAACTGTGTGATGTTTTGAACCTCTTGTGGCACCAGACTTGTCATGCCCTCAGAAAGCAGTTCCTACACAAAAGCAAGTGGCTATTGCCCTGTACAAACCAGTGACTTGTTGTGAGTACAGGGGAACAGGTGAGACATTTGGGTTGAACAAAACTGCCGTGCACATATATGTGAAAATGCACAACATGCGTTTTCATTACACTTTTGCGCTATACTTCCATATCAAAATGTGTCAAAACCCCCCTCATGAGAGTGTAAAAACTTTTTTGCAATCTTTGACAGTTTTTGTGACATTTTGGTGTTTCCATCACCAGCTTTCTATAGTGCAATTTACATTTTGCACATTTCTGAGGGTAATGGAAACCCAGCTACTGTCTTATAATGTACAAACAATAGTCAGTTGCCTGATAAAGGGTTAAAGTGGAATAAAATTAGGGAAGTCTGTAAAGCAGATCTTGAGTTTGAACCAACAGTCTGTTACTATAGGTGCGACTTGCACATTAAACTGCATAATCACCTTCATTTACAACTGGTTAACATCCATGTTCATCATGATAATGGTCTTCATGGTGAATGGATGTAGAAACCACTGAATAAAAGCTGCAGAGTCAAAAAAAAACAATCTCTTATTGTTACACACATTTCATTCAATCAGCAATTGCATACAGGGTCAAAAAGAACATTTTAAATGGATTCAGCCTTAAATGTCACCTGTTGCTGCTTGATCTGCTCATCGATGCAGCAAATGAACCTGGCACCTGATGTGTTTTTCCAAAGAGCACCAGATCACAGTTAATTACCAGAAAGACACGAGGGAATTTCCATTTTGTTACTGAAGTCACAACCTTTTGGCTTTCTCCATGGGGTTTAGCCAAAGCGAAGAGGTCAAAGAAGAAAACAGTATTGGGTGAGAAAGACGAATGAACTGTCAAGTCTGAGGATGTGATTAGTGTGAGCGTGGAACACAGACACGAGAACAGTGAAGATGACCTTCAGACCTACCCCCTGTCCATCATACCTCTAAATCCATGGTAATGCTTCAGCCAGGGGTCGTGTGGCGGCTTGGGTCTCCATTCTGTTTGTCTCCTGAGTACAAACTGTGCAGCCTTCACAGCACACATACTACAAGTGTACTAAATTTTACCTTTTTGCTTATTTTACTGAGCAGATTTATACTGTACATTAAACTTTCAAAAACAGATGATAGAAGTGCATCAAGTGGAGCTATAAATCCAACTGAGAGCTGCTGATGAATGGGCTCTGCTCCCCATTTGGTTGAGGATAATGTTACTTCTCTCTAACCAAATAGCACAAAGCAGCAATATAAGTGTCTGTTTAACTTTACTGCCTTGAATTACAGCTTTTTCTGATTTTGTTAACATGACCAGACATATCTGAAAATTCTACTTTTGTCCTCTTTTTCTTACAAATGACACATTGCACAGTCTATTAATATCTCCATCTTGTCCACTTATTTGTGTCTCTCACAAACCCCGGACAATATTTTTCCAGCCCACTTGGTGGCAACAGTGTCTCATCTAGTTAAAGAATGACTTCGTTTATGAAAAAATTAAATAGAAGTGACTGATCAAGATAACAGGTATTAGCCTGCCAAAACATTTTATCACTGCTCTCGTCTTTACTAAGGGCAGACACTCATGTAAACAAACTTTTCACATTAACAGTTCAATTTAATGGCTGTTGAAAGGCTGAATTACACAGTGCAATGCTCTACAAACACTGCAGATACAGTGTGCATGATCACAGTGGTGATCTGGACCCCCGTGTTCTATTATGTAAAAAAAAAAAAGGGCTGGAGCAAAAATATGGGACTTAAATCGGCCTCTTCTTTCTCTGAACTTAAAATCTGTCGTGCATTTTAACTGAATTCACTCCACTCATCTTCCTTTCCTGAGGTCTGTGTTTGAGAATGAAATGTACTGAACTTCTCAAAAGAGAAAACACATTATTTGCGGTGATTAGTCATGTTTTGGGATATTTTTCCATTTAAATATCCTGTGTGTGGCTCACTGTGATGTTTGGAAACCACAATTGACTTCTGTGGGAATTCTGCAAGGTTTTTTTTTTTTTTTGCCCTTTTCTGTCTTGTAGTAAAGAGAACATTGTTTTTGTAACAGCTTTAATCAAATTTAGATTTTGTGTGTGTGTCTGTCTCATTGATTAAGATTAAAGACTGTGAAAATCAATACACTGGATGAAAAGTTCAGCAACCAACACAGTTAAGGGGTAAATACTTAATAGGACTGTCAGTGAATATTATAAATTAGATTATATATTAGCATAACTGGGATCTGATTCTAAAACTCTGAGTGCAATACATGATGGAAAGGAGTCACACAACGTACTCTGCATTGTTGAACATGAACTGTTTCTGCTGAAATGAGTGAATGATTCACAAACCTTGTGCTAATGATAGCATGTCCAACATGGAGGGCATGATTTGAGTTCCAAGAAACCAAAAAATAAGTTGGATTTTGGTCTGTAGACTGCTTCAACCATGAGATAAAGTTGTACGTAATCTACACTCAGACAAACCATTGTTTCTGGTGGACTTTAAACTCTTTAAAATAGCTTGTTAGATAATATTGGAGCATAAGTGAATTATACAGTATTATGTAGTTTTTGCAACATCACTTACACAGTATGTTTCATTCCTTGAGGAGTCTATTGTGGATAAAACACTGACTTATTCACATAAGAGACACAGGATAATCAAAGCACAGTATCTTTGGAGTATACATTTTAGATTAGTTTTATGATAGTAATTTTGTGATTAAATTTAACTTTATTTTTGTTCAGTTTTGACAGCATTAATGCCTATTACCTTTATAAAACATTTTAACAGTCACTGTTGGAGAAATACTTCAACGTCAAGAAATATTTCTAAGGGTTCGGAAACTTCTGTACGTCAAAGAAAATAAGCCAATTCTATTATTATTGGGTCTTTAACCAATCACAAAACCACTGCCCTTCTTCACACCTGCCATTAACATGCAACTTGGGTAATGCAATCACAAGTGGATGAGTTTAAGTACAAATAATAATAATAACAACCAAATAATTACTGGTTGGACCAAAAACATAATATCCCCGAAACTCCGTTCAGGGATATAATTATAAAACAAGTCATTTACTTAACCAACAGCAGCAAGGCAACAGCCGTGTCTGCCCTCAGCCCAGTTTCTTCCTTCAGGGCTCTCCACCGAGGAAAAGCCATGCCAGTACAAATCCTTGTTTGCCTTCTCCGTCGGTCACTTTCCTTCTTCGCTAATACTCCTTCAGCTGAACATCCAGGCTTTTCTTTGTGGTTGGATCCACTTTTGAACCGTGTCCCGGCATCTTCTTTGGCTTCTCCGCCATGTTGCTGAACTTGCTTTCCCTTTCTACCTGCGCTCTGCCTCTTGCTCCCCCTCCCTTCTTGTTGTGAGGTAAAATGTGTCATTTCCTGTGCACCAGCATGGGAATGTTGCTGGTTGACAAGCAAAGCAAAAATGATATATATTGAAAAATACCATGAAATTTTAGAGGAGTCGATCAGCTTAATCAGCATTGTGTCATCTCCTCTAGCAGTGGCCTGGGTGAAACGGATATTTAAGGACATGTAGAAGTTACGCACTATAGCTTTAACAAGGAAAAAGCTCACTGAGATTAAAAATCTCGTTTTCAAGAGTGTTCTGGCCAAGACAGCAGCAGCAGAAGTTACACAAAATAGAAATCACAGCCATACATCCACACTGAAAATATACATAAAAATATACATAAAACACAATGAAAAAAACATATAAAACACTAAGTAAGAACATACAAATTGGTACACACACAGGATGGACTACGATCTGATCACTAAAGTTGACAGTGGTATCAAACATCTTTGGTTTGATTGAAACAGACCAAGGAACAGACCCAGTCTCCTGTAAACTTCCAGTAGTGTAGGTGCAGAAAGCCCATCACTGCCTTGTTGATTAACCAACTGCTTTGGTTAAGAACAACAGTGCATTTAGTCTTTTGCATGTATGCTGTTGATTTACATGTCTGAAAGTGAGATTCAACATGTGAATAGAGGTTCTTAGAGCCGTTCACACACAACACATGTTATTATCAGGGCTATTAAAGTCCACACAGAGAATACACCAACATGAATATTAACAGTTAATACTTACTTTTCCTGCTTGTGTGCCCAACTTCAGCTTGCAGGAACTTTATTGCCAACTCAAATGTCACTTTGACATTTTTATGACATTCTAGTTTTACACTAGTCCTCAAAACAAGGCAACCAAATTCTTCACATTCTTTGTGCCAGTGCCTTTACTTTCCTTCCACACTTCTATTGTCCACAAGCTTGTTTCATCTCTATGTCTCTTGCCATCTGACATTTTGATTTCCAATTATGCTGCTTTGTCAAATCCTCCCAAGAGACACTGACACACTGTTTGGTTTATGTTTAAGCAACCATGACAATGAGGTGGCGTGATGTGTGTCAGATCAATGTCACTGTTCTTGCATCCCCTATTGTGTCGCATAATCAGCTCTTGCATTTAAACTCACTGTGCAATAGCCTTAACTTGAAGCTGGTTCATCAAAAAAACTTCCCTGCATGCTTTTACTGTCATTTATGTTTACATGCACCTGATTCGTGCTGTAACGTTAACGATTTCATCAAGAATACTAGAACAGAGCAGTTTTTCGATGGTGTTTTGTTTTCAGCACAGAAGCCTATTAAAGCATATAAAGACAGAGGATGTAGAGGAGTGGATTTGATAAGGCCAAGTAACATCCACATATATTACAAGCAGCTAATGCAGCCAGGACACTTCATATCTATAAACTATACACTGAAGATAGTTTCTTGGCATACAAGAATATGTGCTCTCTATCTAAACTTGTGATTGGGCAGCAGCTCTATTTTTGCAGTGCCTCGCTAAACCCCACCTGCTTCCCCAAAAGGATCAGCGATGGCTCAGGGTTCTTTGAGTAATTCTTGCTCATCAGTATTTCCTGTGTGAAGACTGAGGCAGATGAGGCTTCAAAACAAGAGCTGCTGATTACAAAAGGTTGCGTTGCTCGGTAAAGTTCACAGGTCTCACTAGAGATTGCAACTCTTTTAAAAGTTGTGCTTGTGAATGTGAACTTGTGGCAGGAAACGTTTCTTGTTTATTCAAGCCATGCTGCTGGAGAATGTTTTACTCAGTCAGCGATATTGATTAGAACTTAAATCAGGCGGTGGGCACGTCCAGATCATTTTGACTAGGGGTGGCAAAGGTGGAGCATGGGCTAAAGCAGGGACGGTATTGCAGAGTCACGATGCAGACACTGATGTTATGAAGGCAATCCAGAGGGACAGCCAAATTATTTTCAATCCATCACTGTCTGCAAAATAAATACCATCAAAATTGCTTTCAGAGTATCACTCACTGTAAAAGAGCTTCAGCTGCGTACAGATATAGCACAAAACAGCTGCAGGCAAATATACTCGACAACCTCTGCCGATACAAGTGCACCCAAGGGTTGTTGTGATGCAACAACTTTTAATTGACTGGCATTTTTCATACACAGCCTACCTAATTTGCATCGTCTTGAGACAGAGGCTACAACTGACAGACTTCACCTCATCTCATTGGCCAAGATTGACTTTTAGCTAATTACAGTTACAAAACAGGGGAGAGATATTTTTTTCAGAAACTGCAAGCAGGCTGACGGGATGCTGTGGGAGGAATTATAAAGCTTGTTAATTTCTCCAGAGTGCAATAAATGTTTAATTTTGCCTTTAAACTCAACAGATACTGTCTGATGTCAGAGATGTGCTCCTCTTATGGTTTAATGAGGCTGCTTTAGATGACTGGAAACAATTCACCTCAACACTTTGCTACTACTGATTATAATAGGAATGACTTATGTTCTGGACTTACTGCTTCTTTGTCATTGATGTCAGTGGAGAAAACAATTAAGAAACAATTCAGACTATAAGAGATACCCAGGAAGTAAGCTCCTAAAGCCACGACTACTCAGACAACAGCTACTTCTGCTTTTTCTTTTTATTTATTCTAGATGCCTAAAGATCATAAGCTAATGTGAAACAGTTTTGTGTCACAACAGCTCCTGAAAATTACTTGATATATTGCCAATTATTCTGTATAATTGCAAAAATCACCTCCACATAGCCAGATGAAATTTTGAGAAATGTGTAATGAGATTTCAAGTTTGTATATTTATTCATGTAAAATGTGCCCTGTGCAATTTGTACATACAAACAAACAAACAAACAAAAATGCAGCTTTTATTTATTCAACCCTGTATTCACTGTCAATAAATTGATCTACTTCGTTACAGGTATTGCATCCCCTCTTCCCAATTCTCAAGTTGTAGCTCCTCGGTTCTTCACCTCAGTCCCTCGTCCCTCCCACTTGAGATGTGGGTGGAGGGGTCGAAGCAAGAAAACAAGAAGAGAGGACGACATTAGACACCCTCACCTTGGAGCCGTCATTTCATATAGATTTCACGTCATATATGATGGGTGGACCACTATATTTTATGACGTTTGCTAGATGTGTGTTCGTGTGAACTTATGAATAATTTCACAATGTGGCATGTGTCAGTAGGTGATGTAGGGAAGTCCTTTTTCCATACAACATACACATTTGATCATTTTAACCCATAAAGACTCAGTGCTACTTTTGTGGCAGTTCCCAAATTCATTTTTCTCTGTTTCTACCTTTTTTAACTGATCTGTCACCAATTTTCTTTTAGAGTATTATCCTCTGTATTTAGCATTTTTTGAAGTGAATCATGCATTTTCCTATATTTAATCCCCATATCATTTAGATGTTCATGAAAACTCAGAGTACATTCAAAGTTGATTATATTAAAACAGAGAAAAATGAAGAAAAAGTTACTTTTTCAGCAAAGATATTGCTAACTGAATGTAAAAATAAGTATGTCCATCCACTGTCATAGATCTAACTCCATAAGTTTTACTAGTGAATCAGTGTTCTAGAAGATGATGGTGTTTCCATGTTCACTATGATGCCTCCAAATGTCCAACTGGGCCATATCTGATGACCATGAAAAGGCAACACTGTATTTTACACCAATTATTTACATGTATTGATAGGACTAGTGGATTAACAGTTATTAAACAGTTCATGTCCATAGATGGTTTGTGTCACTGATGGCTGTTTGGGTCTTTATGGGTTAAATAACAATGTCAGATTGAGGAAAACGTCCATTTTTAATGTTCTGCTCCTGCCATGGTTTGCATAAAACAGACGCTTCTTTCACTTGTTACCGGCTGACTGTCAGACTTCTGCAAAGTTTTAATAGCTCCTCCAGCCAGCCTCTGCAGTCCTCCATGTGCATTTAAGGGAAATGAAACATCCTTCAAGATGGCGCACTAAGATTGATTTCCAGATTGAGCTTTGAGGGGGTGGCAAAGAAGGAACTAAGAAGAGGCTTATGTCTACAAATAAATAATCACTTGGATTATACTACCTAGTGGCATAGAAAAAAAAAAATGCATTATGAGTTTTATGCAGAGTCTGGTTTTGACCGGCTCTATAAGTAAAGTGCCATGAGATAACTTTTGCTATGATTTGGCGCTATATAAATAAAATTTGATTTGATTATTTGCAGTTAATTGTCAATAAAATTCCATTATAATGACAGTGACAATGTTATGGCCTATTTGCATAATGCTCATGGTGATAATCCAACAGTAATGTGCTACAAATCTAATGAAATAAAAAAAGAAAAACATATGTTTAGACTTAATAAGACAAAACTATCATGATGCAACTGCGGAAGAAAATATTTCAGCTTTAAAATACTCATATATCTAAAAAGTATGGCTGAAACCTGTGTGGGAATTCACACCAGACAGTTCTTTTGTCCTTTCCACAGTCAGTGCTGAACTGTGAACTGTTCATCTCCAGACCAATGACACTGGCCTTTCTCCTTCCCAAGGACAATGATTCCTAAACTTTAACCAAGAATATTGATTTACTGAGACATAATTACCTGTCATCCAGTTCACCCAAAGACTTGCTTTGTGAAGGAAGATCTTTTAGAAATTTTATAATTCAAAGCATTGAATTACCTCTATCAATTGGATTTCGTTTTGCCACATTTTACTTTCCTCACCCTTCTTTGAACTGCCGGTGCACTGCCGGCCCAGCTCAATATATTATCTTTAAATAGCCATGACAAAAAAAAAAAAAAAAAAAAAAAAAAAGAAAAACAAATTAGTCATACGCAGACAGAGGATATTCACCGTGTTATGAATTTCATAGTCCAAATGACTCTGCTTTGACTTTAAGAAAAGTCTCTGCTGTGGATTTTGGATAAAAGCAAAGAGCAAAATTAATTATCATTTGCTTTATTGAATTTTGGAACGCAAACAGCAAAATAATAAAACTAAAATGGCTAAAAAGTGATGTATTGCACATAGGCTCTGGTCTTTTATTCCTGTGTAGCAGAAACAATTATTTCCACTAACATTCAACAACCTCATAAGAAACTGAAAATAGTGAAACGAAAATGTCTTTTTTGATTCATGGTGCATACAGTATCACTAAGAAAGTTATAGAAAAGAATTTATAGGCTATTGTTTTGTAAATAACCTATTTGTTACTGACTTTGTTAATTTTCTTCAACAGAGAGCATTCTCCTTTACAATGAGGGACCAAATATGCATATTTTCTGGAAGAGCATTTTTGATTTCTGAAGTTTATCCAGCTGTACTTCAGTCATGGATTATAGCTACAGCTTATTTCATGGCACCTTTTTCTGTGTCAGTGTTGTAATGTATTTGTAGCCATGTCCTGCTTGCCTTTAGCTGTGAATTATGCACACACATCAAAATCACATGATTCTCTCAGTTGTATATTCACTGAGTTGAGCTGTCTCATTAGAAGGATTTGATTTAAATGACGAGGCTGGAAGGTTTTAGTTGTGAAGGTGTGTGTATATGCCAACAGGAAAATTACACCACTGCTGCTACACTTTGCACTTTTAGATGTTTTGTTAATGCCAGTAAATGTGTGTGTAGAATACAAATGTGACGGAGTTATCACATCCATTGATCTACGGGGATTTCTAAAATTACCTTTCTTATCTTTCTCAATCAGACAAATCTCAATATTATCCATGAAAAGGTCAAAGTCAGGTTATGTGACATTGAAAAGCGTAGCCAACTTAAAACCCTTTCATATCTTTTGAAGCCACAATGTGTCTGCTTTGGAAAATAGTCTTTGTGTTCCAGTAACCATTAAAAAAAAACAAGAAACAGCTGACTTCTCAGTCTCCTCAAGAAATATAGGTTAAATGTCCCACAAAGTATGTATACTATTCCTCTCAGGTATGTCACTGACCTTTTGGGAGGATTACAGGATTTACTGCCGTCTAACATCCCTCTGGTGAAAAAGTTCGACTGTAGAAAGGTCATATTTAACTTTAGGATGGTCTGCGTTGAACAAAAGAAAGGAGAGTCTCTGCTTATCATTCATTCATCTTCTGAATTCTGTCTATCTTCACTGGGGTCTTGGGGGGGGGGGGGGGTGTGTGTCGCTGGAGCCTAT
>JAPQRP010000018.1:16692997-16703344 GCA_037367295.1 Apogon hyalosoma
CATTCATATTCTCTGAAAAATGGCCAAAGAATCACAAATTCTGCTAGGGTATGTAAACTTATGAGCACAACTGTATTCTGTCAAACCTAAGCTATAATGTTAACAACAACTGGATGGACAGATATTGCAAATACATAATGTCTTGGGTCCTGACTTTCCCCCACATCAAGGTATAAAACCACCATTTCTGTTTGCCTTTTACACTTTGGACATGAAAATGGTTCAGGGAAGACTTGACATGAATAAAATAATAATTTATAATATAAAAACATGAAAGGACATTTTTGACAGGTACCATTACAAGTTTTAAACTTTGTAGTTAAATCTCAAGTGGTGAAAAATAATGTTGGAAATGGTAAGAAGAAAGGGGAATTATATAGAAATATGACATTTCTGTTATTTGATCAACTTGTTTTCATACAGGTGAACAGAGATTGCAATCATACAAAATAATTGCAATAAGGCATTACACTTGATCAGTCTATGTGGCACTAGAATATATAGATATTTATACTCTCATAATGGATGACAATATAGATACACAAATATTAGTTAAAATGTGCAATATTACTGCATCACATAAAAACTCAAATCACACTCATAAAATAAATATTAATTGCCATTTTATATTGAGTCATGACATTTAAAAAGTTTACACAAAAAAAGATCATTTTGATAGTTATACTCTAGCTTGATCGATTTCAAGGAACATGGTGAAAATGCAGTCACCCTCAAGGGGTTTTCTGTCAGGTGTGCTTGAAGAGAGGCTGAGGTTGACCATATCTGACACCACTGTATAATGTTACCCCTCAGTGTGACCTGGAGCGACCAAATGTAACAGGCATATCCAGATTTAAGTCCCTGACAGGAGGAGGGGACAGTATTGTCGTCTGTCCGGGCTGATATACAGTCACTCAGGAAAAAAAATTAGGAGTCCACTCCAAATTTCCAGACCTGAACCCCATTGAAAACCTCTGGAATGGGATCAAGAAGAAGATGGATGGTCACAAGCCATCAAACAAAGGGCTGGTTGCATTTTTGTGCCAAGAGTGGCATAAAACACCCAGCAGCAAAGGGAAAGACTGATGGGGAGCCAAGACGCGTGGAAGCTGAGATTGGAAATCAAGGTTATTCCACCAAACACTGACTCCTGAACTCTTCTCTTCAGTTAAAGGTGTTCTATGTAGTATTGATATTCCAAACTATTAACAGCAGGGGGAAGTCGTGCACCAGAACACACGACTATCAAAATGACCAATCAATCAACACTGTCCCACACACTGTATCACTCACTGAATCAAGCATAAAGCTCATTATTTCATGCGACACACACACACACACACACACACACACGCACGCACACACACGCACACACACACACACACACACACACACACACACACCTGTATTATGCTATTTTCAAGTTTTCTCCCTCAAATAAAACTTTCACAGCTGAGAAAGCAAGGCATGGAAGACCAGCAGAGTGACTCACTACTCCCTCTAGTGTTCACATAAATCTATTGGCCTGTCAAGGTAAATACACTTTCACCCATTATGTTGGAACAATGTTGTCTTCAGACACATTCCTCTTTTTATTCCTATTTATATAAAACACTATTTTATTCCCACTTTATGGAAAATGGTGATTAAGTTCATCACTTCCAAACACTGTAAATATATTTTTAGGTCATATTTGAGTGTTTTACAGTAAAAATATTACATATAGCTCCTTAAAATTATTAGTATAAATATGTGGTTATTGTTTTTTTATTTTTCAAAGCTCACAATGGCATTAAACATATTTATGAATTCTATAGCACCTTTTACGCAGCACTTCTGTTACGGGAATATTTCGCATTTATTCCGGAATGATGTCTATGTTAAGGAAATGGGATCATTTGGTTCCACCTTTATCGTGGCTTTGCAACACCTCTGGAGGTAGTAAGGGAACCGTGATAAAAGTGGAATTATGATTCTGGAACGCTTTGTAAAAGGAACACCTCTCATTCCACAGAATCCATGCCAGTGTCTCCATATGTGCACTATACACTGTGCTATGTCACCACCCCTTTGATTCCGAAATGCAGGTCCGCTGTGTAAAAGTCCAGTCTGTCTCACCTCTGTTACTCTTTTGGCTTTGCTGTGTAAATTGGTCAATGGTTTAAAAAGGTGAGATCACCATCTTGCCTTTTTCCGGAATCTCTGTGTAAAAGTGGCTTCTGACAGTGAGTCATGCCTTGGTGCTTTCTAAAATAAACAAAAATACAAATTTTCCTTAAATGCATACCTATAGAGTGGAACCACTTCACATTAACCAAGGATTATGTGCAGAATTGCAAAAACTGACTCCTTTGAATTGTAGATTATATTCTCTCAGACTAAGGAGACACCGTTGTACACAATTTACACACAAACATTGATACTGGAAATGAACATTTGTGCTGCAGTAATTTTGTATGTTGTAAAGTGTTAAAGAAAACACAATTAAGGAGGGACTAGCCAATATTTGACTGTATGAAAGTTTGCCTCTTTCGTTGCCTACAAAATCACATCCGGTCCGCCTCCGCCAACAACAGAAAGTTCAGACAATATGCAGTAATCAGTGAGATGTAATCAGAAAGCCAATCAAGGGTAATAAAACTCATAATGTCTAGCCTAAAAAAATTTCATTATGGAGAGTCTGCGTGGGAAGATCAGGGTTGGCGTGTTTAAGACTGATCATAATGATGCCCTCTGAGGGATATTCACTGGTGAATCTTGGAGCATCACCCCTGAGTGAGAGAGGCTTTGTAAATGACAGGATAGACCTGTGAAAAACTGTATGAATGTTGATATGTTCAAAGTTTGATGTTCGCTCTAACTGCTAAAACCCTCTGCTGATTTTCTGTTTAGTTCACTGCCCCAACCCTTGTAGCAATTTCACACAAGCGTCAGTTGCAGTGAAGCAAACACTTTTTGTGTCTTTCACAATCAGACTTTAAAAACACGAGGGAACAGCAGGAGGTGTTTGGTCTAAAGTGACAACAGAGTGTGGTTAAGGACACAAATGCCAGTGTTTATTTTTATAAAACAGTGTGCTTTGCAGCATTTGCTCTCTATTATTTACCACCTTTGACATGGTGCACAAAATACAGATTTAAGTTACCACTGATAAATTATTCAAAGCATTTGCACCAAATGATAATAAAAAAGTAATTACTATGTGTGGTGCCTGCATATTGCACACTGATCAATGAATTAAGTCAAATGAACTCACACTGACAATGAGATAAGATTTTAGGTTTGATTGTTGACCAGGAAACCATATTTTCATCATTGTTATATGAAAACGTGGAAAACACATCTCAACAGACCGACTGAAATATAATAAATAATGCCCCTTTTCCACTGCTAGTATTGTCTAAACTTGCCTCAGATTAGCACAACTTTTTTCTAGTCCCACCTGTGTTTCCATTTAATACTCAATCCAGAATTGTTGCTGTGTCAGTACATATGTACATCAACATACAATGCAGAATACTGAGCCAAGCTAGCTAGAAAAGCTCTGAAAACACTGGAGCAAATTTTGTCATTGGTTAAATTGAATAAATTAGTCATATATTTTAAGTGTAAATGGCTATATTACTGACTGAAAAAATCTCAATACAACATATCATGAAGTAAAATATAACTTACAGTTATTCTCCATTATTGCATCACTGAAGATGATGTCAAACGAGTCAAGCTGATGCTGGCAGTGAAAAAGCACTATGTGATTTACATTCAGCATGTGAATATTTGATGTGGGTACATGGTTGCACTGTCCCACTCATAAGGCTTTGAATGAAAAAAAATTGTGCCATACATTTTTCTGTTATATATGTCATGTTTTGACCTCTGCCTCCTGTTCCACAGAGTGAACCAGGTGAAGTCAACATTAACATTGTGAATCATCTACTGTGTCTGCAGTTTTTTGGGTTTTTTTTTTGTAACACAACAGCTGCATGCTTGTTAAACATTTAATAAGTTCATTTTGCTTGCTTCACTGCTTGGTGCTATAAAAAGGTTTAAGCTTGTTTATCACAAGTCATCTTGTCATCCTAATACTGGAGTGTTGTCGCACATCACATATTGTCATCATACTGTGTATGTATAATGTGAGTTTTTTATACTTTATAAGTAAATGATTAATAATCTAATCAGGTTTAGTTATGTGTGTGTTTAATGTTTTTAAGCAGGATTGCATGGCAGTGGTGCAGAGGATATGAACTATTAGCTGAGTGTAGTCCAGTGCTGTTTATGCTTTACAGGCACAAATGTCCCTGTGAGATGCATAATTAAATTTCATAGTATGAAATGGCACCTCAGTGGTTTGACCAGTAAACGTTCTTTTGATTATGAGTAGTGTCAAATATGGACAGATTTAAGATGTTTTCAGCTTGGAAAACCAACATTTGGGCCTGAGTGAGGTAATGGATTTCCAAAATGACCATTTAGATATAAAAATATCAACCATCTTAAAACAAAAAATCCACTTGTACGGACAAAAACATACATATCATGAACATGCAAGGTTTATTCTTCTGTAAATACTGATTTAACCTGATAAAGAAAAGATCTGCTTTGCTTTTAAATGTGTTAGCCCCATCACATTTTGTTTCTTTAGACATGAGTAGAAATAAAACTGAACAGCAGGTCAAGCAGGGTCACTTAAGCCACGTTTCCACTACATGGTACTGGCTCGATTCGACTTGACTCAGGCTTTTTGTGTTTCCATTACGTAAAAGTACCTGGAACCTGGTACCCGGTACTTGTGTTTAGTATTTGCTCGGCCGAGGTTCCAAAACCGGTGAAGAGATACTAAACTGTGATGTGTAAAAACTGCAGACCACTGATTGGTCAGAGAGTTGTCACTGCATCATTGCATCATCAATGCGTAGCCCGACATTTTTAACAAACCAGATTCGGAAGTTGACAGTTAATATACCGGAAGGCTAAATAGATCCATGATGACAGCCCCCAAAATGACACCGTGGTTGGTCGAGGAGGTTCAGACGTTTCTGTCCTTGGTGGCTGATGAAAGATTCAGCATGAGCTTGATGGGGCAACATGGTTATGGAAGTTACACGCAGCATTGTTATGATGACCAGGTACCCTAAAGTCAGTACTACCCTGAAATGTAAACAGCCTCCAGGAATAGTGCCTGGTACCTGAGTCAAGTCGAGTCGGTACCATGTAGTGGCTTTATTCATGTCAAGTGCAGAGGAAATGGGCTTTTTTTCCAGCAGATTGAATCTGTGCCTTGTATTTGTTGTCAGACAATCTGAGCTGACTGTAAGAGTGAGGCAGACAGCGCAGGTTCACTGTTGAAATGAATGTCGACACCTCAGGGACAGTGCTTTTAGGAAGATTTTAAATAAATGATTGCTTGAGTGGAACCCACATTTAGTCCTCTATAACAAAAGATTTGTTTCTGTTTGTTTGAAGGTAAAGTGTGGTGAATACCTTGGAGACAAAATTATTATGAAAATACTACTAACAGTTTATTTACCAACCTGGAGCTGACTGGAGCCTGACCAAAGTCCTTGTATATTTTTCAGAATGTGATAGATTGAAATATTACTGTAAATATTCCACTGCACTATTAAATATTTAGAACTAAAGATGGAACAAGGTAAACTAAAATAAAAACAGGAGTATTGACTTTCACACTACAAAAAGTTGTTGCTTCCTGAAGACTGTATGGGTTTGATTTCACCAGACTCTCTTCAGCTTCCAAAAACCTCTGTCATCAGATTCTGCTTGAAACTTAAATCCTTATTGGTGGACAAAAACAAAGAGGCTTCTCCTTTTTCTAACACCACCATAAAATCAATGAGATATGCACAGAGAAAAAGATATATAAAAAAAAAAAAATAGACATATTTCTATCATCTTTGGCATCTTTTGGGGGTTTTATAAGCAAATGATTAAATTCATAACCAATGAATCATGAATTGATTGGAAAAAAGTAACACAAGTGTATTCAACAATATTTCACATATATAAATGTATATTTCCCATATGTATATACTATATATTCTGGTATTCAGTCCAGTTTGTACTGCATCCACCCCCAACAGCAATGTTATGGCAGCTTTAACACCCTATAATCCCCATTGTGGAAAGGGGAACCCCACTGAAAGCGGCTCCTGATTTTACTGTTTGCCCACAAAGCTTTAACTCTTGGAAACAGGCGGGTTTTATTTCCCAGAAAGAGAATGACATCTAATTCCCCTCAATTGCCCAGTGGGGCCATTTTAAAGCTGCTTTGAAAGGGCACTGATCTAAAAAGCCTCTCTGATAAACATACTCCAGATTATTTTCTGGTTTTGATCTATCTTGGTCACAGTGGTTCTCTAGCAGGGATTTTATATATTGTTTGAACTGACTGTCCAAAATGTGCCCACAGTGTATTATAACATGCTGGGCTGGTTATTTTCTCCAGGACTTCTCGAAAGTAATAACTGAAAAATTCATGCATCTGTATTGCTATTTGTCTTGAAACAGCTTTTGAACAACACAAATGTGGTATAAACACATTCACTACTATCAAGAGAATATAATGTGTGTTAGGCCAAACTTGTTTTTTATGTTGTTGCCCTTTTAGTCAAAGTCATGTGTAAAATTTCAACTTTCCTGCATCTTTTAACACTAATGCAATGCCTGCAGCTACAATTTTAGCTGAAAAAAGATGCACCTGCATCACCACATTAGCATGGTTTGATTAAATTAATTAACCGAACATGCTTTAATGTACAGAAATACTTGATGCGTGACGCTAAACACAGACCTCCTATTGTCAGGACTCAAATCCTCATAAAACAGATCAAAAATAAGGGACTGTGAGGGAACTTTTTAAGGAATTTTAGAGGACTTGACAAACACAACTTTTTGAATTGTATGTAAATCGTTGTAAACACATGCTAGTTTTTTCACTTGCTCCCCTGACTGATGACTCATTGAGAATAGATGGTAAAGTTGTGCAGTAAAGACTGTCCTTACTCTTCCTTGTGCTATATATGTGACATTGTTTTGAAGCTTGCCCTCAACAACAACCTCCAATCTGCCACCACACATTGAAAAGTGCAAGTTTTGGCAAAGATACATGGCTTTTAAGTTACTTTTTTATGAGAGTAACTCATTTATTTGCACAACGCACTTCCTCATGCACAAATATTAAACCAAAACATCTTCTCTCTTGATGTTATTTTGCAAATAGCAACAGCAAACAGCATTGCCCAAGAAATAGCCAGGTAACCCCCCCTATTCCAAATCAATACAGCCTCAGGTTTATCTACTTTGGCACAGCACTAACAAAATATGGAAATAGGTCTGCCTATGAAAGACTGCAATAAAGATATCCATCAAACTAATATCAGAGTTGAATCTTGCATTAGTTAAAACCAAACAGATTTTTTTTAAAACAAGAGATAATCTAAGTGAATCAACATAAACATAACATAACCTTTAGGAGGGTGAGACACATACTGTATTTACAGCACAGCTGTACTGGATTTTGCTTGTTGTACCTAACAGATGGTTTGATGTATAGATGAGTAAAAAAGTGCCATCTAGACTCTTCAAAAAAAATCTGACAATTCCCAGATCTTTTCTGTTACGAAGCACACTTCACTTTGACAAATTAATGCACAAACCTTAATTAAATAATAAATGACAGCTATTTTTACAGGCTGCTCTCTCTGCTTTGAAGCTTTAGCTGCATTTTACCACAGGGCCTTGGTTTTTATTACAGGTGATAAATTTCACACTCACCTTTCTGATTCATATCAACGAGCTGACTGATTCTGAGCACCATGAAGGGAAACAAATTGCATTATACTTGTCTATATGGTGATACTCAAGGTAATATCTGTGGAACACGGTGAGGTTTATAACAAAGATTTCCTGGTTCATATCAACTGTAACAGGCAGCTTTATAGCCCAACAATATGTGGAAACTCAAGACAAGTGACCCACAATTGCATGAACTTTTTTTTTTTTTCCCAATAACCTGAAATGCACAGATGTGCTCAGGCAGACAGTGTGAGATGGTGATATGGCAATATCAGCCTCTGAAGTACCATTCACAATCAACCAACATCCCCTGGATCTGGAGAGGTTTGACTCTTTTTTGACTCTTTTTTGCACTCAGAACAAACCCAAAATGTGCTTTTCATCAAGACAGGAACATTTTATGAACCATTGTGTCTGACTACCGGTTCTATTTGTCTTTTTCCATCTTTTTGGACAGTGATTACTCTCTTGTGTGTATGCACAGGCACACAAAACATGTAGCATGAACAGAGTTTATTATTTTATTCCTTTGCAAAATTTTAAGCAGTGTTCTGGTAGGAAATGATCAAAGCTAAAGCCTATCAAAGACCAATTAGAGTGTCCACTGCAAACACAGAGAGGAGATCAAAGACTGGGCTGCATTACATGACAGCCATTGGAGGAGAGACTAACTGAATCCCATTATTAGTGTGAGCACATACACTAATGGGGCTTTGCATGAAACAGTCCATTATTATTGCAAAGATGGTGCTGAAGAGTTGAGGTACTGGGCCCGTTCTGTGAATCAGTGAGTGTTTTTCTTTTCAAACTTTCCTTTGAAATGTTGTATGATAACTATTTTATTGTTATTGGTACCCAAGAATCCCACAGGACGAGGGGTTGAAAGTCACAGCAGACATTTTAAACAGCCTCTGCTACTGCACTGGCACCACCCGTCCCATCTAATCCTGGTATACACTGTGTGAAGGATGAAGAAAATTTTGGATAAAGTCTGCAACGTTGTATTTGAGCATGACGTAAGACTTGAGAAACCAAAATAAAACGCTAAAGTGGATTACAAGCTGTTGTTTTACAGATAGAGCTGGTACACCTGATGTGAGACAAAAGAACAATATGACACCCATTCAAGTGAATGCCATATTGACTTCCTTTTTTCAGCCAAACAGGTGTGCAAGCAAGATTTAGATACTTTAACCTGCATATTTTTACATGACATGCATTATTGCAGTTGTCTGATTGAACTAAAATGTCTTTCATGGACCCAAATGTTTAAATCCATTGAACATCATATTTCCAACATCTACAAAACATTTGGTCAGGGAGGGTGGTACATTCTAATATTTACCAGTCTGGTTTGATATGGAAACACCATATGGATTTTTCTGAAAATGGACATGCTGGTATAATCCTCAACAGATGGTAATTACAACTATAGCTGCTGTTCAGTGATGCTTTCAAATCAACATCTGGCTCCATCGTTAAGTTGAATCCACAAATGACAGAGAGAACTAAAAATAAGTCAACAAATACATAAATGCTTAGTCATGTTCATCTTCAGAGGTCTATGTTGTATGTGTCAAAGGCAATTAAGCAGTTTAGCAGCACAACAGTGTGATAATGACTTAACTCTGAAAGGCCTTTTCATCTGCCGTGTCTACCATATGTGATGGTGCTGTCGCCTAAACATACAATATACATCTCAACTTTCAACTTCCTCCATATGTTGACATATGGTACTGTATAATGTATGTGTATGAAATATTTTAGATACATATGTCACATGTGTTTGTGATATTTGTATGACCTGAGATATGGAATGTTAACTCATTAAAGGGGTTCTATGTAGTACTGATATTCTAAACTCAACAGCAGGGGGAAGTCGAGGACCAGAACACAAAATGGCAACCAAAACCACCAGTGAATCAATGTTATGTATCCACAGACTGTATCATCCACTGAATAAAGTGTAGGCTATATAAGGCTCACTGTTCACACACACATGTACATTCTAGGATCAAGTTTTCTTCTTCAAACTATATCTCATAGCAGGTCATTTTGACAGTAAATCAAATAATTTTCATGTTCTGCATAAGCTGATAGTTCACATTTTAGCTCTTATTTATTTAATTATTTGTTTCGCACATGCAAGACATTAATCAAAGACATAACAAAACAAAGGTGCAGGAAGAGGCAGAAAGCCTAAACTGGCTTGTTTTAAAGCCTCCACCTTATTCATACATAAACAACTGTATAACATAAAGTTATGAGATTTCTATAGTCCATACACATTCAGATTTTATTGAAAAAGAAAAAAAAGAAAGACAATATCTATTACAATATAGACAGTCACGGAAAAAATGATTAGACCATCAAGTCATCAAAAACAATGGTTATGCAATCAAGTACTAACTCTTCTGTGTATCATGTGACTAAAACAGACAGAAAACATGGAATACCTAAAAGCACTGTTTTTGTCAGTACAGTGCCATAGATATTGATGTAAGAACTGAAGTGATTTTGGTTATTATCAAG
>JAPQRP010000018.1:16723923-16737714 GCA_037367295.1 Apogon hyalosoma
CATTTTAGGTAATCAGCTCAAAGTTTGGACATATTTTCAGTATGGACTACAACCGCTGCTGCTGACAAACAATTATGGCCTATTCAGAGAAATGTTCATCAGAAGTCTTGATCTTATATGTGCAAATGTTGTGACATTACTAGTTATATATATAAAACAAATCAAGCAGGAATTAAAACAGAAGAAATCCATTTGATTTTTGCCAAAATAAATATATAGACAGCTTTGCAGCACCTGGAGGGTTCAAATGTACCAAAGACTAATAAAAGTGGGGTTAGCAAAATATGACCCCTTTAACATGATGTGAAAGCTTAAAGAGTTCTGATCTGACTTTTCAGAATGAGACCCACAAAAAAGATTGTATCTGTACCTGATCAGGGCCACATATGGAAGTGATCTGCATCAGAATTGTAAGGTCAGATTGCATGGGATTTGTGCTGTTCACATCATATATATATATATATATATATATATATATATATATGACTTAAAGAGTGAAAAGATCAGCTGTGGGCCATGTTTGCCTGCAGTGTAAACATAGCTTTGCTGTATTCTTCATTGCCTCTCTCCTGTGTGTGTACTACTGCAACACTGTGCTATGCTAGACCATTACCTTTGCAATGGAGTTAACATCAATAAATAAACCAGCCCCCAACACAAATTACAGTCTTACATATTGAACCTTTAAAGCCACCCCATCACACTATCTTAGAAAATAATGATTTTTTTCCTTGGGAAATTATAACTCCGTTTTTTTTTTTTTTTTCTGAAATGTATTTAATACATAACAATGAAATCCTTCAGAGCTGATGAGATTGTAACCTTTGGCCATCCTCAAATTTTTTTAATTTATGGGTGACAATATTATTCTGCAAAAAGCTGGCCAACAGAGATATGATACAGAGAAGCCACAATTTAATTTCTGCTTCTGATTATTTGTGCAATTTTTTAATTTTTTTTTCTCTGCAGTGTTTCCCTATTCACATAACTTGAAAACACACCTAACTAATGAGAAACTGTGCTCGCCACAGCTTGAGGCCAGGTTTAGATTGGCAGAGTATTGCCAGAAACATATGTGCTGTGGGTTTCCTTTTCATTCAGATTTTGTTGTTTTCAACGCATCATGACTTCCTTATCACTACCTTGTGTGCACGCCTTTTCTTCCTGGATTCAATTTAATATACATAGAAAAAGCTCCTTAGAAATTTTGGCTGGTCTGAGCGAACTTCTGGACTTTTGCATATTACTGTTGTTCATTTCAGTGTTTCCTACGCATCCATCATTCTTGTTTTGGACCCATACATTTACCAGCTGCAAACAAGTGGAAGAACAGTCCACAGAACATTTACATTTATCACACCATCAGAAATAAACTAACTCAAAAGCGTGATGCAGTGCAGTGGCTTTGTATTGATGTTTGTGTAAAAGAGACAATATAAATAATGCATTTTATCTCAAATGAAATTGGATTCTCATTCATCCCAAGCAATGTGAGCTGGGACATATTGTCCTGTAATCTCTTCTTTGACTCCTCAGCTGAAGAGTCTGCAGGTGCTGAGGGTGAATACTGCATGTGGTTAGTACAGTCACTTTACCACTCAGGTATAAACAATGAAAAGAAGCATCCAGGACAGCGGAGAAGACTGTAATACTACCAACCTGTCAGCAATACGATAAAGAGCACAGTGTGTGTTCATGTGTACTTTTAAGTGTCATTACATTTTTGTGAGAGGGGCTTACTCAGTGAAGGAGAAAGAAATCCAACCTGTTCCCACCTGTGATGAACCATGTGTACACAAGTCTCTTGTAAGTGCACTTGAGGTGCACACAATGTGTCAGCGCACTGTTCAGAAAACAGCTTTCAAGATAACGGTGAAAATCTATGTGAGCATCTATGCTGTGAGATCAGTTGTGTGTGGAAATAGTCACCAGGGTAGGGCAATTCTTAAAAAAAAAAAAAACACTGCACTGCTGTTAGACTCCACAAATACACACTTAATACAAAATCTGTATATTTTAAATATATTTTATAGCTATAAATAAGGTTGTATGATAAGATAATACATATAGCATGTGATGATAGAAAGACATAAATCATTTCACATCCTCTATCATTTATTTGATGTTTAGGGCAGTGTTTTCATTACTTGAATGACACTTTGCAGATTATGCTGCAGACCAGTCCCCACAACCGGCAAACACTGACACCATTACTCATCTAGCTGTATTTGCCTTTTCATATTTCATACTTCAATATTTTGTATGATGTGCACACGTTTAATTAAATAAAAGGACAAAACCTAGTAACCCATAAAGACCCAAACAACCACTGGCGACCAAAATCATCTACCAATATAAAATGTTTAATAACTTCTGACCCACCTAAACCTATCAAACCATGTCAATAATTGGTGTAAAATATAGTTTGTCGTCTTTTCATGATCATCAGATATGACCCATTTGGGTGTCCAAAGGCTCTGTAGTGAACGTGGAAACACCTTCATCTTCTACAACATCGATTCAAAAGTAAAACCCATGGAGTTGGATCAGTGACAGGGGATGGAGACACTGGGTTTATGTTCAGTCAATGAAATTTGACTGAAAGTGTCACATTTTCTTCATTTTTCTCTGTTTTTGATATTATGACAACTAACTTTAATCTGAGCTTTAATGAACATCTACATGATCAGTAAATTAAATATGGGAAAATACCTGATTTTTATTGAAGAAATGCAAAATACAGAGGATAATATTATAATAAATGGTGATAAATTACTTAAGAAATGTTGAATCGAGAGAAATATTCATTTTGAAACTGCCGCAAAAGTCACACTGGGTCTTTATGGGTTAAATATCACTATGTATTTATTATTTTAGCATATACTGCAATTCACAATGTAAAACAAATAGGCCTTTTCACTTTGTCATTTAATGCAGACAGTGATCACTTAATCTACACAAAATGGTTGAAGTGTCAAATGTATCACTGTCTAGATATGTACGTCAGAATAAAAGGATTTGCTTGAATTGTGTAGTCCTACAATTGTGGACTTGAAATCCAGTTTTAATACAGAAATGACACGCTGCTACAGACACTGGTGGTAAATCTTGATGACTTTTTAACACCACTCGTCTTTGCAACTGTGCATCACTACAAAGCTTTTCTTTGCATCGCTGCACCTACAAAACACTAAGAGCCTCCATGCTGCCCATTGTGCAGTGACCCCAGTCAGATGGCTCTCAGTGTGCAGGGCATTAGATACAAGTCCACACATCTTCTCAGCCGTCTTCTCCGTTGGGATTTTAGTGTGAGATTACAAACTGAGATTTGATGACAATTCCATCTTTCTGTGTTTGTGACCCCTATTGCAACCTTAGAAGGTTTAACAATAGCTGTGATACTATCAGTTATGAAACCTGAGTGGAGGTTTGAGTCTGAGTCACTGTGAATTTCTCTTGCAGAGGGTGAAGACAGATGACAGCAGCAGACTCTTCATCTAATCAGCTGCCTTATCAACACTAGCTAATTTCAGCATTCTGACAGTTGGACAGTGTACGCCAATGTACTTTTCCACTGCAGAGGGGTAATACAAAGTGGCATCTTCACTCACAGGGCACAGGAGAAATGCAAAATTACCCACACCACCTGCCCATGGTTTTTTGCCATGCTTGCTTTCAAGATAATGAATTCCTGCAGGCAGACTCACAGAAGAGAGCACCACTTTGCCACACTGCACAGCTGCAACACTTCAGCAGCAGATTTTTTTTCTAAATAGACATATTTGGCACAGGTACTGTAACAGGAAAATCATTTTGCCACAGTGCTAAAGATTTCAGAGTGATCTTGTCAGAGCAAAACTAAATTAGAAGTAAAAAGGTCAAAAACGTTACATAATTCAAATCAGAAGGAAACAATGATTCAGTGATTGTTTACAAATAGGGACAAAAAAGTATTATCATATAAATTAAACTGCGGGCCCATTAGCACCAATTAGGATCCTTTCACACCTTCTTCATTCTTCAGAATAAGAATCCTGGTCACTGTTGACATTGTAAAGACAACATTTCTAGTGAAAATCTATTTTACCACTTCTTCATAGCAGTAAGAAATTGCACACAACTGTACACAGTGCAAACAGTATTAAAACAGTGTTGTATAAATGAACCCTACTGATTTGATCAAATACTTAACAGGTTAAGGTACGATCTATGGATCTTTTTAATTTTAGATTTTACATATGATGCCTCCCACCATAGTGACCAGACATATGGTTGTTGGTCTGACCAAAAGAAATATTTTTGGTCTGGATCAAAGCAATAATTGACAATCATTGCCAATGAATAACAGAAGAAGAAGTTATGAATGAGGTGAAAACAACAGACAACATCAACAGTCTGTAGTAAGACATGCATCCCATGTACATGACGAAGTAAGACAAAGTACTAGTCTGCTCTCCAAGCACCCTGCACTAATGTATACCGTGTAAAAAGAAACCTTGCTTCAGACCTTGGGTCGGTCTTTCATGTCTGAAAATGCCCTTTGAAAGCACGTCAAATACACATCTGAAACGTCTTGCACTGTACTACTCTTGCACTTCAAAAGAAATCTGACCCAGTGTTGGACGTTTGGATGTTAAGCGGAACAGAACATATGTCATACATGAAATCACCACCAGTGTTGTGGAATTACTCTCAGAGTGGAAAACTGCAGTAAAATATGCACTAGAACCTCAGTTTGCCTGTTAGATGCCTTAGGTATCCTAATATATATGAGACAGAGGCTACTGAAGTCTGATTAGTAATTCAACTTGTGTAACAAAAACACATCCATAAGACCCAAAACTGTTTGAGGATGTTTTCAGACTTTCATGCACCCCTTTCTGAGAGTAATTCACTTCTGTTTCTTGGGAGAAATTACCTCTCTGGGGTGATGGGAAACATCTCTCTTGCTGATGAACACTGGAGGCTATCAAAACTGTCAGTCATGAGCAAGACTTAAGGAGTAAAAACATTATTAGTCATGCCCCCTGTGTTTCCTCACTGTGAAAGTACATCCTTCACTCTGTCACTGCCTTCCATCACCATAATCTAGGCCTAATTATCACCTAATAGGTCCATTTGTCACACTACGGGAGCACAGAGACCTTTGATAGACTATGATTAACTGGTTTCAAAATAGAAGTGTTGTCGGTCATTGTGATCCATATGTATTCTTAGATTAGACTGAATGATCAAATCTTCAGTCACCAACCAGCAAATGTTTCTTGACATGTTTGGTTTGACTTTGTCTCCTCATCTGTTAGGTTTTTCATTTGTCTCGTTCAATAGAATCATATCCAATTTCAAAGAAACGGAGTCATTCATTATGAAAGTGAGGTATGCATGTTCACATCCTAGGCAGTGCAAAAAAAACCCAAAAAACATAAAATAGGTGATTTTTTTTTTTTTAAAACGTGACCACGGTCAACATATGCATTGAAAATTGGCCTGTGGCTGTGCTGTGTCTACTATATGACTACAGAGAAAAATCATTATTTATGACCATATGGGACTGGAAATGAAACATGCATTACAGTATTTATTATACATTTTTTAAATAAATGCCAAACAGTATTTCTGAAATGTCTGCCCCAGACACGTTCATCTGCACAGAACACCTGAATTAACATTAGACCATCCATATTATTTGTTTACTTTCCAATTATTTGGCAAATAGAACATGTCACATTTGGATAACATCAAGATGTTTCTTTGCTGGAAGTAAATAAGACTGATAGTTTGTATTCCATTAAAATACTGAAACGGCATCATAAATCTGCATTTTACGGTGTCATAAGCTTCTTTAAGTGAGGAGTGAGACTGACAGAGGTATGGCACTGCAGGAGCACTTATGATACAACCTATAGGCTCAATTAAAATAAGCAGTAAAATTGGTGTCAAATGGGAAGTAGAAAATGTATTTGTAGCAAACAATAAATCATCTGGTTTCCTTAATTGACTTTCCTTTTAAGGGTGTTAAATGTCCTTTCACTTTCACTTACTCTGATGAGAATGCACAGTGAGAATTACAGAGTGCCGCAGAGTCCCTGAAAGTCCATTCATAAAGTGTGAGTGCAAGAACTACCTGCAAAAGTAAAGAATGGCCCTGTGTAAATCTGAAATGCATTTGCCCATAGTAATATTAATTTATCACTTCCTTCATAAGGAGATATTACTTTTCTTCCCTCAAACTGCATTGGAGACAAGTGCTGGTGTTTAACACTGACAGTATGTTTGCCTTTATCTTTATTTTACACTCATTGTTCTTAGACAGTTTAGATGGAAAAGCTCTGAGTACCAACACTGTTTTTCCATCAGTTTCTGAGACAGGTCAGATAAATACATTTCAAACTGCATTAATAAGTCAGTTTTGTTCTCTAAGACTAACTGACACCAAGCTTATGGTTCCTTTGCCAAAACATTGTTTGTGTATTTGACATTCCACAAACAAACCCCAGTCATACCCTGTAAAAAATAATAAGGCTGTGTCCTATTTGCATAATTGGAATATTTTCACTGACTCTAAGTTGTGGCTGAAAACAACAACAAAAAAATATATGTGTAAACAGAAATGACAATGGAACAAAGTATAGCAACCTTGCTAAGTTTTGCACAAATCATCCATACATTTTAGCAACTCCAGCCAAAAAATACACGCATGCATGAAAAAATGTATGCATTATCATATTTTTAACAATTGTGCTGTTATTCTATTTGACACACGAGAAATAATAACAAAATGTTGACTGCATCAGCATTGATAAACATATACGTGCGTGACTATTACTCAGACTTTGATGCTTTTATACTTTGCGTCTTGTGTTTTGACTAGAAAATATAGCAGGAACCATGAATGTGGTGCAAGGAATGAGGAAAAGTAATAAAAAGTCAACATTTGTTTAAACTGTAGTAGGCAGGGACCAGGAAAAAAGCACATGCTTCTCCTAACTCTGTATACACTGTGTATACAGACAATAACTATGTTTTTGTCCAAACTAATAATCCAAAGTTCTACTGTCTGAACTCAGGCATCTTTTGTTCCTTCTGGAAAAGGTTGGCTTTTAGATATTTGCTCACATCTTAAACCTCTGTCATGGCTTTTTTAACGCTAGATGTGTTTCTTCTTCCAACCAGAAGTGTGGTCTTTTCATTGGAGCATTCATCTCTACCAGGGAGGATCTTTGTCTTGACTCCTGTAGAGTGTAAACCAAGGCCGTGTGTCACAACCTGCAATAAAACCAGAATAGTATCGCATATCCCACATGTGAAATGGAAAATGCTGCATTTGGAAAATAAGCCTAGTTTGAGATATGCAATGCTGTTTATATGAGACCTGTCAAATGCAGAAGAATAGTGTGCATTTAGATGCGCTCACTGTCACAGTATTTTAATGGTTAAAGGTGAACTCACTTTACTATCCCCACAGGGAAGGTCACTCTCTGCATTTTACTCATCACAACACACACAGCACCTAGGATTAGCCTTATCATTAGCACTTAGGAGCAGTGAGCTGCAACTGAAGGTGTTTGTGGACCAACTCCACATCTTCATGAGAACTGTGGTCAGGGGCACCGACAGGAGAATTAACCTATACATATTTCTTTAGGTGAAACATCACCTATAGAGAAACTGTTGTGTTGCCCCTATGGTGAGGAATAGACCGACAAAAGCCCTGCTCAGGCTGGCTGTTCCAAGTCAAGGGAAGGTTTGTTTTTTTTTTACCCCGCCCCCCAAAGGGGTGGCAAGGGTATTGTTTTTGGTTTGTTTTTTTTTTTTTTTTAGTTTGTCAGCAACTTTTACGCAAAAACTACTGGACCAATTTCCATGAAATTTTCTGGAAAGGTGTGAGGTGTTCCAGAATAGATCCCATCAAATTTTGGTGAATGTAGGTCAAAGGTCAAGGTCACCAAAATGTGTTTTTGCAATGTTAAGAGATAGGGCAAATTAGGTAAAAAGCTTGTGAGGGGTGGGGTTTGTTGTGCCTTGCACCACTTGTTTTTTTTTGTTTTTTTTTTTGTTTTTTTTTACAAATCACTTCAATTATAAAGCGTTGAATGTTGCTATGAAAAACACTGCCTACTGTAGCTTTAAGTATGTTATATAGCAAATTATAGTGAGTCAAGTCTGATAAAAAAAAAAAATAATACTTTTATTTGACTTCCCACTTTCTTTGTTTTTATGTTCTTTACCTCTAGGATGGGTTATGCAGATTATGACATGTTTTTTTTTTCTTCTTACATATAATACTTCACCAAAACTCCAAAACAGTTTGTTAATAAGCACAATTGTGTAACTGTTTTATTATAACTTCCTAAACTTCAGTTCAACATAAAAACACCTCTGAAAGAAATGCTTTGAACAGTGTTGTAGACTTTGAGTAAATCATTTCTGAAATGACTAAATATAGCAAATCAATCTTGATGCGCCATTTACCACACCAGAGCCTGCCAGTGCCCTCAGTCCCAATAATCAGTCTAATGGAGAAGTGGGTCTCAGGCACAGAATGTCCAGCAGGAGCCATTAGTGGCTTTAATCTGTCAGCACAGGGAATGTAAACAGAAAGCTCTGACAATAACCAAACCACCCACTACATGTTAACTCTTACAATGCTCTTACAGCCTGCACTTCAATATTACACTAGAAGTAACACAGAGGCCTAATGATGATGACGACATATCGAACTGTGCCTCTGTCAAACGTTCACATTTCACATTATCTGTGAAATTAAATATCATCTCTGTGGTGTAAGGAATCCAACAGAAGCATAGAAAAAACAGTGGCGCACACATTAAACGCATCTGAATGATCATCACTGACTGTTTTTTGGACCCAAGCCTTGTACCATACATGCACTGTCTGAAAAACCTGTGCCTATGATGAGAGCTAAATCATAGTTGTCTGCAGTGAACATGGAATTTGATATTTAGAGATGGACGCCAGTGTTTGACCCTGACTAAAGCCATGCCATCAGCTTGTTTTGTAACTAAGCACAGTAATGTGAGAGGAAACGAGACAGCATTGTCCTGAACTGAGCCCTTGACCCAGAACAGAATACACAGACAGACGGGCTGTTGACCATACTGTTTAGGAAATTGTATAACAGCCATCAGTGGACAAGGGTATAAAGGAGAAACCTGGTTCACCCTAGTGCAGGAGGAGTTTGTGAATAGATAGAGATATATTAATGCATGTTTTATTATCACTGATGATACACCTCTAGGTGAATGTTACCGATTTTAACAAGCAACCATGATCACGCTGACCTGTAAAGCCCCGTGAAGATTTACTGATTTTACACATTTCAAGCTCCAGCCACATGGTTTTACAGCACCACAATATATCATGTGTTCAATTAAACGTATGGCAGTGGTGCTGCAACTTAGTAATCAAATATACTATAAAATGTGTCCAATCTTTGAGGATGGTTTTACAGCAGGCTAAAGGGGCGCTGTTAACCTTGGGGGTAGGGGGGCACACTGACTCAAGTAGAGTGTTTCATTGTAAAGGCCCTTTTTTTGTGTGTGGGGTGGATATAGCTAAGCTGTTGTCGCATTACATCTTTCCTCATATACTTACTTAGTACATACAATAAACTAAACTGCTTCTACTAAGTGCGTAAAGAGCAATTTTAGTCAACCTTGACAGAAGTTAACAAGATTTAGGTTGCTTGAAGGTTTGCTCTTGACTTGATTTTTTGCTAACTACATATATCACAGTTATTAGCTCGGTCAGGTTGGTTTTGTTTTTATGACTATATGTTCATTGGCTGGGTCGTTTGTCTATCAGCTTGACTACACTAGAACTACTGGCCAATTTTCATCAGAGTTAGTAGAAGGGAAGGACATGAGCAGGTTCTTCTGTGATTTATTATTTGTTATGTGCATATGGAAATTCTGACTAGACAGAGGTGGAAATGTTATCAACATTTATTACATCATCCTGGTTTTATCCTGGTCTGTGTTGTTTCATTGGTTTTAGTAATTGATTTTGACATAAAACAGCAAATAAAGAAGTGATAAATATTGTGATAAACAGGGTGAAACTAATATCGACTGAAGGAAGAATAGGTTTTTACTGGCACTGAGTCTGATCAATATTGAGTTTCGACCTAAATCTGAAAATTGATTAAAACAAATGTTTTAATAGGTTTATATTTTCTCATATCACAAAGTGCTGCATTAAAGTGAAGTCCAATCTGTGATTAAATTACATTTCTGTGTTAAATGTCTGTTTACAGTGCCGAAATTAAATGTGCTGATGCAGGAAAGTGCACACAGTTACTTTTACATCCAGTGGAGTCAAAACTATTACCGGCAGTGACAGCGTCTCATCATCCAGTAACTGCAGAGTGATCACTCAGCAGTTTAGGATACACACTCAGAAATACACTAAACACACACAAAGAAATGTACTTTGATCAACACTCTGAAAGTCTCTCTGTATCCTCAGTTTGTTTGACCCATGTCTCCCCGAAGACATATTTGGTATGTCTGCATCGCTACTGTTTCGTCCTTATGTCTCTTTCCTCTTTTTTTTTTTTTTTAGAAAAAAACCCTGACAAAGAGCCAAAGCACCTCAGAGGGTTGTTTCTCCTTAAAAAAGACAAAGAACAGGTGGAAGTCTGTAGATATACCAACCCATTTGTTCATATTATAACACCACTGAAGATCATGCAGGAAATCTGCACAAACAAAACATGGAAGATGCATAAGTGATACAATCTATAATCATACAGTTATGCCATAAACAAATATTAAAAATCGCATCTAGGTATTGCTCATGGGTATTTGTTCAGTCAGACTAAAGGAGACGCTTTATCAGCAATCTAAATCGAGCAATATCTATGCTCATTCATTTTACATTTACCAATCCTGGGGATGCTCCTTTCACCTTGAGAGATTAAGCATTTCATTAAAATGCATCAGATGGTTTTTATGCAGTATTGCGTGATGCTTTAGGCATAGTTTTCAGAAGATGTAAAGTCCACGTGTCAATGTGGTCACCAAATAAACTGGCACTGGCAAATTTCAGAATATAAAGAGCCACTAATGAGTGTGTGTGTTACTGTTAAATGGTGACAGAACAGGACACGGTGGAAACAAGGACCAAGAAACCAAAACAAGAGAAATTCCAAACACAGTGTGCTTCTGGATATTAGCACTAGAATTGTTCAACTACAACATATTTACAGTAAGCAGATCTGCTGATGGTAGTGTAAATGTTTGGAAGACTGCTTGAGTGTGTGGCAGTTCCACAGTGGCAGCGTTTAATCCTCTGCTGGGTGCTTGGCTGTTCACTGGAGCAGACTATTATTTCCTGGTCATTACATGTGCCAAAACCCCTTTTTGAAGTCAATGTAACGTTCTAAATTCAATTTGGGACTCAAATGCACCTTTTCCTTGAAATACCATTCTCCCACATTAGTGCCCAGTGAGTTTGTATTTAATGTGTGGAAATCCCATTATTAAAGCGGGCTGATGAGAATCTGAAGGACAGCCTGATTTCCTCTCAGCTCACTTGAGTATATTCAAAGCTGCTGTGATGTGAATGCCAATGGATTCATTGAAAAACAGCATCAAAAATGAATATAAAGCTGAACTGAGCGTGAGTGTTTATTGTACATCCTCTTTTTTCATGCATGAAGAGATGCATGTTTAAAGCATAAAGGTGAAATTTATCCCAAAGTCTCTGATAACTTAATGTGGCTGGAGTTTGGAGTTTTCAAGGAGAGATAAAATAGATTTTTTATTTTTTTTTTGCAACTTAAATTCATCCAGACAGGTCAGCATCCAAAGTCCCTCTGTATCTCTGGCTTCCTGGTGTTCAATTTGGCACAGAGACTACTTCGATATTTGTGACCCTGACCTCACTACTCTTGACATGCCTCTTTTGGCTGCCTCTTATTGATTAAAAGTTCCTGCTTGGATGAGGACACAGCTGGGGTCTCGATTCCCACTTTCCTCCTGCTGACCTCCTCCATTACATTCTAGAGGCAGGGACAAAGGATGCAGTGGATCCAGATGACTTGTAACTTGTAATTTCCTCTAAAACAGGCAGATTGTTGAATGACTAATAAGAAGTGCCTTTCATACTGGTGAGGGCTTCTGTTAAGAACAATAAGAAACATTGCTTATCCTTTGTCTTTTTTTCTTGCTACTCCATATACGTCTCTTTAAAATGTATGATTCGTCACATTATTACAGTCCACCGCAAAAGATATATAGAAAAGATCAAACACACTATAATCAGTAAAAAAGATCAATGCATCCAATCTTAATCAAACAACCTCAGCAAGAAAATCTCCAGCTGTGATTTACATGGTATAACAGACTTGGTTCTTTATGTCTATATTGAGTAAATTGTTGCCTAAAGGTCCCTTATCACTTTTCTAACAATGTTAACTTCATGCATATTTGCAAAGAAATGGGAGAAATATAATGGATGATAAGGAAAAAAAGAAGCAAGGCCAAAAATAGAGATTAGCATGTAGGTGACTTACAACAGCAAGGGAATGGAAAGTATAAAACACTGGTGGGGTGAAAAAACTTTAAGAAGAGTTGCCTGCTGAGGAGTATTACTTCTCTATTTGTGATTTGTTAAGCTTGACCGTGTCGAATGAACACCAAGGGCTTTCAAATGTTGTTTTCTTTAGAGCTCCGTCCTATACTGCTTTGATTTCCCCCATCTACTTTGAGAACTACAGCCAACTTCATGGCCAGGAGCCCGTATTACTGACAATATCGCACAACACAAATGAATGACACTAAACCTCTGCCAGCAGAGGAGTGCAGACCAAGTTCACAGGGGAGGCAAACGAGGTTTTCAGTGAAGGAGCTCATCTTTCACTGTTAAACTGGTGGAGGCTGTAAGTGAAACCAAGCCCCAACTTGTAACAGTGTCGGAGCACAATGCATTTATGTCAGTTGAACTAAAACTAATCTCCAGAAAGTCCAACTGAAAGCATTAGCTTGCAATGTAATGCAGGTGTATTATGCATGTCTTTAGATGACAAGAACACTGCCAGAAAGCAGCTAATACAGTAGTGATATGTTTCTGTAGACTGTCATGAAGTTTGCAGCACTCTGGACACAATTTGAATTAAAACACAAAAATCACTGAATCGGGATTAAGGCACCTATGTTTTAGCATATTTGAAGATATATTGAGACAACAGACCGCACTTCCAGAGTATTGGTTTCTGCTGCCTGCCTAGTACAGAAGTACGAGGGCTTTTAAACACTAGGTCATCACCATGTAAGGTCAATTGTCAGTGGCCAGTTTTACATTTTGCTTATGTATGCATTCTCCTTTTACAGTGAGGGTGTACTGACCACAGCAGGTGGTATGTTAAAATGAGAACCCTACCATGATGTAACATGTTGCAGTTTCTTTGTCAGGACACTTTATGAGGCACGGTCTAATAAGATTTAATATTTTCTGGTGCTGATTCACCTTTCACCAGGGAATGCGCGAGTAATGGTTTAGGAATATCAACACGGTCATAATATACAGTTGTGCTCATAATTTTACATACCCTAGCAGAATTTGTGATTCTTTGGCCATTTTCAGAGAATATGAATTATAATACAAAACGTTTCTTCCACTCATGGTTAGTGGTTTGGTGAAGCCATTTATTATAAAAAAAAAAAAAAAAATGTGTTTGCTCTATTTAAAGCATACTGACAACAGAAACTATCCAAATGACCCTGATCATAAGTTTACATACCCTAGTTCTTCATCCTCTGTATTGGC
>JAPQRP010000018.1:16745222-16759603 GCA_037367295.1 Apogon hyalosoma
GAACTAAACTTCAGACCATAGGAGACCGGGCCTTCTCCTCTGCTGCCCCCCCCCAGCTGGAACGTCCTCCCTGACCACCTCAGAACCCCACAGTCACTGGACTCCTTCAAAAAGGGACTTAAGACATTCCTGTTCAGACAGGCTTTTTATGATGCCTTGTTTTTTTGCTTAGTCTTTTATTCCTGATACAATGTTTTATTTATTACTTTTATTGGACTGTCCTTCCTCTATAGCAATTTGAGATTCCACCAAATGAAAGGTGCTTTATACATGCAATTTCTTCTTATTATTAATATTAATGTAAAGATATAAAGTTATTCTAATTATAATTTTAATTGACCTTCACTACATAAATGTATCACCTAAGAGCATCAGATTCTCTGACTACACATATCAAATTATTATTTAATCTATATTATGGTATAAATTTTGCTACGAGCAAATCACTGTGAGGCTTTAGAGGCCAGTTCCTTCAAAAAATGTTTACTGGTTTAGAGATAAGTGAATTAGGTACCTGTCATATATTTCAGCAATCTCAAAAATATTCTTTCCCATTTCTGTAATGGATGCTACTGCATTTCATCATCCACATCATGCAATATTCATTGGAGATGTCAAGGATTTTGTGGTCAATTTTGTAACATGGACAAAGAAAAACAGCTCCCATATGGTGCCTTCCTTTCCTCAGGCAAATGGAGCATCGAGGACATGCTACATGCATGTCCAAACACTGCTGAGGATGTTGACCAATGCCATGTGTGACAAAGACCATCTGGCTCATTGCAACATGAGGGTAACATATGTGGCCCAAAAGAAAGAAAAGAAACCATTCTTGGCAACATGCAGAGAAAATAATGATGGGAAATTGTGTTAAAAAAAAATATAAAGACTTTTAACTATACAATGCCCTAACAGTAACATGCAAATCATTAGACTAATCTGAATGACTAAATGCACACTGGGCTGAGGACAAAATATACATCAATTTATAGGCGTATGTGTGACTTCTGTCTTATTCTTTTACTCGCTTAATGATAATTAATTCTCCCTTTTTTGGCTCACTGCAAAAAACTGCAGCCTGATGCATACTAAAAAGACCAAAGCAAGCTCACAAAGTAAAAAAGTAAACATGTACCTTAAATTAAACAGCAATGACACGTCAATGACGCATCTCCTACTAAAATATCTGATTATCCATGACCAAAAAAAAAAAAAAAAAAAAAAAAAAAGAGTTAAATCCTCTTCTCAGATAAAATTAAACTGAGCCAGAAACCTGTCAATGTTGCCGATACAATTTGATAGAAATCTCTTCCCTGGCCTTTTATAATTCAGCCTCCAGTGAAACATTGTTCTGCAGTAGGTATCATGAATCATGCAAACCATAGCTGATCTGGATAATTTGTTCCTATCAGCAGCTGTCATGGATTTTTTTTTTTTATCTCCAAGATTAAGTGTTGAATTTCTTTTCTTTTTTTGTGCTTTATCTTGTCAGTAAACCCACCTGTCCATAGCAGGTGGGTTTATCCTCCCATGTTTTTCATCTTGTGTATTAATTTGCACTGAATAGCAAATAAGATCTGCGATGGGAGGGTGAGAGCGAAAGTGGAGGTAAAATGCACTCATGTATTGGCTTTCAAACACGAGTGGTGACTCACTGTATGACGGGATGAAACAACAAGTTACCCATTCTTTACTTTCTTAATTTTTCCATCGCACTTCTGGACTATTGAGAGAAGAAATATCAAGTATGATGGGCACTGCTTTCTAGTACAGTCTAACAGAGCAAATACTTTATGCCTCATGCACACTGTAAAGAAAGCAACTGACAAATTTTTAATACAGCTCTAAAATTGATTTTAGGCATATATTTTAAAAAACAAATCATTAAGTTAGTTTTTAAACCAGGTGTAAATATAAAGTGTCAAACAGTCTTGGTCTTCAATTTATTACATGCTGTGTCTGTCCTAATAAAGAGACCCTGACATCTGGGCATTCTCAATGGACACAAACTTTTCACAGATTCACTTCAGTATTTGTTAGTGTAAGCTGTAGAGGCAACTAACTGTAGAAATGGAACATGAAATTCATTTTTATGCTTCCATAAGTGTATGATTAGCTGAAAATAACAATCACTGTGTTTTTAGTTCCTTAGAATGAGCTGTTTATAATTCCAGAGTTCATGGGTCACCTCCATGTTGCACTGCCATGTCTCTATAGTAGCTCACAACAGATTTGCTCTTCTCTTTCTGTTTTATGATGCATGTCATCCAGCATTAAGGTACATTAGCATCACCTGCCATGTTTGACTGTGGACCAGAGTGAATATCTGCTTTACTATTCAGATCCTTAACCTCTCTGGCATCTTAGGAGAGGTTAAGGGGTATTTAGTTGCTTGAAAGCTGCAACTTCACTGCTGTAAAATCCCTTTGGTATTTTGCTTTTCTTTCTCTGTCCCTCACACAGACATATATTCATTTTAAACGGGCAAAGTATTTGTGTAAATGTATATATGTACGGTTTGTGACATGAATATCATTGGCTCATGAGTGTTTTCAAGTTAATTTAGTATGATTCTTCAGCATCTGTTGACGTTAAAAGTTTTCTGTTCTGTTCATTTTAACTTGCAGGAGTTTCTGTGATGTGTTTTTCTCCAGGTTCTACACTTGAAGTGAAAGCTTAAGTCACTTAAACTGTTATACCGCTCACAACCACTAGATTCTGACCAAAAGCATCCATAAGCTTACACTGAACTGCACTTTAAAGAAAAATATCAATTCTTCTTTTTATTTGAGGAATAATTATAGTCTCATTTGTTTTAATAATTTGAATTTGGTGTAGAAATTATTGCCCCATGAATAATGTTTTAGAGCAAACAGAGGGCTTGACTGCCTTCTGTCAGATTTATTTTTCCTGGACAGACAGCTTGACGGTACTAATGGTTATAAGTTAAATCAACAACATAGTAAAATGGCCTATGCTTAATAAGGTTTACCAGTTTAACATCAGTTTACCCATGACTCCCCACACTCCTAAAGCACCACACATTCAGCTACTTCAGGCTCAAAAGAGCAAACATGCCAGTGGTCAGAATGCAAACTTCTGCCTTGAAAATGAGGTCAAAAATCAATGGGAGACATTTGGTTTATGGATTTGGCTTAAAGGTGAAAATTGTACCAACGACAATTAAATAAATAAATAAATGTACTATACTGTATGTATTTAACCATTCAGACTAAATAACCCAAGATAGAGCCAGATGTTGACGTGAACTACTAACATGAACCTCCTTTTTACACTCTAAACTCACTACTGCACACCCTGGTTAGGGTTACTGGTTTGGAAATGAAATGTAACTGCTATAAGATTGTATCTAAAATAAAAAAGGAAATGTACATGACATGGTAATATAAACACATTCCTCCACTATACTAAGGAACCCTCTTGCTTCCTCTGTCTCCCACCAGAGCCCACAGATGTGAAGTAGATTACGCCCCCTCTTTACCCCACCTTCTTCTTCTTACCCCGGCCCCTTTTCCACTGCAAAGAAAGAAATCATTCAGTTTCAGCCTCGTCTATGAACGCCCCCTCCCCACCATTCCCTCCCAGAAGCAGACGTGGGTACACAGACAGACACACTCCACAGCCAAAACCTAATTGTGTGTGTGCGTGTGCCTGCTTTTTTTTTTTTTTTTGTCCCTGATATGAAGAAGAAACCGGAGTGAGTATTTGTTCTCTGTGCTTGTGAATGGCAGTCCTGAACCATTACAATCGTTCTTCTTGACTGAAAAAGTGGAAGTGGAATTTAGCTGTTAAAAAAAATCTCTGCAGTTAGGTAAGTTTTGTTTTGTTTTCGGATTAGCCAAACTTTAAGAACCTGTTACTTTCTCACCTTCCACTCTGTTGGTAAAAAGACGGATATCTCAATTGGAGATTAAAAAAAAAAAGTTATTTAAATACATCATATACACTTCTTTGACTTGTCTCAAAAGTTGACTGAAATGGGTGGTTGCTTTAGAGTTGAGAAGAAATTTAGGGAGAAATATTGAGATTTTTCCATACATCATATGTGCTATAGATACTACGTATTTTTGTGACCATGTGTGCGCATATGTCTTTTCTAATTGCCAGTGCAGTGCAGTGTATACAACCTTATATCATTACATATCACTCACTACTTTTTGTTGCTTTGACTTACTGCTATAGACCTGTCTTGGTGGTTGAGTGTTGTGACACCTGTGAAACACACCTGTTAAATGCTTTGACAGCACAGGCCAAAGGGCTACGACTACCAACACATATACACCACCAGCCCATAACAGTAAAGAAGCAGCCAGGCCTAGAGAAACAAATTAACGATGCACAAGTTAATGCACTTGCCAATTCTGAAAAGACTACATCCAAAAAGTTCATTAATTCAACTTTGTAAAATTATGGGCAACTTCTTCTCATAAACTTCTACTGTTGATTATTTGCTTTCATTCAATAGTGACAGTGTAGACAAACAAAAAGAGCTTCTGGTAAGAATCCAAAGATGCTGCATTTATACAGTTTTAATTATAGCACTATGATGCCCCAATACAGCATCTATTCAAGCTTCAGTGCAATCAGCTCAGTGAAAAAACACCGTAGCCTGTTATGTCTGATGTATATGGTAAATACATTACTCAATTATTGCAGCCTTTATAGGAAAAAGAGCTGAGCAGGGATGTAGTCCGTTCTCTTTTTAAGGCACTGCTAACATGGACTGAAATCTGATGTTGGTCTGAGCTTGTGGCAAGCGTCTGCTATTTTAAGCCAGAAGAAAAGTCAGCCTATAAAAACCATTTCACAATGACAGAACCTTCACAGCGAAGCCAAAGAGGCCACAACAGGCCACAGAGAGTGTAGCGCAAACACTTTTTCAACTAAACCATACGACGCCAGTGTGGAAACTGTGCAGACATTTTCCAAAGACAAAGAGAACTGCTGCATCCAGTCCTAGATAAAGAGTAGAGCATGTGTGCTTCTAGTTAGCAGGTCTTTTATGACTGTATTAATGTCACTAAATGTCCTTTGACTTGCGTCTTTGACTGTTGTGGTAATTGAACACAGACACAATGAAGTTATTATATTTTATGACAGATGACATAAACATTTGGCTGAATGCTGTCATTCAAAAAAATGTCGGCACTCTACAACATAAAGTTTTGATTCATTTATGTCCAAATAAGTGGAGTAAATGTTCAGAGCATGACAGTTTTAGACATGCTATGTTAGAACTTTGTACACAATAAGAGCCATCTTTGACTTTGAAGAGATTCAGTGAATTCAAATACATTCGTCTTTCACCTTTCAACAGCATGTGCATTAATTCTTGTCCCAGATTTACAATTTATAGACATTAATTTACACCCTGAGCACCTGGAAAAAGATGACTGTAAGAAGAAAACTTGAAGGACACAGATTAACAAATTATATTAAGGCAGCAGACACTATTAATGCAATCTTGTTTTTTATAGTAATATTTCACCATTACAATATGTTTACAAATGCAAATGTATCACATCCACTCATGTCTCACATCTGAAATCCTGGCATCCACAACCATTCACAAGTAGGTTAATGAACATTAATGTATTACCTTAATATAATGATGCACAACTGTGGGTTATGTATCTGCATGCAGTGTGAACTGACCTGAAGGTCTTGGTTTACCACTCTTCTTACAGCTGCTGTAACACATGTGAGATCACCATTTAGAGTAATCCGGAACAGAAGCAGAAAGAGAGAGAGAAGGCAACAGTTGGTGGTTTTATGGGACTGAGCAACAACACAATTCATCTTAAAATAAACACACACTTTTTGCAGTGTGTGTTCTGTTAGCATGCGTGAGTGGCCATTTTTCTGGAAAACATGGCAATAGGTGCAAGTCAATCAACTCAGATGTACAACTACAAAAAGCTGAAATAGTACACTACGTTACAGCTGAAACACAATCTGCTCTGACAGCAGAAAGAGTCTGCAATTCGTCAATCTAACAAGCACGGTCCAGATTCTTAAATTTACTTCCACATTTCCAGATGCTGGAAGAGCAATGAATGTCAGTTTGTGAAATGATAAAGTGTACTGCTGTTGTTTGGCCAAACACAAAGTCTTGAACAGGAAGGGCAGTCACTGTGAAAGCAAATCCTCTTCATGGCAAAATCTCATCTGATGTGTGGCAAACAGGAACGTAGCAGAAGCTGGTCCTTTGCTACTCACCAAAAGCAAAAGGAACACAACTACCAGATGCTAAGTTGGTTTTTACAGCCCAAGCATGACATAAGTTCCTGCTCTAAGGCTTGGCAAAACCACATAGTGTGAAGTACTCTCCAGTTTGATGCTCATTACCTCAACACAGGCAGCAAACTGAATCCCCAAAACCGCATAAAACTAGTGTTAAAAAGCTCTCAAAAATACATCAACTACCAATGAAGTCTGACTAAGAAATGGTACTTAATTTTCATCCCTTCAGACACGTGTATAAATAATCCATTTAGGGATGTTAATGACAGTAAGCCCCCAAAGTCGTCTTAATATCACTTTATCAAATTTTCCTCGTTAGTCTAGGAGCCTTAAAAGCTTTGGCTTTTTAGATTGCCTTTTATTACATTATATTCAATGACGCTATTATTTTAAAAGTTTAGAACAACTGAAATGTTCCCTGATAATGACATGAACATCAGGACTTTCATTTTTTAACACAATAACTATAGATAATGTGATGTGACGTAAATAAACCTGATGTTCCTGCTTTGGCCTTTATATCTAATGATGTGCCTGTGGTTCAGTGACTCACCAGCTGAATTGTTTAAAACTGAAGTGTTTGATGACTGACGGATTTAAGAACAGATTTCACATTGAGTTCCCACACTTAATGTTCACTTTGTGCCTCGGAGGCTCTGTAGACTTCCTAAAATTGAGTACAAGACATATTTCTCACCTTCACATGGTGGCTGATTTTATTATCTAAAAGTTCAAAGTTAGATAATGAAACAGAGACACGTGTATTGTTTTACTACAGCAGTCTCTTTTCCATTGGACATATGTGCAAAACTTTACCAATATTTACTAAATGTTGAAAAAACAGAAGTGCGTAATGTCAGTTTTTCCATTAAATTACAATTTTTTTTTAATTTATGTCCAAAAAAACTGATTTTCAACTAAAGCGCCCTCATTTGGATGCTGAAATCGATAGGGTTCTTCCACCAGGGGTCCCCTATGTTGGTTATCAAGGGATAAGAAATCCAACCAAATATGTCTTAGTTACTGCATTCACACAAAGGAGATCCGCCGTGGGTGATGTTCGGAGTAAAACCATTATATCCCTAAAACTCAATTTTGGGACTATAAAAATTTGACTAACATGAACTAAAAGACAAAAAAATGTCAAAATGCCTTTAGGCAAGGGTGTCAAACTCATTTTAGGTCAGGGGCCACATTTATCCCAATATGATCTCAAGTGGGTCAGACCAATAAAATAATACCAGTGAAAGAAGTAGAATTACATTCTAATGATGTTTATATCTACATTTCCTTAACAAGCTGAATAACATGAACAACTTGAAATGTCATAAGAAAAACAAGTGCAATTTTGACAATATTCTGCCTCAGGTTATCATTTACATGTGCATTACAACTTGCATTAAAATTACAAATACACAAAACATTCAGTAACAGGCAGAATATTGGAAAAATTGCATTTACTTAAGACATTTCAGGTTGTTCATATTTGTTCAGGTTATTCACATTTTTTGTAAAAGGATCATTTGTTAATGTAAACATTTTCATGTAATTGTACTTTTTTACACTAAAACAAAGATAAAATCTACATTTGTCATTATTTATAGGTTATTATGATAACATTTTACTGGTCTGACCCAATTGAGATCTAACTGGTCTGTATGTGTCTGCATGTGGAACCTGAATTAAAATTACACCATTGATTGTTAATATCTTCAGCGTAATTTTTTCATTTCACAAATTCATCCTGAGGGCTGGATTGGAGCCTTTGGAGGGCCGGATCTGGCCCCCGGGCCACGTGTGTGACACCTGTGCCTTTAGGCATATATTGATTTAAAAGACCCTCAACACTATCTTAAAACCAAAGATTCAGACTGCTTCTAGAGACCATTACTTATAAATGTAACAACTGTTTCCTGTAAATAAATACAATCTCCCTTAAGTTTTATAAAGTAAATAAAACTAGTACCATTTTCAAGTCTAGTAACAAATCCAAGTTTTAATTACGAGTCCCAGATCACCAGCTCCAGATTGTGAGTGAATTGCTCAGTGTGCTCAGAATGATGACTGCAGAATGAGAGGCATAGTTGTCATTTATCATTGTTCAATATTTTATCCAATTAAAACATAAATAAATAAACAAACAAACAATCATAAAAATGCTGAAAATCAACTCCTCATCTAAAACATGACCCCAGGACGTTTTACTCTGTCTGAAAATGTTTCTACTGATGATTTAAGTTAACACACATTATTCAGAGTCACTCATCATGCTCTTTTTCCAGGTTATCATGTGGCATGGTTGGATGCCTCTCATCTTGGCCTGGGTGTCTATGGCAACCCCAACATTCTGCCAAAGTGGAGATGATGACTGGGGTTCAGGCTTTGACATTTACTCTCCCATAATGGTCACCAATGACACGACCCAAGCCGTTGGTGATGAGCCTGCGAGAATGGGAAGCAATCAAGACTGGATTACAGCCACATCATTCTCACCATCACCCTCCCCATCATTGCTCTATGACCCCCAACCAGACAAGTGTTCAGTACATTTTAGCACTAACACTGCATCAGCTCGGAGACTTAAGGCCCAGAAGGAGGAGCTGGTGTATCTGCAGGCCATTCAGCGTGGGAACATGGCTGTGATGGAGAATTTAGCACAGTTTGTGGGAGCGGAGATAGGAGATCTGAGCTATGAAGATGTGATTAAAGAAAACATCATCGGCATCCAAGAGGAGCACAAGAGCTGCCATGAGGTGGTTGAGAAAGCTGAAGAAGATCTGAAAAAGCAGCTGGAGGGGGATGCACTGGATGCCCTTGCTGGGATGCAGAAGTGAGTACAGAAAATTAGTTTTGAAGAATGTTTTCACATGTCTGTGTCTTCATAACAGATTGTAGATATATTAAGAACTCAATTAAAAAATCCGAACAACTGGAACATCAGCTTCCTGTCATTTGAAGACCTGAAGATTTATTTTTTTCTTCAAAAACTAATGATAATGAAATTTTTACTTTTAAAACTATCTAATCATACAAAGTCATACAAAGTAGTATCTGCCAAGAAGCATTCAAGTCTATACAAACAGCAATGTGACTCTCTACTGTGACCACGTTTTACCCTTTTTTGGTGCAATATATATATATATATATATATATATGATCCCACTGTATGCTTTCCACATTTTTTCCACATATCCTAATCTCCCTGACTATTACAAACCTCTGCAAGTAATCACCCAATATACTCAGCTCTTTTTCACTTACTCCAGCTTTCCACATGATCCATCTTTTTTCTTGTTCGTCTTCCGGAGCAGAATCAGAGAAGAGTCCTTGGCCTTTGAAGACATGCTTCTTGTTGCAGCAGACATCGCCAGCAGGCTGGAGAGCTCTTCACGGGCCTTGCATGCTTCATTCACCAAGCAGCTGAAAGACATTGTTAACACTCGTCACTAAGAGGTGTTGAAATGTGTTGGGACACTGCTCACTTATCATCCTCTAAATGATGTTTGATGTTTATTCTGGGGCTTCAAAATAATCAGTGATTCAGGGAAAATAGGCATTACTACAGTTATTTAGAAATCTGTGTCAAGGTCTTCCATCAAATAAATTGTAATCATCATGATGTTTTAAGAAATCTGACTTTACATTACTTGAATGATGAGCATAGCGAAACAGAACTGTTGGGTTACAAAAGCATCCTGATTCCCCGTAAAGTTAGAACTCTATAAAGCTTATAATATTGTTTTCCATCCAGGCATTATGCTTGGAAAGTGGTGAGGTCAAACATTGCATCAGTATGTGGTACAGGGTTGAGCCAAGTTGAGTGTTTATGTATCATATGAGATTGGCCTTTAGAGGCCAAACATAATGACTCTGTTAGTCTTCTCCAGAGGAAGCAATGGATCAGCCATCTGGTTCCAGGGTAAGGATGGAGCACAGTTTATGCTGAGGATGGAGAGTGCTTTTGTTTTTGTGGTGAACGAAGGGGCAAGCACAGTCATTAGCAGGCAATGGGCTTGTGATATGGGGAGTGTCTATAAGCAGCGAACCTATGGATTAAGATAGAATATTGTTTATTGGAAAATTCCCATTATTATTAGGGAAAAAGAAAAACACATGAAACATAAATGTGCATATGTGCTTCCAAAACTGTGATAAAGTTAGAAAAAAGCATTGGAAAAATTTGCTATTTAGTCAGTTATTTTTTTCTACCTGAACTTATATATTTACAATATATAAAAAAGAAAAAAGGAAACTGTGTGTTTTTACAAGTCTAAAGGGAATGGCGCTTTAGTTTCCAGTTCTGTTATGCTATTCCCTATTTAACTATTTCAGAGTTAATGAGAGGAATCACCTTTGTCAAAATGTAATATAATGAAAATGTGTCAGTTCTTAAATGTTTGCAAACAGCCACAAATAATAAACCAGCCTTTTGTTTATTGTTAAAGCAAATCTTTTCTATTTGTGTTTCTTTCAGTCTGAATTGATTATTGATTCTCAGTGTGGTTTTAATACTTAATATTTTGAAAAGGAAACAAATTTCATTAAGCATATTCATTCACCTAGTCTGCCCTCTAGCTGTTTTCCACTGAAATATCCCAGGTTGGTTTGTTCAGATGAATAGTTTCCTTGACTCTCATCCTTTAAAACCTTAAAAATAAACAGATAGTAAGACTGGAGCCAGCCGGATATTATTAGAATTATTACTTAATGTTTGCCAGTAGATGTGCATTGGTATACAGTTGGACATCTAATCACATATATGAGAGAGAGAGAGGGAGAGGGAGAGAGAGAGAGAGAGAGAGGGAGGAGGGGTGACTGCTATAGGTTGCAAATAAGAGACACAACTACTCAGATGGATGATGCCGTTATGCGAAGATGTTACAGAGCTCCTTTCCTACAGAAACCAACTAATTTCGAATGAAACGTAAAAAATAAACTGATTTTTTTGGGATGCGTAAATTGGCACGGTGCGTAAAAAGGCGCATGGGTTTGGATGTACTATTACAAGAACAAATAGAGCTTTCTAGCCTGGTTTCTTCTCTCAAAACCTGGTTTCGGTTGGCGATATTATGTATAGATTCTAAGTCGGAAAATACACCAGATAAAAGATACAGTGCCGTTTCCTTAGTCACACACCGACTGATGCATAGTTGTGTGCTTTAGAGCGCGGCGGACACACACCCGGTCCGGTGGATTAGGGAGAGGACGGTGAAGTTAGTCACTCGGAGCATCGTCATCCTCACCCCACGCCCACTCATATAAACCCTAACAGTAACAGTAGTCGTTAACTTACTCTGATATGCCTCCGAATTGCGAAGATGACATTTTTTGTTCACACATCCCGGTTTCAAGATAACGTTTTGACAGTGGACGGATCCACCTCCGTGTTCTACCGTGAAGTTGGATTTCTTACTATCCGAGGACAAAATGGGACACAACCACCTGTTCTTAGTGAGGACAGCTCTGCTTTTGTTGCTTCTCCTGTGTCTGTCGGGTGAGTGTACTTTCCACGTTTGTTCTCTTATGTTCCATGAAACCACTGAGGTGCTTTTGTATTGAATTTAATATAGGATGACTAATGAATACATTTAATTACTATTAATACATGTTAAAATGCTGCTTTTTCCTAAAGTTTTAGTAAAATATAAACTTACCTTTTATCGGTCCAACCGTCAGTTAATGCACTGTTCCCATGATGCACTTGTCCTGCTAATTAAACCGAAATTAGTTTCACCTGGAGAGACAGCGTGTTGTTTTTGTTTTTTTTTTTTGTTTTTTTTGTTTTTTTCTTTTCTTTTCTTTTCTTTCTTCCCCCCCAAAGTTATAACTATTCCACTGTGGTATATTTATTTTCCTCTATAAAAATAATAGCATGAAATTAAATAATTTGTCAATCACACTATTTATTCATTCATTCATTTATGTATTTATTATTTTATTTTATTTTTTTTTACTACTTCCTAATCAAACCTAACACATCAATTAATCTAAGGATTATTCGATGTGTTATTATGAACTATTCAGATAAAACAGTTGTCTGTGGTCACTGTCACCTTTAAACAAAGTAGGTTACGTAATAGTGCATTATTTGTGAACTGTGATGAATGGGCTGGCTACCAAAAACACTTGAAGACATGACAAATATGCATCCTTAGTATGTTTTAAAGGTCAGTCCCCCAGTTAAGTCACTTACTCTGAATATATTGACACTAGCTTTTGTTATTGACTTACGTAAATGTGTGACATATGCACATGTCATTAAGAATACATGTGTTACTTAAGGCAGACACAGGCATTGCTGTTGCTCTCACAGCGCCGCAACAATAAGCTTGTTGTTACAGTTGGCCTAAATAGTGACATAAAGTGTAGCATCCGTGTTGTCTTACACCACTTGTACATGCAACATGGCAGTATATTTCCTTTCATGGCAGCTTCAGCTTTACAAATTTGATGAGTGTTTGACAGCCCGAGCCCGAGAAGCTGCTGACTCGATCATCCAAACTGGTCAGTGTTTCGTACACCTCGCCAAGTAGTTTGGCTGCACTCCAAGATCCACGACCCAGTGTGCCGGATGTTGGAGGTGTCATCTCATTTCAAGTCTCTGCTGGCAGGAGGCTTTGATCTATGGCACCCAACAGCCCATTTTCAAGCACCACATCTGGTCCTTCCCAGAAGCACGGACAGATGAACACACACTACCCTGACTGTCAAGAAAGCAGATAAGAAGTCTCTGGTGCGTGGTTCTTTGCCAGAAGGCAGATGATGAGCACAAGTGTACCCTGGGAAAACTAACTGTGCATTCACATGTTATATAACAGGTGTACCAGCTATTGCTAATTCATTTCTCACATAAGCGCCACAGGTGATATCCAGTGTAATAAATGTGCCACATAGAGACCTTTTGTATATTGGTCCAGCCTTACTTTGTTAAACACCTTCAAGGCTAGAAATTAGCAAGCATGAGTAATAAATCACTTCAACATATTTGCATGTTCCCCCTCAGGTTGGCTCAATACAACACCTGTTATCCTCCACTGGACCGTCCTACTGTTAAAGGTTATAAAGAAGTGTCGGTGTGTCTTTCAGACCACAACTCACCCATGGGCAGGTACTGATGTGACCTTGGTTAAAAGAGCTTGATTGCTGCCATATGCAGTTAGTCCAAGGTCCTGCTTGAGAATTCTTGATAGACACGCCTCATTAAGTTACCTTTTCCCAAGCACCTTCACACACAGCTCCAGAAAGAAGGTGCTAATGTCATGCACACCCAATGGCAAATCAATACATCGATTTTTTTATTTTTTTTAACATGACTTTCTGTGTTTGTTTCAAAGGTATTTCTTTCTCCTTACTTACAGTTTTGTTTTGTTTTTTAACATTTTAACAAACAGGACACAGGCTGTATGTATGTCTAAAAAATATATTGCTAAAGCAGGTTGAATTTCAAGAATTTTTCCACCTAAAAAACAAACCATTTATTGGTTATGTTTTCTTCCATGTAAAGATTGGACAGTTGATTGGTCAAACATGACATATTTGGTCTCTGGGAAGGCCCAGTGTCTATTTTTCTTTTTTTTTTTTTTAAATGAGAGAATGACCTACAGATTAATCAGTCATGAAAATAATCATGAGTTAGAACCTGAGACTGAGCTGATAAAGCAGTTATCAGCTATTTGCAGATACAGACTACACAGACAAACTAAAGGAAAAAAAAAAAACTAAATCCATGGGGCATGAGGGCCCACTGAATGGTTTAATAATGAAAACTATGGGTATATACTGTGACCTTCACAGTCACAGTCATTGTCTCTCAACTTCGCTGAGCACCCGTGGGAGATTTTGGACTGATGTGTTAGGCAGTGCTCTCCACAGCCATCAGCAAAACAACAAATGAGGAGATGTCTTTTGGAACAATGGAGACTTAGAATAGGAGAATAAATGCCAATGGGCACTGGAGCTGTTTTTGAGGAACACTGTGAACACTTTATGTTGGATTTTTCTTTAATTTGTCACCCATATGCTTAAAATGTTGCTAAAATAATGTGTAATATCTATCTATCTATCTATCTATCTATCTATCTATCTATCTATCTATCTATCTATCTATCTATCTATCT
>JAPQRP010000018.1:16795663-16829660 GCA_037367295.1 Apogon hyalosoma
CCCCCCCCCCACCCACCTCTGTACTCATTTTAGAAAATTTCTCCCCCACTTTCTGCCTCTTTAATAATGTCTGGAATATTTATCTTTCCCTTAATGGTCATTAAGCCCCACTGACGACCTCTGAGGTCAAACTCATGTTGACATCACTGCTCTGAGTAATCGTCAGCTCCGCTTTGCCCTCTGTTTCTCTATTTGCTCACCTTTTGACACGAGGAATGGACACCTGCAAGACAAAGAGAGAGCTGAAGCAGGGGAATTACTTGGTTTGCAGGTGTGTGGCTCTCTGGAGTTTATGTGTGTGTGTCTTGCAGAGGGTGGTCATTGAATCCCATCTAAACCCAGCAGGAGTCCACAGCGCTCACTGAGGTGTGAAGTGGCCTGGGTCAGGAGTGGATTATAAACCTGGCCTGCATTACAATGGAGGTGGGAAGCAGCAGGGACCCCTGCGTTACAGCTTAGCAAACAACACAAAATGCAAAGGAGAAAAACAAAGCACCCCCTTGCATAGCCTTAAAGGGCCATTTTGAGGAGAGACCTATTGTTTGGAATGGTATACAATTAAGCTTCCCGGAGAAAACAGTAAAGGTCACAGTGGTGGTTAAATGAGACCTTTTAGTAAAAACATCAAAAAAACAGCAGGTCATTAAAGACAGGTTAGACTAGTAACAGCACAGGGTAGACCAGGTGGATAACATCATAAAGAGACATTTACCTGTTCACACAGACACGCAAACTGTGTGGAAATTAACGGTTAAATGGTAATTATCTTACCTGGATCATTTACTGCTGGATATGTGAAATGTGAATAGAAGTAACAGCATTTTAAGGGAAGTAGTGATTTATTTGTGTTTTTAAGACCTGAAAATGCTAAATGTTATATTGAATATCAAAACTATACACACAACAAACATTTAAGCATGCGTATTAGTCATCGTATCAGTTTCTTCATTTAGTAAATACACTATATGGACAAAAAAAAAAAAAAATTGGACACACCTTGGACGTACCTCCAGCTTGTAAGAATTCCCACTGATTTGAAATATTATCATGATAAAACGATTCATGTCAGTTGTTACCAAATATTATCACGCTAAATGTCAAATCAATATTTCGTTTAAGTTGAAGTTTAAACCAGATGGTTATGTGTGGTTTAAAATGATTATTTATGATGAGAATGTGACAAACACATCAGAGTTATTAGCATTAGACCATTTGAAGCAATTGTGATTATTTAAAATGTCAATGTTGAGTAGGATTAAGGAAAAGTGCTGTAAAGCGCTTTGGGCACCATAAAGGTGCATAAAATGTGCAATATAAGTTCAGTCCATTTACCATTTTACCAAAAATAAATAGAATTATTTTGTAAGTTCTTTAAAAGACAGTGAACATCATTACTGTTAAAGACCTGGAACTATTTTTGTGGTAACTTTTTATCTAAATTTAACTTTGTCTAAGTAATTTAATGCCATTTATTATAACAATATCCAGTGCATTTTGCATTTTTCAGTGAAAACCTGCTATTTTCATATATTTTATTTACTTGTCATGCCAATTTCCATCAAAACTCAGAGTAATTAGTGAAGTTATTTTATCAAAACAGAGGAAACCGAGGAAAAAGTAACTTTTTTTCTGCGAAAATAATGTCATTAACAGCACATGAAAACAAGTATTTTTAACCACTGTCGTTTGTCAAACTCCATGGGTTTTATTGTTGAATTAGTGTTGTAGAAGATGATGATGTTTCCATGTTTACTAGCATCTGAACATCCAAAGGAGTCTCATCTGATACAGGCTGAAAAGCTAAGAAACTACATTTTACCTGAATTATTTACATGTATTGATAGGATTAGTGGTTCAGAAGTTGTTACATATTTCATCAGTAGATGCTAGTAGCTGTTTAGGTCTTAGAGGGTCAAGCCGAAGGATTAAATAAATTTGATAAATGTGTTATTATATTTTGCAGCCCAGCCAGTTAGCAATGACACACCTGAATTCCATGTGTCCCAGTACTTTTGTCCATATAGTGCATCACCTGACTTATAGCATCTATCTTAAAAATCTAAAAATAGCTCCAGAAAGGCTGTTGAGAACCTACAGGAACTGCAGATTTGGCTCTTTTCCTTTAACATTTGATTTTATAGCCATATAAAAGCAGCTTTGACATGAAACTTTACTGTTACAGTTAAACACACGCCCTCAGTCAGAAGTTAACATGGCTTTACTCGACAGCCAGTGAAAGTGACGTCAATTTGTTGACTTGAAGGATTTTTGTGGGATGACTTGCACTCGAGTGAGGTTTAAATTCCAGATCATACACCTGTTAAAAATGCCAGTATGTAAAGTTATTTTTGGTGTGGTAACTTTATTTAAACTCTCTGCTTACACAATGTAAACATCTCATTCAGACCTTTATTTTACTTTCCAGTGGTTCCATAAGGTCAGTGTTTTTTCTAATGTTTGAGGTTAGATGAGGCAGAAAAATAGGATTTATGCATCAAATGAACAAGTACTCCATTGTGTGTAGTTCTGTCCATTTTATTCCAGTTTGTGGATCTTTTTTATAATACTTTAGAAGTGATATAAAGACAAATTTACCTGTCACCCCACTGCTCCTTTGACACAGATTAACACAGGCATTTGAGGTATGGGGTGTCATCAGGACTGAGTATATTCAGGGAGTGTTAGGACACGTACAAAGACCAGTGATGGCATGGCTGGCATGCTTCAGTGGGTTTTACAACCGTCAGCTGGTGAGGGCCTCAGATGGTGTAATAACATGACAGAGGTCAGATCCAGCAGTGACACTTGATGAACACAGGAGCACTGACCTAATGGGTGGGGGATGAATGTGTTTGACGATTTATGGCCATTTGTTCACGATGAGCAACTGGAAATTAGGTTGATGAGGTCATTTTAACAACAAAAGGCAGTTAAACAACTATACGTGACTAAGGTTGAAAATGATATTAACCCATAAAGACCCAAACAACCACTTGCAACCAAAACCATCTATTGATCTAAAATATTTAATATCTGCTGATCCATTAATCCTATCAATACATGTAAATAATTGGTGTAAAATGCAGTTTGTCATCTTTTCATGGTCAACATGCAACAAAGTCAATGAAAAACAGATAACCATGGTCATTCAGAGGCTCCGTAGTGAACGTGGAAACACCGTCATCTTTTACAGTGTTGATTCACCAGTAAAACCCATGGAGTCGGATCAGTGACAGTAGATGGAGACACTTGGTTTATGTTCGGTTAAAGATATACACTGTCCGGCCAAAAAAAAAGTTGCACATGCAATATTTCAACGCACCACCTTTGGTTTTGATTACAGGAGACGTTCAGTAGATTTAACAAAGCAAATAGTTCACATCCTTCTATGGGTAAGTACTGCAGTAGTTAATAATTTTCAGGTGTAAAAGGTTATTTAACTCTGATGCAGTAAATATCCTCTCATGTCTTTAATATAAAAAATATTGGACAATGCCAGGATTCATCAGGGTCATCAGGAATGAAGTTGTGACAGAATGGTTCAGGGAAAATGAGACATCATTTTCACACTTGAATTAGCCTCAATACAGTCCAGACTCTAATTTAGGATGTGATGAAGACTTGATTCTCCATCATCAATAATCAAAAATGAATGCAGCTATGGATGAAAAAAATTTAATGAACCTTATTGTGACACTACATAAGCATTATGTGGCAAAAAAGATGTGACAGTGAATGTCTCATGTAATCAAAATCAAAGATGGTGCAGTCAAATACTGCATGTGCAGCTTTTTTTTTTTTTTTTTGCCTGGGCAGTGTATTTTACCAAAAAAAAGTGTCACTTTTTCTTCAGTTTTCTCTGTTTTGATAAAATAGCCTTAGAATTTACTCTGAGCTTTGAAGAACATCTACCCAATCAGTGAATTAAATGTAAGAAAATACATGATTTACACAGAAAACACTCGAAATAAAGAGGTTAATATTACAATAAATGCTGATAAAGCAATTAAGAAAGATTAAATATTGAGGAAAAAATCACTTGGGAACTGCCACAGAAGTACCAGTGAGTCTTTAGGAGTTAATGTGTGATTTTTTAACAAATGTGATCTCAGAAGAGAATATGAGCAGGCTGCATTGAAACAGTAGAAGCAAATTGTTAAGTTTTGTTAAGTTATATATGGGACACATTCACCAGGGCATCATTTAAATACCATGTATGCATATGTACTCTCTAGATGTGATTTAATGTGTCCTCTCATGCCCAGGGACCACAGACACATATTAGCTTATAACTATGTGCATGATGCCTGTTAAATAAAATAATGAGCTAAAAAAAAATTGCCACAGAGTACTGATATAATGTCACAATAAATGTCACAACATTTATTTCCATCCATATTTACATTAAGTTTTCACCAAGATCTTGTATTGATGATGGAGAGTGGAACCACATTCTCTGTGTGGCTCAGGTCTGGATGGATTGGACTCCAATGTAGAGGCAAATCCATGTTTTAAAATGATGTCTCATGCTCCCTGAACCACTCTTTTACAATTTGGTCCTGATGAATTCTGGATTTGTCATCTTGGAATATGTCTGTGTCATCAGGGTTGAATAAATCCCCTGATGTTCAGACCTGGTCATTCAGTATATTCATAAAGTTACTGAACCTAGACCTGACCAACTGAACCAACCCCAGACCCCAGATCATAACACTGTCCCACAGGCTTGGACTGTAGGCTCTAGGCATGATGGGTAATCACTTCATCCTGGACTCATCAGACCACATGACTTTTTTCCATTGAAATAAAGTCTAATTTTTCTACTCTCTACAAACTGATGGTTGTTTAAGAAATGAGAAGCTACTCACTGCATCAGTTAAATAACTTGTTGCTGCTGAAACATATTGATCACAATGGAAGGATCTGAACTATCTGCTGAGTCAAATCCAGGTGGCAGCTTTTTTTGGCTGGACTGTATGTACAATACAGCCACACATAGTCTTCTGTTGTGTGTACAGTTAAATAGCAATTTTTTTTTTCTGCAGTCAATAACTTTATTATATACATCCTCTGAAAACATATTTAGCTTATAACCCCCGCCCCCTGAAGGGGAGGCAAGGGGTATTGTTTTTGGTTCGCTTTTTTTTTTTTTCTCCTTTGTTTGTTTGTAAAGTCTTGGTTGAATTCATACCAAATTGGATTTATAGATTACCAGTGACCCAGAATAGATCTGATTACATTTTGGGAAAAGTAGGTCAAAGTTCAAAATTGTTTTTATGAAGTTTTAAAATCTTTTTTTTTTTCCCCATTTACTTATAATGGGCAAAAATCCAAATGTCTGAAGCAGCAAAACTACTGACTGAAGTCATACTAAATTGGCTTTACAGATTACCAGTGATCCAGAATAGATGTGGTTACATTTTGGGAAAAGTAGGTCAAAGTTCAAAGTTTTTATGAATTTTTTTAAACCTTTGTTTTCTCCCATTTACTTTTAAAGAGCAGAATTTCACATGTCCATAAAAATATAAATTTTGTTTCAATTTACTTCAAAGTTTGCACATATATAGAGGCAACTGATTGTCTGACATCAGCACATGCATAGACATGATGACATCATGGATGGATTGATGCAAGGGGCGGGGTTTGTTGTGCCTGGAACCACTTGTTTTTTTATTGTTTTCATTTTTTTTATGTTTTAGATGATCAGAGACTTTGTACAGATTGTAAAGCCCTTTGAGGCAACTTTGTGATATATAGTTACACAGATGACTTTTGTGCAGCTGGATTTTTCAAATGTACATAAGTGTTGAAGCTTTTTACACATATGTTCTTCATTTTCATGTCAGTTTCACACCTATGACAGTGGTCTACAAGTGTTCGGAAATTATCTGCTCCAGACCTAAAACAAGCTAACACTTACATACTTAGATGAGGTGAACTGGAAAAGGGTGAACAAAAGTGGCGGTTGGTTAATGTTTTCAAGATATGGCAGATATGATGTGAAAAAGTGTTATTACATACCTGCATATACACAAGTTTCTGCATATCTTATATCATAGATGTATAAATCTTAGATGGAATCTGAAAGATGAATGTATTCTAATGTGCAGTGTTTGGGAGCTTTTGACCCAGTGCTATATGTTGACAACTATAAATAACTAGAACTTTTGACTTAATTTTTCCAAATCTGATAAGGATTCAGTTCTTTAATTCTGGAAGTATTTTATTTATAGACAATTATAATCACACCATAACTGTGAACTGTGAGTGGTTTAACTGTTTGTTTATTAATTTATAACAACGTTTTAGAAATCAGAATTCCAACTTTTTCCTTACATACTGTTAACCCCACATTTGGCTTGTTGGGATCTATAGTCACTGTATTTGTACCACTTAAAAATTTCACTCGTCTGTATGTGATAGGTGTGTGAGTAAAATGGATTAGAACATATGGATGAACTGCTCTTTTTTTTTTTTTCTTCACTATGCAACATACTTTTGATTAAGGTATAGATCAGTCATCAAAAATATGTCATCTGTATTTATGAACAAAATACTGCCTGGTAGGTAAAGGCAAAGGGGCATTATAGGGGCAGAAAATACAAATATATGCACTTTTTTATGTATAGTTCACAGCCATTCTAAGTTTTTGTTTACACCGACATGACAAATCTACATTTCTGTGCCAAATCCTTTTGAGATGCTTCTATTGTTCGAGTCCATTTACATTAACTCAAAGCATTTTTGTCATTTATTTAGTTTCAATGGATGCTTCAGATGTAAATTTTGATGCGTTTTGCACCACGCATCAAGTTTCATTCACCTCTCAGCGTTCGACGATATTTGGATTTCACAGATAAATATCAGAACTATTAGCATGTGTAAGGAGGTGGATTGCAAATTTGACATTCAGTGTAAAACATCAACGTGTGATTTTTATCTGTTAGATTGATTATGTACAGTAATCCTAAAAATATGTGCAAGGCAGCCTGGCTTGCAAAATTGAGACATGGTTTTATTATCTGAAAAAAAAGATCTATCTGTAATGACTTCTTTACTAAATAGAGCAAATTCCAGTGCCTTAATAACATCTGTTATTGAAGTGTGTTTTGACAGTACAGAGGAATGAAAGGAGTACAGACAAACATCCTCTAATGCTCGTGTCTCTTTTGAAAATGCTTTCCTGTACACGCTCTCACACGCCTGCATGCACATGCACACAAACAAACACTCCCTCACCACATCCAACGTCGGAGAGACAGAACAGAGGGGGGAGGGGCAGAAAGAGGATGATGTCACCTCTGTAGACAGCTAAGCAGAGGCTTGAGATAATGGTGACATTTCAGGGAAGGTGATGTCATTCTTCCACTGCCCCCTCCCCTCCTGTTCGCCTCTTCCTCCCCCTGTTCTTTCCTCTCTTCTCCTGTCCTCCCCTCCTCCTCCCTCCTCATCGTCGGTGCAGGTGGCTGGCCAGCCTCTTTGAATCCCAGCGCAGGAGAATTAGCTTTTCAATAGGCACAGAGTATGCAGGCAATGTGAACCCAGCCCCCCCGTGCTGTGCTCATGGCTGTGATGTGTGAGACTCTTAATGTGTGTGGGTGTAATGTGGGTGTGTTGTGTTTCATTGTGGGTGTTATGTGTTTTAATCTGTGGGTGTGTGTGTATTCTAGGATATGGCCGAATTCACTTTTTCGCTGTTTCACTATCAATTTTCTGTCCACATGTAGATGAGTCGACTTTATTTCAGTGGCGCTTGTGATCAATTTAAGTGTGTTTATCTGTGAGTGTGTGTGTGTGTGTGTGTGTGTGTGTGTTTGTGCAGGCCTGCCAGGCGTCTGTGCGCATGCATGTGTATGTAGATAGGATTTCTGCCCTCCATCCCTGTTTCCCACTGAGACCAATCAAGCAGAGAGCTGCCAGGCTGCAGGGCTGCTTGGCATGGTGTCTTTTAGCAGCCTCCTCACCCTCAGGATCTGCTCATTTAAGGTTTCCCTGACTTCACAAAACCCCTCAGAAATGTATTTTTTTTATGTATTGTAGTCAGTGGTCAGGACTTAAGTGATTTCTTCCCCTCTAGTCTTCTTCAGGCTGTAAAAATTGTGCATTTATTGTGATGTGTTCATTCAAAACACTAGAAACCTCCAACATAACTAGTGTCTTCACTGATAGGAAAAGACATCTCCACTTTACAGAAAGTTTAATCCGAAGACTTATCACATTTGCATATTATGGAGATTTAGTTTAACCTACTTCAGCACACCGGGCTGATTGCCAGAGATAGTGATGCTTCAAAGCCCAAAGGCTGTTGTACCTCTAGTCTCGATGCTGAGCTCGAGGCTGCTCACCGTCAGTATTTTTATCCCTGAAAACTCACCGCTAGTGTGCTGCACTTTCACTCTGCCAACTTCTGGTACGCTGTCTTTCTTCCCCTGTTGAGAGGACTCAAAGCAGTGTGTGTGAGCTGTAAACAAGTTCCCACCCCCCACCCACACCGCCACACACACACACACATACACTCAGACTGTATCTGGGCAAAAAGACCTTTCTGAAACCATAAGCATCTGTCTCATCATATGATTGCATTTCATATGTCACACACTTGAATCACGGGGCACAGAAGGCTTCCCTTCACACCTAGAGGAAGTCAGCCAGAAACCAGAGCACATGTTACGACTGCTGAAAGAACAACTGTCCACAAATGTGTGCGCAATATGAACATGAGCAATAACTCGGCAGCATGGCAACTAAACACTGCTGAATTACAACAGATGCCTCGCTATTATTCATCCTTTATAGACTGAAGCTGTGAAAATATATTATCTACCAGTATTTTCTTCTTGGTATTCACATAGTTCTTTTCAGGTGACTTGATATGAATTGTAGTACAGATGTAGAATTAAATCAACAGTGGGATATAATAATTAAGTGGTAATATTGGGTTGAAGTCAGTGACACAGTACGTAATGAATAAGAATTCTGCAAGATTGGAATTAAAGTATGTATTCAAAAAGCAGAAAGTTCTATTCAAAGCATTTTTAATGGAATTTTGTTTGCAATTTATCGAGGTGTCAAAGAGCTTTAGCATGCTTCATAAAATCCTTTTTGCAAGAAGCTGGCAAATTGAACACATTCTCTCCTACACAATCTTTTTAAACCTCATTTGACCCGTTGTTATGTGATTTTTTACTACTATAGAAAGAGACGCACCTGAACATAACGTGGGAGAAAAAGTAAATTACTGAATGATGACATGTAATATGATGTTTGCGTGTTTGCAGTCGTGTTGACGGATGAAAAGCTTTTTCTTTTTCAGGGCTGAGGATTCATATTGAAGAAGACACAGTGAAAATATTTACTATACTGAGTGAAAGGAGACTGCTTTTTCAGAGTGTTGACAGACTGTGAGGGTTAAAACCATTCAGAATGAAGTGCAGAAGAGACTGCTGATGTGTGGCGTGCAATAACCTTTTATATTATGCGACTCCTTCACCATTCCACCTCACGGCGTTGCACCCTGGGGATCTTCATTCAATCCTGAAAAGCGAAGCTATGTTGATATACATCATTTTCAGTTGGATTGTCTCACCTGATGTGTGAAAATGATGTTGGTGACTAACGGGATATAACATCAATTATTGAAACCTTTAATATACTGCACATGCTCTTGAAGTATGAATACTGAATCATTCATAACTTGGTGGCTTTTGACACATATAGACTCAATCATAGACTCATATTACAAACTCAGTCAAAGTGACACCTGTGAGAGTGACATGATATGGAGGAAATGAAAGAGGTGTGACACGTGATGGAAAGTTGTTTTAATTTACCAAAACAACAAACAGGTGCACTTGCACATGGATTACCTTGTATCCCGGCTCGGTAAATACACACCCTCAGATGTAATGACAGATGGCATTTTCAGTCCGTGATACACCGGTGATCTTGAATGGAGTTTCCCCAAGGATGCAGTGCTGTCAGGCTGATGGACTCATTAGACATGCATCAACGTGTGTACAGGAGAGGGCCTGTTTTTATCACCCCTGGGCTGTTTGTGACACACTTTTGCTATGCTGGATGGATAATCGAAACACTAATTAAGATGTAGACATATTCTGAGGTGCTACTCCACTACCTAATACTAAACACACTCATGTTTCATGCTCTTAGTTCTGCATTAATAGGGAGCAGCGCAGATACAGAGTCTCAACTGAAGTCACTGAACAGAGAAAAAAGGATACTTCTTTTTAATAAGACAAGCCTGAGAAAGTTTAATGTAATGGATTTATTTAAGGTTGTTATATAATTCATTAACATTTAATAGATCGGTAGTAAGTCATTAATACAAACTAGGTTATGATAAATCTCCTCTGCTGATATATGGCCCTGTTCCTGCTCATTTAATTCATCTTAATGGTTCATTAAAATGTCCTTTTTTTTTTTACATCTTACTTGTATTATTAACTGCAGACAGGATTGCAGTGACAAAGTGCAGACGCAGTTAACAAAGGTTCAAGGATGTCTCACTTTATAATAAGCCTGGCACTAAATATTCATAATGTTAATATATAAATAATGGAGGTATAAATGGCTTATTTTAACCTAAGCTCCACTTGTGTGTGTGATAGACAGGTCAGAAAAAAGCCACTAAGTGCTTATAATTAGGTATTATTTTGTCAAGGTAGTCAAGAGTTTTCATGCTTAGTTTTATGGAATGAGCCTTGCTGACATGCTCTGTTAAGCAGGAATTAATTAGTCAAGTATGTAAAATAGACTAAGCCAAAGTAAGTGTTAAAAGGTCTGGTAGCCATGGTGAGTCTCTGTAAAGGTCCCATCCGGATTGAACAACCAAAGCACCAGCAGTCCTGACCTGGACTTCCCCTGAACAAGTTGACAACATGCAACAAAAATGTAGTGATACACTGGTTTAGTCCCTCATGACCATTGTTGACCATCTGGGCTGTGTCCTTTTCTGTGAAGCCCCTTGATACATACATGTTTATGCACTGCAGGTGGTAGTTCCCAAGGGGTCACAGGGGCCCGGAGGGAGCCCACGAAAGAGCCGCTTAGGGGATGACATCACTTAATCCTGATGTGTCAACACCTCGATCACCGCAGGAGTAGAGGCTGTGCACTCAGAGGTTTGTGCGTGTGTGTCAGTGTGTTGGCATTCAATGATACAGCGCATAGGATCTGAACCTGATGTCACTGTTTTCCACGGCTGCCCCAAACTCCAGTCCACCCACCTAAAATAGAGAGGAGAAAGTTTTTGCAGCAATTTTTTGTCCGCCCGCATGCCTTCTCTCTGACTTTCTTCTGAGCAAACATTCATTTCCTCTGCTAATTCAGGGTGAGAACCTCAAAGCTGATGTTCTAAAAATGGCAGGTCTGTCAACCTAAAGGGCTTTTGAGGAAAAAGATGTCAGTTTATAAAGGTTGTGGCTGTCTTTGATGTCCAGATGGATGGATGGGGCTGACTTTTGGAAGGAATTCGTCATGAAAAACCCTGTTACTCAAAATACTCCATCATGAAAAAGTGAAGTTGAAGAGGAAATTTAACCCATAAAGACCCAAACAGCCACAGGCAACCAAAATCATTTACTGATCTAAGATATTTAATACTTGTTGATCCACTAATCCTATCAATACATGAAAATAATTGGTGTAAAATGCAGTTTGTCATCTTTTCATGGTCATCAGATATGACCCATTTGGACATTCATAGGCTCTGTAGGGAACATAGAAACATCTTATACAACGTTGATTCACCAGTAAAACCCATGAAGTTTAATAAATGACAGAAAATAATAACCTTTAAACTTACTCTGAGTTTTCATGACATGATCAGTAAATTAAATGTAGAGGGAAATACCAGATTTACACTGAAAAATGCAAAATACAGAGGATTATATTGTAATTAATGGTGATAAATCACTTAAGAAAGGTTAAATAGAGAGAAAAATTCATTTGGGAACTGACACAATAGCAGCACTGGGTCTTTATGGGTTAAATAAGTAAGAATTGATTCTAAGTAGAGGACCAGATATTCAGTATGTACTAACACTGCAGCAAAACCACTTCTCACTTGTAGCTTAAAGAAGTCAAACAGCTCTGGTAAAGAACATGATGATCATCTACTTCCACTTGTGTTGCTTTCCAAACAGGCTAATTTACCATCGAAAGCACCATTTACTCACTTCCTCACTGGGTTTGTGGGTTTTTAGACTCTTAAAAAAATGCAAGTTCTTCAGGTTTGTGCTGATCTGAAATACTGAGAGAAGGGTGCAGGGTTTCTGATCGCATACCACGAGCAACCAGCACACAAACAAGGTCAAAGGTCATCTGATGCGTGTGAACCTCCCAATCCTTCTCCAACTTAGATCACACTGACTTAAGTCGTGGATTTGTGGCTGTCAGAGGAGACTAAATGAACGGCGGAATGGTATTTCACAAAGACCTACTAACGACAAAGATAAACCATGTTTGTTTATTTCTCTATTAAACATTTTATTGTGTAAACGATAAAACCTGCGCAGTAACAGCAGGCATTGTCTGGATTGTAACCCTCTCTGGTAGCAAGACTGTGCTTCGTGTAAAAGACACTGTAATTAAGCAATGGTGTCACCCGTAACATAACCCTTTTCATGGGTTGTTTACATGGCTTCTTTTGATCTCACACCAGTTGTGCTTGGTCGTGTATGTAGCGAGGGGTGGGGCACATGAAAACCATTCAAGGAACTGTATGCAAAATGAGGCATGAATGTTGTAGCATAAAAGCCTCACACACAGGCTAATGTAGTTTACTTCAATGCATGCTGTGACATGCTGCATGAACTGGCTTGATGGTGGATAATGGCTGTCAAAATCACCGCTTATAAAACAGAATAGCTCTTGGGCGTTATTTTTTACGACACGCGTGAAATGTATTCATGAAATGTAATCTAATGATGTTACAGTGTGAAGGCTACAGTGTGGATATATGACATCTGCAAAATTTATAGGCAGTGACGGGAGTAACTGTATGCATGTGTCTAGAATACAAAATATGAGCCGCATGTGGCAATGAGAATACGCCAATATGAATCAATAGAATGCTAATAGTGATTACATCTTAAAAAGCGATTTTGTTGAAATGCATCACTACTTGATTCTAAGCTCAAAAACACCCAAAAGCATCCAACCCATTTTGGGTACCCTCTAAGACAAAGCAAAGTAAAATCAATATGGAGAGTATAAAAATTACATGACTTCCACTACAACTAATGGTGGTTGGTTTCCAGTGAACTGACTGTTTGCTGTAGCTTTTCACATTTTTGTATATAGAGTAATAATAATGTACCAAAATTATGTGACACTGTATATTATTTATTAAAGGAAAGGAACCTGCAAATTTGTGCAACCTTATTAAAGAAACTAATAGTTTAAAAATGATGTGTTATATATTCTTATCTTTTCCCATTTGTTTCTCCTTTAGGAAAACAGAAAAGTTAAAAACCTTTTCTGGTGGTGCTATTTAAGAGGATTGCTATTTATTTGCCATTTTTTGCTTTACACTGATTTCATGTTTGCATGCACTTATATATTACATTGTTATACCAATTAGTAATAAATATTCATATCCTCAGATTCAGTTTACAAAATATTAAAGACACTTCATTACTACACAGTAATCTGTTCATTCATAAATTACATTTTAAAGCATCCATTCTCTGATCTGGGGTAATATGGATTTGTGTGACCTTCCTTATAGATGGTAACAAACATACACTTCTCATTTTTTCCTTGGTTTTTAATGACAACATCTAGATGAAAACAGAAAGTCCCCAAAACTCCAATTTTTTTCATGGCAGCCACAGAGGAAATGAGGTCATCAAGTCTGTCGAGTGACTATACTGACCATTGAACACATGATATCATTGTGGCTTTGGTTGTCTTGGCGCCTGTGCAGAGTGTGTTTTGAAGTAATTTGGTCTTTGTGATATACTATAGGTCACTATAGGCCAGTTACTCTCATTTATTCTTTCCAACTTAGGAATGACTCTCCATCATGCTCTTTATTAAGAAGTGGGAACTACCTTTTAACTACACTCTGTGTGAACCCTTTGTATGTCAGTCACAGGTTACTGTCTGCATTGTGTGCATCCTGCTGAATTTCACAAGTCATTTTGTTCCTATGTCTTCTCTGCCTGCGTGATAAATAAATAAATTCAGTCTCTCTCCCTCTGTCTTTGCTTTTAAGAGATTCTACCAATCTCTTGCTCATCTTTTACAAGAAACATTGAGATGTTCACTCACTCTGTCCTTATTGCACCCAGATATGTTCTTCCTTTCCTTCACTGCTAAAAAGCAGAGGCAGTCATGCTGACAGTTGCCTCTCTTCAAAGCTTCTTTAATGGAACGTCAATTCCCACTTCCCCTGGGACGGTGACTGGGGGAAGATGAGGAGACTGTGTGACTGCTGGCTATAGGACCAGCCAGCTGCAGCTCATATCCACTATGCCAGAGTCTGCTCATCCTCTCTCAAGTAGGCAGAGACATATTCGCCTTTGTGAACTCCTGGTTTTAAGGCATGGCTGTCACAGTGATGTCTAGCTGTGTGAGCGCTCCTGGATGATGATCGTTTGATCTGCATGAAAACGCTCTGAGCACAAGACAATGTCTCCAGCCATTACTGCTAGTTAGGTGCCTACCTGGTATATTCTATTATTAACCAGGCAGAGAAGAAATGTTGCAATTAAAAATTTCTTCCCTGGAAACATCTTCATAAATTTTTGATGCCGTTTCTTGAAAGTCCTTAGACAAGTTCTGATTTCAGCTCATTAAGTCGTCATATTTTATGCTGTTGCTTGAGCACAAGTGGCGTCCTCTTATTGCCTTCATTGTACTGATGTTAAACTATAATCAGTGTGCATCCTTAACTCATGTTGCTCTTCTCAGGACTGACATGACCTAAGGTGACATACATCATAATCCTAATGTGTTAGCAGTATTTCTGGTGAAGGTAATATTTGGACTGTGTTAAAACTGTTCCTCCCTCATGCTGTGAATCCAGACCAAACCCTTCATTCCACTGACTGTGAGCTGCAAGAATGTGCTGGTCGTCAAAAGCAGGTGGTCCCAACCACAGGTGAGTTTGTCAAACCCTGTTTGAAATGAAGCCACATCTGTCTAAACTGTACAAGGGGTGTTATGGTACCAACACCACTCTGGTGCAGACTGCTAACATCTGCTGCCCATGTGCTGTTTGCAGCAGTGACAGGGAATTGTACAAGGCTCAGTCACCCAAAAAGCAAAAGCCCTTGGGAAATAGGAAGGAAGCCAAAGTAAAGACATTAAAATTCATTTACAGCTCAGTCATGCAACCTCCTCCTTCTTTCATAAATTGACCTGAAAATAGAATTTCCCAAGCATAAAATTCCTCTGTGGTAGCTGGTTCATTTCTCAACACAGATTGACAAATTTCAGCAGAGCTGCAGCTCAGAGGTACAAAACGATATTCATTCTGTGGGGCAAATAACATTTGAGGTGTGAAACGTGGTGGGTGTTAGTTTAACAGGTTTACATCATAACTCCACTGCACACTGCCTGAGCCACTGGGTAATATCTGTCTAATTAGGACAGCGTTAAAATAAATCAAAACATGCCTGGGACTGACACAGCTTGGTTACAGCAAACGTCTCTCACTTTCCTTCCTCAGTACTCTGTAGCTCTTAATTTTGAGGAAGATGGTGGAACTAAGGGCTCATGCTGTGTGCCTTCATGGCTCACTCAAGTGCCACTGCTTTAATGTGAGGAGCGCTTGCGACTGTGGGTATGGGCAAAGTATGTCCTCAGATCTTCAGAGGCACCGCCAGATCAGAGGGCGGCTGTCACACCTCCAGGCAATCTCCAGCAGCAAAGAGGAGATCCTTCAGAGCCGCTGACCCCCCAGAGATACAGCAGGCCTGCCCAGGAAGCTGCACTTGTGTGAAAGATTTCAAAGAAAGCAAAGGCTGCCCAATTGATTTTGTAACTCCGCCTCTAACCCGTGTCAAAAAGGAGACGCTAAGAAATCCTAGTTCTTTAATGTCTGCTAATCCAAGACAGAACAATTGATTTGGTTGATAAATGTTTTTTGGAGAAGTTTCTATGTAGGTCAAGGCTGCATAAAAAATGAGCAGCAATTAAAACCCCGATGTTCACATCATTTGTATGATTTAAAATTCTCTTTTCATGAAAAAGAGTTTCAGTTTTTAATTATACCATAATAATAACCATGCATTTGGTGTGTCAAGATGATAAGAATGGAACAAAGTAGGATTTCTAGATTTCTTTTAGTATGAATGAAAATGCATGTTAATCCTTTCTTTGGCATTTCCTGCTAAAGTATATATTTGCATAATAATACTACATCCTGTAGAAGTAAAACTAAGAGGAAGTGTGTTTTGAGGGATGGAGAGCGGATTTCAGTATCTATTCACAGACCTGTCCAACATCTTTCTTTTTTTTTTTCTCCTCTGCCTGCCAGTCCTTTCCAGTTTTGCTTAAAATTCTGAATGCACACTGTTTTCATGGAGACAATACCTTTATGTTTTATTTCCTGGAATTATTCCCTTTGGCTGTGAAGCCTGGTTTGGCGCTTTGCTGTATCCAATTAGCTTCACAGAGACAGCAGAGGCGATCCTCTACAGGCCAAACAAAAAAAGTTGAATAGGTCATTTCACGGATGAGCACAGCGTACCCCCCCCCCAAAGAAACTCAAGGATGCTTAAATCCCTCGAGCCTGGGAGGGATGACGTAATGCTAAACGTTAAATCTCCAAAATCATGACACATATTGGCTTCTGAGGCTGCTGAAAGATGGAGCCAAGTATCGAATGAAGGGGATTTACGATCCCTTAAAACACAACTTTAAATTAGGTGAGTCATTGGATGCTCCGGGCCAATTGGAAAAGCCCTCAAGGGTTGTTTGTCTTCAGGTCACCCCGTCTGACATTAATGGGACCTTGGCACAAAGAGAAACTAAGATACCTGACCTTTAACAAGTTAAATAAAGGTCTATACAGGAAATAAAACAGATCCGACCCTATTTTTGCAACTGTGCAATATCTGCTGACAATTCAATTTTAAAGATCAAACCATCTGATGTCTCTTGTTTTATGATATAGGCCACATCCTGCTTTAATCTCAACTGTACACATGTTAAATAGCTAATATTCATTTTGACAATAGGTATATGGTTTTAACTCACATCTGAGTCTTTACAAAAGTACATTCCCTAAGAGACGTCCTCTTGTGATATCTGCTAAATGCAAATGTGATCTTTATGTCATAATTCCTCAGGCTACCAGCAGCCCAGGGGATTCCTAATATGATTTCATTTGGGGAATAAAGTCTGGTTGTATCACATACGGTGCATTATGCAGACTAAGTCAAACACTTGAAAAAATGCAGTTAGAGCAGAGTAAATGGGGGTTTTCTAGTAAAAACTAAACTTTTCGGGTCAGCAAAATTCACAGCTTTTGTGTGACATGTTTTCAGCGAGAACTTCTTTCCCGCTACACCTGAAAAGCATCCGTGGTAGTGAATAAATAATGCAGTACAAACTAGTCTATTGCACCATTAAAGACCTTGAAAATACTTATTAGCTACAAATCACAACTTCAAATGAAACAAACACTGCTTCCTACAGCATTGCATTTATTGTTAAAAGTGAAAACAAATTCCCTAATATATATTCAGTTTATCTTCCAATCTAAGTAAACTCATTTGTTAGGGAGCTGTGAGCAATTTCTGTGCTGGATGGTAATGTTGTTTTTACTAATCATAGCAGCATAATATTCCTGCCTGAGTGAGTTTTTGCCTGCAGTTATGTTAAATTAGACAGTATGCGTGGCATGCTACATTCGCAGAATTATTTGAGTCCGTTTCTCCCCCAACTCATTAACTATTCAATGTGAACTCCTGATCCTGCAGGGTATTGACATTAATTCCCCACACTACTAGAGCAGGCAGTTTGGAATGTTTAAAAAGACTCTAAACCTTGCCCAGTCTGACTTCAAGAAATAGCAAAAAAAAAAAAAAGTGTTTTCAAAACAAACTTTACCATTTGCTAATTTGTGTGTTTGCAACTCGCCCGGAGAACAGTCCTGTCAATGTTGCATTATTAAGTGAAAAGCTAATTATGCCTTTCACTGGCCCGTGTCCATTACAAGTAAGACAATAACAAGCTCATCAGTGGTGACAACGGGAAGAACACTTGTGTTGTTTAACAAGTTGTTGATCACAAGCTGTAATCCAGCGCTGACATGATGAGGTAGACTTGTTACTAGGATCTTGTTCTGCTCCTGCCTGTCTAAACCAATCCCATTTCAGTGCTGTAGTCTTTGCCTTGACCTTGGGCAGTGGATTTCCTTGAGGGCAGGGTGGCCACTCTGGAAGTTGAACGAACAGGGGTAAGGGTGGAGGAAACAGACAAGCTAATGCTGAGGCAGGCAGAGAAATGTATGAATGACTGCAAAGAAGACAGCATCAAGCCAATCAGAGCAAAGAGGAAATCTGTGAGCCAATCGCAGGCTGCTTTTCTTCTCTCCCTCCAGCGTCTCCCTGACTTCTTCTCCTGACTGTTACCAGGTCACTGTGCCTGCCCGTGCTTCTGAATAATCTGTTTCATTGGGTCAGTGTGCCTCTCACAACGCGCCTGACTGGCTGGTTGGGTAAACGCGGTTGCTAGGGAGCTTGGCCAATCAGAGCAAAGCGGAAGTTTCCCCTCGGTTTCTAGGCAGGTTTCACGTGCTGTAGATGTTTTGGCGGGAGAGTGGGAGAGCTAAAGCGGGAGGGGCGGCTGCAGAGTGAAGTGGAGCATGTGATTGTGTGTGTGTGTGCTTGTGTAAGTGCATGTTTGTGGGCGCGTGTTCACTTTGCCCTGCCTCTTGCTTTCTGATGCAACATCGAACTGTGTCTCCTGGGCTACTAGGGGACCTTGTTATGTTTTTTTTTTCTTCCTGTCCTCGCAGGAAACGAGAACCAATTGCTGTGCTGTTGCCATCGGAGCGGGGAGGTTTGTTTTTCCTCCACTTTCATCCCTGGTACCTCCCCATCGACAGTTACCGTAGAAACAAGAGCAACTCCAACTCTATTTCCATCCATGTCTCCTTCCTTCAATGATTTATCATCGCTTTCTTTTTTTAATCTGCTGCTCAGCACCTACCTACCAACACTTTAACAGCCAATCAAGTATTTAGAAAATTGTGTGACATCTTTTAAGAGGTACTGTATAAAAGCAAACATGAAGATCTGCAGTAGCACATGCTGAGGCATATCTTGCACACTGGCACCTGAAGTTTTGAGCTGTCAGAGTTCAAAACATGTCAGGACTGCAAGCTAACAAGATTAACTATTTCAGTGTTTAGCAGAGCAGCTTGGACACCCCCACCCAAAAAACAAACACAGGCATATCTCACACCAACATGTTATCTTCTTCCCCCTTCAATCCCACTGTCAACCAAGGGGAGCAGTTCATTGCATTTGACGCGGGCTTCCCAAAATCCCATTATTGCAGCTTGATTGCACAGCGAGTAACAAGAATTAAACACAAAAGCTGTAAGTGAGTGGACAGACAACCACTGTGCTCCTTAAAACACAGCATGGAGCCGTAAGGAACTTCAAACACGTCCATTTATGTGCTCAGGAATCCTGTCTCTCACATATTATATTATAAGCAAATTCATTTTTTCATAAATGTAATCATGCAAATTTAACATAATATTCATGATAATGACCAGAATTAAGATGGTGGTAAATTCTTTGCAGAGAATCCGATCAGCTGCTTTTGATGAGAATGTTTTTGTTTTGTTTTTTTTATTACTCATTATTACATTAGGGTCATGTTGACTGGAGGATACAAGGGTTTGGTTTAATACAAGAAAAAAAAAAATTCAGCAAGATATGACGATGTGATGAAAAAGGTTCACGTATTTATTAATATTTAACCCAAACCACAGTCCTTTCCTAAGCTGAACCAAAATGCTTTTAAGCTTATACCTAAACTGTTGGGATGAAACTGGATCATCCATAACATTATCACTGTAAAGGTCGGTTGTTCAGGCCTATATTGCAAGTACATTCTTCATGTGTATGATGTAATATTTTAATTTAACATCTAATGACAACCATGACAACTGTTTTACAGGATTAGACACATAGGATTATTAAGAGATAACTGTTGATAATACCAACCTTACTACTTGTTTATGTGTTGTGTGTACATTTTTGGCCCTAACTCCCAACTGTGATTTCTGCTATTCAATATTTAATGTTAAAATAGCATTAAGTACAAGAAACTTAGAGCTTATTGCATATAGTGTTGTTATGTGCACTGTTACATACATGCAACAAAGAACTAGAGATAAGTTAATGAGTACGGCCTATTAATCAATATAGATTCTACAAATTCTTGGTACTGGCAGAACTTGACTCTGATGGCTCAGAGCTAATATTAGTGCTCTTAAATGGGATTACTGACCCAAAAAACAATTTAATCCACTCAAGATTTTATTTTTACAATTACTTTGATATTTAGTTCCAAATTTATAGACAAATGTTTTGATGTAGATATTCAGAGCTTTCAATTTTAATCTGAAACCTTAAGTTTCATGGTTTTGTCACATTGTACTGTATATATCTGGTCTGCTTAGATTTGGTTTTATATTGCAATTCTGGGAATGGACCAATACGTCCTGCTGTCATCGTCTTTGTGTGCTATGTCTTTTATGTGTGGCTTCTGAACTTGGCATGGTTATGTCACTTTTAATTTCTTGTTTGTTTGTTTGTTTGGTTTTTTTAATCTTTTTTTGCAATGTTAACTTCATGTGACTTTCTATGTCTGGTCTGAAAGTTCAATCTAACCAGTAAATGCTCATAATGTACAGAAATCAGTGTGATCTTGATCAAGAATGTGGTTTGAAATCAAATGGGAAAGTCTTAAATTCTCATAGACTGAAACTGAAGGGTTATCGAGTTAATATATTTCTGGGTTTCCAGTCAAAAAGATTACATTCCCAACAGTTTTTTTTTTCTTTTCACTTCCTGCTCCAAATTTTGCAGGGCACACTGCCACAAATGTCACATTCAAAGAGAAAGTGTTGAGGACTTTGTTTATATACTTGCAGATATATTGGGAGTCAAGACTTCCTGGGTTTACAGTACTGAAACTATTTCACAACACAGACTGTGGCTCTACACTATAGCAATAACACCTGCAAATTGGATCTAAGAATCGTCTCTGAGGTTGCACAGGTGTCACCAAACTGCCAGTCTGTCTGACAAATAGTTTGTTTACACACTGAGCTGCTGCCGCTGCTCAATAATGAGTAAATGTTCATTCACGTTATGCCGTCACAGCTGGAAACAAGTAAAGACGAACCAAAAAAAAAACAAAGAAACACATTAATTTCCATTTCATTCGAAACATGCCCACTATATCTGCTGTGGCTTACATTTAATTCTTGGCATTAAAGTGGTGTCAGAATTCACAGAATCAGAGGGAAGAGCTTCCCTCGGGTGGTTCTGGGCTTCAAATGTGTTACCTTTGGATGAACTCTGAGGGAGCCGCATTCATTGGCTGAGTCCCTGCAGTACCTATGGTTAAAATCAAGAGGTGTTGACAGAGTAGGCAGAGGGAGGAGGTGTGCAGGCGGACAGAGGTTTCCAATAATCTGCGAAAACTTGGCATCTCTGTCACGTAATTTCACAATCAATTTAAGTGAAAAACATGCTCCTAAAGCAGGGATTTAGGTAGATAATTAAATGGCAAGGGGATTTTAACCATAAAATTGTGATGTGTGCAGTTCAGGCAGACACACTAGCGGAGTTGTTTGGTTGCGGAACAGATTGAAAAATTGAGACAAAGCGTCTGGGTGTCAGGCACTATTAGGGAAAAGCCACAAAACAAATTTTATAATTATGCAGCAAACTTTGAAAAATTTCAACATCCACAGCCTTATCACCTCTTCTGGCAGCATGTAGTCAGAAATAACTCACTGTGGAGAATTTTTGACTGCCTCACTGGGGAAAATTGCTCAGACAAAAATGGGCTGGGACACATTGTCTGCCACTGTGCCTGACACATTAGAGGTACTGGAAGTTTCAGTTTAGATGACAAGTTCTGAGTTCAGCGCCAACACAAAGGCTGTTTTCCCTCTTCAAAGAGGTTGAAGCAGAGCACTTGAAAGTAAAAGACAGCAAATGACTTAAAACTGTGCATGAGATTGCACAATGCATGACGTTTCTGTTTCTAAATCTCTTGCATTGACAGCACATCATGTTATGTTCGTGGTAAAAACAGAGCAAAAAAAAATCTGATTTGCAACACAAATGTGGTTAACAGCTCTGTGTTCAAAAGACAACAAAACATCACCATATCACAGATAAAACCTACTGTATACCCCAGAGTCCACTGGCAATGAGATAACTGACTGTGATTGAAATTCACAACTCCTGGAGCTATTGTTTGGGAACACTAATTAGTTATTGATAGAGGGAACACAGAGGGAAAAAACGATGAATTGCTTATAGGGCATTGGATTTTTTAATTTCTTTGTTTTTCAAATGCAGCACACGGTGGACTAATTAATTTTGAAAGGTTTTACCTCAGAAAAATGGCTCAAAATGCTTGAATATTACATCAAACTGCAGAAAAGCTGATGTTTTTCACTTTCTAATTCCAGTGGGATTTCTTTTTGTTTTTTCACTTATGTTTTTCCTTCAAAAGGTAATATAATAATGAGGTGTTTATATTAATTGTTCCCATATCTCTGCTCTGTCTTGCAGATTCCATGTAGGTAAACATCAGTACATAACATTAAATGCAGCTGGTGTCGCTACTTGCTCACTGAGTTCATCTATGTGAGAAAACAGCAGTAATTCAAGGTAATTATTTTTGTACAACACGGTGACTCTGCTAAATGCTAAGGGAGTTTAACACATGCTAGATTCTGAGGATTTTATTTATGTGGCTGTAGCTGCCATCAGATTTGTGGCAGAAGCTTCAGTCAAGCCACTCCTGAGCAAAATAATTGAAACATAGTGTTAGTTTTGTCGATTACTATGCATGCAATCTGCTTGTATGTTCATTGACTGACGGCTGATGGGCTTTATTGACCCCCACCTCCCTAAACAAGAGAGCAGGCAGAGAGACGAGAAGGGAAAAGAGGAAGGGAGGGAAAAAAAACACCCTTTCTCTTCTAAAATTTGGGTGGGGTCCTTACACTGCAGGACTGGAGTGGATGGGGGGTTGGGAGCCGTCATCCAGCAGCTTAAACAGGGCTGAGCAAGAAGTTGTTTGCTTGTATCTGAAAGCTGCCAACAAACTGTGCACGGGAATTTGGTGAAAAGTTGACAAGATCACACTTCGCACATTAGTAGCTGCACAACAAAGAAGTAGGGCAGTGTGAAAACATAACATCTTGCTGACCAACACTCTGCACGCAAAGCAACAGCATCCGCTTTCATCTAGAAATTGTCTCCTGGGAAAAATCTGACTCACACGATGGATCAAATACTCTCACTCTACTTGCCTGGCTGTTTTGCACTCAGTAACCCCTTTTTACAGATCAAGCTTGATTTCACTGTAGCCTATGTAGCCTCTTTTTTTTCTCCTCCTCTTTTAAGTGATGCCATGTGTAGGCGTACCCCCACCCTGCAATAAGGGTCACCAGTCATGGCTGCTGTTTATTCCACTGTCACAGTGCATTCATCAGGAGTGGACACCATCGTCAACAATAGGAGCCCTTAGGGGTTGAACTGAAAATGGCTCCGTGTTTGTATCAGTGCAGCGTCAAGCTATTGTTGGACAGGATGCATTTAAGGACATGTTATGGGTCTGAAGTAACAGTTGTACTCCGCATGTTTTGCCATCAAACAGACAATATCAACAAGGCTGAAGTATTGTTGACCACGATGCATTTAAGGACATGTTGTGAGTCTGAAGTAACATTTGAACAGCACATATTTTGACATAAAACAAAGAATATCAAGAGAGCTACAGTAATATTATCAGCCAGGATGCATTTAACCCTTTAAATCCTAAATCTAAAATGGTCCACCTGGACATTTTTTTCTTATTTTGACTATAAAAAGGTTATTAAATATGTTGTGACTGAGTCCATTTGGCCATTTTTCTAGAGCACTTTTTCCTCAGATCTTTCAAAATCTAGCAATCATTTACAATTTCCCGCATGTTACAATGCTGCTATAATGGCTTCTTCTCTAGCTTCTAGTACAGACATGAGTGAAATTACCATAATGGCCCAATAAAACCTATAAAGTGCAACGTTTCAGGTTTCAGAAAACATTGGAATTTTTCCAGTTGCACAAAAAGTGAATGAGTTACAGCCATCCAAACTGCACATGTGTGTGTCCGCAATGACACGTCAGGTTTTAAAGAGTTAAAGACATGCTGTGAGTCTTAAGTACCACTTGTATAACACACACTTTGACTCAAAACAGAGAATATCAAGACGGACGTAGAAATATTGTAACCAGGATGCATTTAAGTACGTGTTATGTGTTTTCAGTACTATTCCTTTTACACATTTTGACATAAAACTACGAATAACAAACAAAGCTACTGGAATATTGTTAACTAGGATGCATTTAAGGACACATTATGAGTCTGAAGTAACATTTGTGCAACACATATTTTGACCTAAAACAAAGAATATCAAGAGAGCTACAGTAATATTATCAGCCAGGATGCATTCAAAGACATGCTGTGACTCTTAGGTACCATTTGTATAACACACTTTGACTTAAAACAGTGAATATCAAGATGGACACAGAAATATTTTTACCAGGATGCATTTAAGTACGTGTTATGAGTTTTCAGTACCATCTGTTTTACACATTTAAAACTAAGAATAACAAACAAGGCTGCTGAAATATTGTTAACTAGGATGTATTAAAGGACACGTTATGGGTCTAAAGTGACATTTCTTTTACACATTTTGACATAAAACAGAGAATATGACGAGAGACACTGAAATATTATTTACCAGGATGCGTTTAAGGGCATGTTATGACTCTTATTGCGCACATGTGATCAGCTGGGATTGAATTCTTACACGATGGATCTTCAGTAACATTTGCATTTGACATATTTTGGCAGACTGTTATCCCATGTAAAGACCCACTAAAACGCATATGATAGTTAAATGTGTGAATCCGGTTGTTGCTTTCACGGTCCACAACCCCCCCACACACACACCCTCCATTTCACCGACCCCCAACAGTTGGGTGGGTTCACGTTTCTCCATCCCCGCAGCAGCCGCTCCCAATCAGCTGAGCAGAGCGCGAAAAGCAGTCACATGTCTTATCTCGGTTTGTGTTTTTCCCCCTCCACGTGTCAAGATACACGAAGCAGAAGGCGGGACCAAAACAAAGCACGTGATTGGTCGGCCCTGTGTCACCAGCTTATGGTTGCGAGGAGGACTGTCTTCTTAAAGGGCCACACACAATATTTTTATCTCAACAACAATACAAGCAACTAAACATCTATTGAGATCAATTAAAGGATGGAAGTCAGTGTAAATGCAGAGTGCATTCAAGAATAAACCTCAAATGACAAAAATACGGATTAATTCGGAAAATGATCATGGCTACATCTCTGTGCATTGCATTAACGTAAGTAAAGCATCTACTTTTTGTGTTGTTCTTATTCACATTTTACCACTTTATACTGTTAAGGAATATTCTTGATGCTTTTTTCTTTTATTATGTGCTTGGACATGCGATTTGCCCGTTTCATGGAGGTTACATGGAGCTTTGCAGATATTCAATCCAACGCTTAATCTTCAACAAGGCTGCAGCTGCATATTTGTGTATTGTGCAGCAGATAAAATGCATAAATAATGTCAGTATAACAAAAAGCTGCAGCCCATGGTAATAACTCATTGGTCGCAATCTGCAATGGATGTCTTTGTTTGGCTTTTATTGGCATTTTGTTATTAATGCATGTGAAATACTTGAAATACAGGGATTTAAGGCAATGCTTTGTCACTTTTAAGCCAAAAGCTAAAGTGAGGTGAACGCAGTGTGATGTATTTGCATAACACTGTGGCTCTGGCTCCTTTCACATTATCACAATGGGCGGGTCCCGGTCATCGGGGCGGACCGTTTTGACACAGGGAAAAAACACACACACAAGCCCGCTCTAGTCAGCAAACATCCACGAGTGGCTGAACGCAAAGAGGGATACGAGTCGCATCACCACAATCCGTAGGAAACAAGTGAACACCAAGTTGTCAAGATACCACCGATCACCACGGAAAGCGCTTTCGCTGGCGGTGAGTTGATCGGATCCAAAGCGTGTGCGTGTCCGTGGGAGTTTGTCAACAAATGTGCGGGGCGGGCAGCTTGGGCATGCCCGGGCAGAGACAGGGATGAGCAGACCCACCAGGCTTTGGCGTATGGAGAAGGGAATTTATAGATGTATGTCTGTCCAATTCGTCTGATCTGATATGAGAGCATTTTCCTGGGTCTGGTCTGGTCCGTCTCGTCTCCACTCGGGTCTGGATGCTCCGTGTCCCGGCACATCGAGCCCGGTTCGTGCGTAAAAGTCGCATCAGTCTGTATTGTTAATTTTGTTTTTTTTTTTCTTTTCTTTTATAATTTCCACTGATGGATATTGTAGTGCAGAGGCGTGGTTTGTGTGACATTGTTATTCTGGTTGTTAAAATTGCACGCGTGTTTGTGTCACGGTGTTGCTTGTTTTGAGGAACATTGGTCAGGGAAGTAAAAAGAAAGTGTTAAAAAAAAAAAAAAAACGTGAGCAGCTGAGATCGGTTTCACTATCTGACTCGTGAAAAGCCGCTACTTTATTTCATTGTTTTGACTGAAGTTGTCGACACTTTTTAAGATGAGAAAAACAGTAACTTAACAGTGCTTGTTCTTATTTTTATTGTATATCTCAATAGCATGTAAGCTCGTGTTATGTTGGAGGATTTTTTACAAGCTGTCACTTTGTGGCCTCGGTGATCAGCGGTCGGACACACCGTCCGTACGCGCACCGCTGCCCCGGGTTTCGCGCTCTTGACGCGCGTAAAGACGCAGCACCTCCCCGGTGGTCCCATGGAGCCCGCATAAAATGACAGCTTAAACGTTAAACACATAAAACTACAGCAACTACAGCATAGTGCAAAGTTGATTTGTTTTCTTCCAATCCGGTGGTGAAGTTGGTTGTATATAGTTAGCCTAATCATCGCATAATTGCTTAAGTCATATTTTTTTTTCTGAACATGATGTAAAATGAAGTGGCAGTAATAGGTAGGAGAGTAAAGTTATGCAGATTTGGTCTAAAATATGACTTAGGTAACTATACTATGAGGCTAACGATAGAAAATCCTGCACATTTAATGAAAACGTTGATAATATGAATCTAAATCATTGGTCCTCCTCTGGATTTTTCCATTTAAATGAGGACTCCTGGCTGTCACTTCACCACCTATGTCCACATGACAGGTATTTGTAGTTACCTCAAAGCAGAAGGTGAACTTTCAGCCGAGCTCACCTTGTTTGCACTCCTTCAGAGCTGTGCATGGATCAGAGCCCAATGCCCGGATGGTGCAGCAGAGGGAGCCACTTTGTGCTGCAGCTTTGAGCCCCTGACCAGCACTGTGGTGACTGCCAGGCCTCCCTGCCGCCTCAGGCAGTGTGTATCTGTGTGCATGTCCTTCTGTGTCTGTGCCTCCCTGTCTGTGTTTGGTTTTTATGTGTCTGACACTGTGGTAGTCTTGCCAGTCCTCTGTTGACTGCCAGTGGAAATTCAAGATAGGGCTGCCACTGACACAAGTGCAGGCAAGGCTTACTATAAAATTGCAGGTGCCTTTACAGCTTTTATAGCAGTATTGTGCTGCTGGAGAAGGTGTTATTGCATGTTAGAGCTGTGCTGTACTCTGGCACTGCAAATACAAACAACAGAGAAAGTGACTCAACTTTACAACAGGGTAAGCCACAGGATATCAATGTTGCAAACATAGCCACTTTTCATGGCAAAAGTCAACACTAATGATGTAATTTGGCTGTTCATATATTCTATAAGTAGAAGTGGCTCTGCATACAGAACTGAATTGACTCAATTTGATTTGACACTTTAACACTTTCATATCGACTTATGCAACAACCACTGACTTCGTAAACAAACGCAATATCATTGTATCCAGTTTCGGCTTTTGTCAGGCAAGCTAGCCTACTTGTCTCCACTTACACAACAAAAGGAAAATAGAGAAACCCTCAACAAGATGAAACAGTGGTTCAGATTGTGGCGTCTGGCCAACAAGGAAGAGGGCACGAGTGTTTGCGTTCGGTAGGCGCAGTTGAGGATGGAGTGAAACTTGTTATCTTCCCTTCTGTCTCCATGAAACGGCTGCTGCTGCTGCACATGACAGTCTAGCCAGAAGTTTGGTTTCACTGAGGTTTCACTCATACACACCAGCTGCTGTGTGTGTGTGTGTGTGTGTGTGCTGATAGTGTAGACAGGCAGGTATCCAGTCTTATGTGGTTGAGGGGAGAGACAGAGAGGGAATGAGTAGGTTTTAAAGTTGAGCAGCAGGATTGTGCAGGAGGAGTCTGATTCCCCACTGTGTTCTGCTCTGTGGCACATTGTTCCAGATTAAGGTAATTCTTAGGGGAAAAATGCCTCTTGGGTGCATCTTTTGGCGCTCAATTACAGTTTGGCTCCTTATCAGAAACAGTTTAGGAAAATCTGCTGCGGGAGTATGGCAGATCTAGCGTGGTATATTCAGTCGCCCACTCGGTCCCGTCTACACTGGGTGATTCCATAGGTTTTGCTACATAATAAAAAGAGAGAGATCATCGCTTTAGCTGCATATAAAAGTCTAAACATTTGGAGCTACATTGGCAGCGCTCACTGTGCTCCTGGGACAATCCATCTTTGCCTGTTTGTTTTCAGTATTACCTCACGCAGCATAAGCCTCTTAGTGGGCATTACAGTGACTAATGAGTTATTTTCATTTAATGTAGACAGGCTGAGATAATTTTCCATCTGCCAGAAGGCAAAGTTTCCACTGATAACAATATGATATTTGGCAGTTTTGTATTGAAACAAATCATAGCCAAATAACTGAGGGAGTGCAAAGCAGAGATCCTAAACAGGTGTGGGTGGGATGTCGTACTGTAAATGCATCTAATGTTTATTTACAATGGCAAAATACATTGTAATATGTGTTGTTTTATATTCATTTACGTTTTCATCTGTGTTCGTATTTCTTTTAGGGAGTTTACCGCTGAGGCGTCGGATGGATGATGAGGAGGAGGACATGTCACGGCCCATCTCGCAACTCTGGGGAACGCCCTTCAGGGATATCAAATACGAGGATCGAACCACACAGATGGCGGCTGGACAAGCCCTCGCTGCCGTCACTGCCGCTGTGCCCACATCGCAAAGCCACAACAACAACAGCATCAGCATCAACACGCGGCCCTGCAGCTTGCACTGGCAGCCACGCATACCTTTTCACAGTAAGGGGAAGGGAGACATCGACAAAACTGATGTGGGCTTAGATTAGTTGGTGGTTGTATTCTTTCTGGTGAATGTTTACAGATTCAGATGTGACCATGTGACAAATCTGACTGCAAGACAAATGGAGTTCCAATAGAAAAAGGCTGAGAAGTTAATTTTCTCCAGCAGGGAAATCCCCACGTCATATAATATGTGGCCCAAGATATATTCTTAGAAACAGTTTATTTACACATTAGACTTTCATCTTTTTGAATATTTAATCAACTAAAATTCAATAAATGCTAATCACATTACAGCTTTAATAGTGCTGGAATGTTTGTCCATTTTAAAATAACACTTATGCATACACAGTGGTCTATACTTACACCGATATGTCGATCAGCTTTTAATTCAATAATGTTTTTGTATGTCTAATGAAATCAGTGTGACATCACCGTAATTGAATTGAACGAATATTGAAGTAGAATGTTGTTTGTTTGTTGACTCAGTGTCAGTCTGTGAGAGCTTCGTATTGTTTGCCCGTTTAAAGTCACCAATACACAAATACCGCTGTCTGTTATTACCTTGTCGTTCATTGTAATCTCAGCAGTAATGAGTGTCATGCACTTGGCTCGGTGCCACCCCTTCTCTTAAACACCGTCCAGGGAGCTCAGTTTCTTAGAGATACTGGACGGGATAGCAAAGCCTTCATAACAACATGAAAATTGTTTTTCCCTCAAGTGGCATGACTGCATACTAGAGGCAACAAGTAAACTCGATGACACAGCTCACAAAAAGACGACGGTTCACTGAGGCTGTTGTTGATTTAATAGGGTGTTTGAGTTTTCCACCTACTGACACTCTCCCTCTTTCCTATATGTGGGCTTTCCAGTTGTACTTTGAGCGCCTACCTTGTAATTTGTCCATGTACGAGACGATACGATAAAACCTGTTTGTTTTTGCAGGCATTTTGGCAGCAGGAAAGGAGAGAGTACATATTTGACTGCTAGACACAGCTGTGTTTGTGACTGTTAATAGTACTTGTAAATCTTGATAGTTTGGCTTATCTTAAGACTGTCTGCAAGTGTGTTTCACTGTCTAGTCTAGGATCTCACATGAAAACCTTAGCGTTTAGTGAAGTGTAACATCTAACACGACTGGTAGAAACAGCATCTTTTCACTTTTATGCACAAACGTACACTGAAAATCACAAAAGATTTTATAGATCCAATGACAGCTTTGGGTTTCTTTTTAGGAAACGCTGGATTACGCCCACATTTCCCTGCTCAGTTTGAGCCTATGGAGGACCAGGGAGAAAGGCAGATTGAAGAAGAAGAGGAAGAGCGCAGAGAGGAGGAGGAAGATAATAGGGTGGTGGAGAGGAATGAGGGGCAGGCGGGAGTGAGCGTCGAGGCGCAAATTGGCCGCAAACTTCGAGAGATTGGAGACAAATTCCAGCAGGATCATGTTGAACTGGTAAGCGATGGATCTAAGCGTGAATCAGATCGTAAATGATGTCCTACTTCAGACAAGAACAAGTGGATAGATAAGTGGATTTACAGTATCAGCCAATTAAATACTGCAATTTTACATTTCATAGACATATTAGCAGATAAGAATACTCCATAGCATAGTGCAAATCTGAGACAATAGCCTCTTGTTTGTGTACTTCGTGTCAAATATTTATGCACGTCAGTTTTTACTTGATCGGCGATGAGGTTCGATGCTATCTTGGGCCAATTTGTGGCTCACTCTTGGAAAGAAAGCAACCAAGAATTTTGCCAGCTGGGTTGGCCACAGCCCACTGTGGATAAAAATAGTCTGTGCAGTGATTCAGCCACTTTCTTGGTCACACTGAAGAAATTAAATCCTAAATCACAAATACAGTAACTTATATTAAGATACTGAAGGTAAGAAGCTGCCTTGTAGGAATCCATTGTCACAGTGTAATGTCTCCAGATTAATCAGATAATTTAATACTGATGTTTAGTTTTGATAAAGTTATCTAATGAAATGATAAACCCAGGAGACAGATAAACAGTAGCGAGTTCTCAAGAATAGTCGAAGTATTTAAGTTGACTATTATTATTATTATTTTATCTGATCTGGACTTTGAATGCGACAAACATGACAGCATGTTACACCTCAGATGCGACACACAAACCGGTCTGTTGTCCTTTGGCAGGGCTTTGTATCATACTGATCTTGATAACAGGTCAGAGGGTTCAGTGTATCAGCTTTTGAAAAGCAGTTACAGATCTGACTGAGAGCTCACATTAGTCACATGATCATGACCTCTGTTAATAATAAATACAAATATAGTGGGGAGGGGTTTGTTTTAGTCTCTTATCTGCTGCAGTGGCTGTTTTGCTATGGGGGGGTCTGTGTAGACAAGAAGGTGGGGTTTTGTAGAGAAGTTCAATGTTTGATTAAGGGAGGAAGGTGTTGATGAAAAAGCTGTATTTATCCGAAAGAAAGAAAAAGGAAGATAGAAAAAAGAAAAAAAGGAAAGAAAAAGTTTTACTTATGTTGGTTGAGCAGGTGTGACGGATGTGACTGTCATGAACAGGACTGAGCAGTACATCTGTGTCTGGGTAGAGTTGGACGGCTGAGTATATACAAGTCTAAAAATAGACTCTGACTCACACACTTATAGACGCAACCAGTAACATGACAGCTACCCACAATACCTCAGTTGTCCTGCTGACTGCCTCAGCAAACGTTTATGAGTGTGTGTATGTGTGTGTGTGTGTGTTTGGTTTGTGTGTAAAACTGTGCGACAGTGAGATAAGAGAGAAAATTTTTCTTTTTTGTCTAGACGCTCGAGTCGGTTTTATCCTGCAGGATATGATATTGCTGTCGGTGGAATATTCCAAAGACAGAACAATCACAAGATATCCAATCATTTCATCGCATGACATCTGCGCTATTGTTAGACTTTTTTCACTTGCTTCTCTGAGCAGAAGTTTGCGGTGCGGGCAAATGTGTGGGTTTTTTGTTTATGTGAAGTAGATTTTGGTTTCTTATCCATTTGTTTATACTACTTTTGGTTCCCATTTCAACGATAGTCCTCCCTTTAATATGCAGGCGAGTAGTTAAGATGCACATTATCAGTTTTCCTAATCGTTTGGGTGCGTGAACCTAAAAAGAGCAAACAAAATACAACCCATTCTTACAACGCACGTAAATGAGAGCAGAAAGATGAGCCTCATGTGGAACAACCCAGAGTACTGTTTAAATAAGCTCAGCACTGTAGAATTAAGACAATTAAGGGCAATTAGGGTAACATTTAGTGGTGCTGGTTCAATTCAGTTCAGTCTGCTTGTTCTGCATCAAATAGCCTGTGGCAGGCTCTGATTGCAGGCTGGTAGAGACCTTGATGGAGAGAGCAGAGAGAGAGATTGTAACAAGAATGCTTATGCAACGGGCTGCAATATCGGAGCACGGCTCTTCAGAAAGCCAGTGGGAGCTGTGCAGGATCAGAGAGGAGGGAGGGGAGGGTATGAGGAGATTGTAGACAGCAAAAAGGATCCCCTTCATCTGTCTGCATTCGATGAGGGCTGCACACCCCCAATAGAAAATGACAAGGGGAGCCAGGAGGAGGCGACTCCATAGGAGGGAGCAGTATCAGTTTCCTTTGCTGCGTTTTGATAATTATTGAGCTGACATCGCTATTAGGAGAGAACCGTGATGAAATAGGCCGAGCGCTCTCTGAAAGCATTTCACTTTGAGGCGCTTGTTTAGAAGTCAACAGCGCAACAGCTAATAAGAGTGACTTGCTCAAACCCCAGAGAGTCAGATCGAGGGATTTTAATGAGATGAATGGGAGCTCCCCGGGGTTGCACAATGTCCTGGTGTCGGGTAGTCGGCCAGCGGAGTTCATTACATCAGGTCATTTTCTTCCTTACATCATGTCTTTGTCTGAGAGCAAGTGTTTACAAGTGTGACAGTTGCAACAGACCCTCCGGTAAGCGATGTTACACCTGATGTCTTCAGCAGCGGCGGTGGCGGCGTCAAGGCAGGGTGTGTGTTTGCTTGAAAGAAGCTCATGTTGTGGAAACATTGAGCCCAGATCATGGGGTTTATCACAGTTCATGAGGTGTGGATAGATTGTGACAACTGATCTAAGGGGTTTTTTGTCCTGTGTCAACCTCTGAACTTCCATCAGGTCACAGGTAACACATCTGTGGGTTACATCTGAGTCATGTTTAACCTGGGGCTGTATAGACTGTGTGTTAGCCACGTGTAAATACACAAACCAGAAGATCTTCCTTTTCAAACAAACATGCATTTTGGTGCAGAACATCCATCACGACTGCCCCTTAACCCTTTGTTGGGCAAGTGACTATTTTTTGGTAATTTCCACACACATTGCAAGACAGTGACAGCAACAGTTACAGTGAGGACAATGAGGCAACAATCTGAGCTCAAATGTGGTCTACAGGGTCTGTAAGGTCCACCTCTGCATGAACAGTGAGTGGACCTGCTTTGTTCGGTACCATGA
>JAPQRP010000018.1:16829760-16847999 GCA_037367295.1 Apogon hyalosoma
TAATGTAAGGAATGATGTTCAAAGGGATCATGTGGATGTGGACAGGGGTCTGGATCAGCACTTATGTCATTCTAATGTTCTAAAATACATGTTCCTTTCACCTTACGTGTGTTTTTATTGTATTTTATATATTTACGTCTTGGATTTTATTTATTTTTTTGCCACTTATGGGCAAGAAACCAAACATGGTAACTTCACTGATCTTGATTTTCTACATGACAATAAAACATTTTGAAAAATTCCACAAAAGTAATAAAATCTTGTTGTGCTGAATGTCAGAGTATTTCTATGAGTGACCTATAAATGGTTAACACGTCCATTTTTTTTTTTGCTCTTTTGTGTCTTTTTGCAGTTCATGAGGCACCAGAGACAAAACCTGCCTGCCTGGATGCGCCTTACGATAGCCCTGTTCAGCTATCTGTTTCCAAGAGAAGCTCTCATCCCCCGCCTGAGAGGAGAGCACAGATGAAGGGACTTCCTGCTGGCCCTCGCCTTGGCCCTTGTTTTTCTCCCCCAGTGGAGTCAAGGGACCAGACTTTTAGAGATGGCACTGTAAGATGAAACACGGGTTTGGATTTTGTTTCATTTTCAAATTGAATATGAAGATGAGATGAAGAAAACACTGGTCACCGCTGGACGGAGACTGATAAACTTTTTTCTTTTTTTTTTCTTTTTTTTTTTTTTGATCTTTTGGTTTTTTTTGGGTTTTCGCCTCCAAGAAGAAGCCATTGTGTTTGAAGAGATATTTTCGAAATATTTGTAAGATTACCTATTTTGTACAGTAAACTGCTCTTTTTGTTTGGTATTTCAAGTCTTGAAGGACCTCCATCAGTCCAGGGAATGCCTTATTCTCTCCTGCCACAGTTCAACTCTTGTGCATCGAGGAAATTGTAAGAAAAAGATACATTAAAAATTAGGCCATTTTCCGACGCCAGACTGTGGACATGGACATTTCTGTGCTAAAGTTATTGACTTAAAACCTTGAGGACTTGAGGCATACTCCTAATTTATTGTCATAAAAAACAACAGGCCCTGTACTTATCCTTTACTGTCCAACACTGGCTACTTTGAGAATGATATCGCAGCAATGTTACACACTGGTGTTGCGCTGTTGGTCAGTTTAGATCTGTGTGTTACCAGCTTCCACTGTAGACATAGGCTGTCATCCATGAACACATCCCACCTCCAGTACCACTCATCCTGTCAGAGGTGGACTATCAACCCACTGTGTAGATTCAGATATTGTTGACTGAAACATAAATGCATGTATGCTTGGATTTCGGTGTACTGCAGAAACCACCATATTTCAGTTCGTGATCAGGTGTTTGTGGGTTTGTGTGCTTACTGTTCTCAAAAATCTGCAGTAATTGTGAAACCAAATAAGCACAAACAAAGTTGAAAACTAGTCCCACTTTTGGGATTATTACGATCAGGGAACTAGAAACAATCAGACGGCTGAAAAGTTGGAATCAGTGTCATCGTTTTCTAAAAGCTTTTCAGGATTATTTTTTTTCTTCACTGGCTGGGTTGACAATCGCAACTTTTGCCCTTTGCTGCATTGTGGGTCGCCTGTGAAAGAGATTTTTAATCAACGTTCTCGGGGTGAGCAATATTCAAGCCAGTGGGAGGTAAAATCTTAGGGATGCATTTACAATCAGACCGACATCCGTGAAAGGACATTTCCCGATAAATAAATGGCAGTGTTCTCAATGAAATACGCTTCTTTAAAAACATGTCGTTACAGAAATGCTTTCAGTTACAGTTTATATCCTCATATCTCGAGCGCTGGTTCAAAGCCCAAGTGCATGAATGATACATCTCGAGTTCCAAATCAACCTCACATTTTAAGTGCTTCTTCTCACCAGACTGCCAGTGGTACATTCAGCTTCACTCACAACTTAGTAAGAAGAGTTTTGTATAGTTTGGACAATGTTTGTATTAACACACAGACACAGAAGACTTTATATGTGCGGCGACTGCCTCGTTAGTGCAGCGACACAGCCACTGTTTCTCAATGTAAGGTTTAACAAGGAAAAAGGAAGTTAAAAAACAACCTTAAAGATTCATGAGTATAGTTGTATTATTTCAGTCTGTTCTAGATTCATGAACTTACAAAGACACTGATGGGTTTTTTTTCCCTTTATGTTTTCTTCAGGGAGTAGTTAACAACCTGATGGTTTTCATGAACGACTGAGGCCTGATAATCAATGCAGTAGACGACGCAGAACAAGCAGACGCGTTCCTTTAGGCGACATTTTCCAAAGTATTTTCACTCCACATCAGCATGTTTAAGTGTGTTACAGTTAGTCAGGAGGGTTGTTTTGACTACTAAGTAGCTGAACCAAAAGTTTGTTTCCTGCAAACACTGAACGCTGAGCCAATTGCGATAGATGTGACACACTCTCCGGTCTCCAGTCCGAAGCTTCGCGCTCTCACTCTTTTCCACTGTGTCATGTTTAACTACTCCCTGTGCTTATCGAGAACAAGTTTGATTTTGTTTGGTTTCTTTGAGATAATTTATTCTAATTTATTTTGTGTATATTTGCTCAGTGCTACTGTATAGATGCTATCTCAGTGTGTACAGTCATTTTCTTCTCATTGTTGATGTGCATTCAGTAGAGTGATTGATGCCTGTGTGTGGGGAGGTTGGACTAAAGCCATGTGCCTCGTGCGGCCTCACGCTAAATAAGTGTGAGTCTTTACAAATCACGTGAACAACAGACAATCAAATGTACAAAACGTGCCTTGTGAGTAACAGACCTGTCACATCATCATCATCAACACTTGGCATAATATTATCCGAAAGTCACTGGTCACGGCTCTTGTTTCACTTGGGCTCTGTGAGATCAAACTCTTGATATGTTTCGGCACAAGCAGAACATCATGTTCGTTGCGCCCGGAAACAAACGAACAGAAAATAAACGCCCGTTTGATTCTCACATCAGTTCACGAGGCACAGGCTCAACCTTTGACATCTCTCAGCACGAACGGCGAGTTTCACCACGTAAAACCTTCTTAATATCAGAAGACTGTTTGCGATCAATGTGCACTGTAAAAAAAAAAAAACAACAATTTTTTACCTGTATACTGTATTTTGCGCCTCTCTTTCTACTCCTGTGCTGAACTTCCCCTCTAGATTCTTGAATCTTTCTAAGATCTGTGATATATGCTGGATTGGCCTGGCTTGTCTGGGTTTCTGTGCTTTATTATCTGCAATCTAGCAGGGCTGTGGGTTTACATTTAAAGGAGGAATGAGCCACCGTGGTGCCCAGTATTATTTGTAGGTGAGATGGGTTGAACAGTCATGCAGTAGGAGTTGATCCGACTTTACCAACCACTGCTCCAACCCTGACTCAAGTGAAACATTTGTTATATGTTCAACCTTCAGTGTCTTTAATATCAAATTTCTTCGATCGGTTTTTTGAATATCCAAGAAGGAGTGCATCTTTACTGTCAAGTGCTGTGATTTGGTGTTTTTTATACATTAGACATGAATTTGACACAGCTATTGTTGCTAACTTTATAAAAAAAAAAAATTTTTGCAGAAATTTTTCCATACCTTTTTGTAAGAAGACGATGAAAGATGTACAACAATACAACTCTTTTTTTTTGCTTTTCTATGATTGCTTTTTTTCAATGTTGTGGCATCTTTTAATATTAGATATTGCCAAGTCTGCTGTGTCACTCTCAGTTCAAGGGCTTTTTTCAATATATGTATATGGAGTAAAGTGCATGTCCAACATTCCTGAAAAAAATCTGTATCTTAAAGGTTTGAATGTAATTTAATGGAGTGAAAAACCACAATATCTCTTTTAATACTGAACAGTGGAACTTATTTCAGACTTCCGTGCCGTGTGCATTGGGAGTTTGTATTGTCTTCACATTGCTTTCTTTACATTCAGAGTGGTCTCAAGGATTTCACATTCATGTGTCCTATGAAGTGAGACCCAGTCCAGATGTAGCAGTTTTGTTAAAGCATTGGCTGTGTTATCTTTGGGACTGCTCTGTGTCTTCTGCACAGACGGCGCAGGACATGGAGGGACGGACAAAACAGGAGGATGGGGGGTGTTTGTTCTTTTTCTAGTGCAATATGCTGTACATAAGAGCTTGACTCTCAAAATCTTACATTTTCTCTTAATTTCTTTTGTTGTTAAATGGGTACATTTGCTGTTTTTTTCATTAAAACTTTATTGACAATTGAAAAGCCTTGTTTCTGTTTTGTTTATGGACACGTAACACATGTACATATGACAAACACGTCTATAGTTTATTTTCAAGCTGGTTAACACTGAATGTGTATATAATTGCAGTCATTGCAGCAGACGTGGTTTCCATATAACTAACAAGTTTCCTGGGAATAGTAAGTTTTGCATTTGATTTCCACTCAAAAGGTTTCTTTATTAAATGACATGTTGCAACATATTTTATTTTCATCCAACACTGCCTATCTTTAAATTTAATGATTGCACTTTTGACTACATTCCTCTTTAATGTTTGACATTAAAGTCAAGTTTTTTCACCTTAAATAGAGACTGATTTAGTTCCTCTACTTACACAGACAAGTCAGAAATGTCAACTTCCAATTAAAACCTAAGAATCTTGTTTTAATTAATTTCTAAACATAAAAACAAACTTAACTTGAAATATGCTTGAATTCTCAACAGCCTTGAACAATCCACCACTATAAAGGAGATCTTCCACTGCTTAAGGGGAATATTTTTATCTAATCAGTTCTACAATGACCAAGATGTTGCAACAAATAAAAAATAAATCATTTTAATTATTTTTACATCTGTTGCAGACAAACAAGCTTTGCAAACTGCAACTGATAACAATCCAAAAACCCACAGAATAAATCTTACTTCTAAGATGAAAAACTAGTGTTTTAGCCTCTGAAAGTCCCTAAAAAGAAAATTTAGCTTGAACAATGGAAGTGTTTCATAAGCCCTGGAGGCAGGAGGAGCTCATCACTGAGTTTTTTTTTTTACATGCTCTGCCCTCTGGGGGAAAGGTGCAGCCTTACATAAGTGTGATTCACTTCTCCGTCACTGGGCTTTTTTAACACTGTTCCTCAGGCTGTTGCTTTGTGCAGACAGAGCAAAGGGGGTTAATGGAGTGTATACATATGTGTTTAAAAGAGGCTGGAGGCTTAGATACATGGCAAAGGGAGAGGAGAGTATTTTGTGTTTCAGCTACAGACTGAGCTCATATCATTTGATATTATAACATTTTAAAGGAGTGATATTTTGCTTTTTAAAAAAATGAAATTAAGCATTTTAAAACATTTCCCTGTGGTCTACATAAACTGTAAATGTTCTGCTTGGGTCTGAATTCTTCATTAATTCAACTCCACAGGTCCATCTTCAACCCTATTTCTGAGTAATGACATCAGAAAGGTAATTTTTAGCGCTGGCCCTTTAAATGTAAACGAGCCACTTCATGCCCCACCCCCTCCAGGTTGTTGGTTGTGCTGCTCTGTCCTGTTCAACCAACAACTGAACATTTTAGGTAATCGGCCCGAAGTTTAGACATATTTTCAGTCTGAACTACAACTGCTGCTGCTGACAAACAATTATGGCATATTCAGAGAAATGTTCATCGGAAGTCTTGACCTTATATGTGCAAATGTCATGACCTAACTAGTTACAGATGTAAAACATTAATCAGAAATGTAGAAATTCACTCAATTTTTGCCAAAATGAATATAAAAATAGCTTTGGAGCACATGGAGGGTTCAAATTCAAACTTTTTTAACTGTTAGGGTCCAAATACACAAATAAATGAACCAAAAACTAATAAAAGTGGGTTTAGCAAAATATGACCCCTTTAAAGGAGTTGCAACTGTCACCTTTGGGTCATTGCACCTGTGTTTACTGTTCACAGATAGTATGCACTTGTTTCTGCTTTTATAAAGTTGAATTGAACTGAGTTGAATGTAAGTCCTTGTATGTTAAAGTGCAGGAACACAAATCACTTACCGACATGCTGCCTTCTTTTCATTTGCATAGAACAAGATGTACTGTACCTACATTTACAAGACAAAGCTAATTTTGGATTGTCAAGCTTCTTCAAAGAATAATGTCTCACACTTCTAAGAACAGGCCTTCAATGAGATTTTCGTATGTTTCTTCTCATGTACAATTTCATGATCTAAAAAAATGTAAAATACTGTACTTGTGCCCAAGCAGTAACACATCTAAGCTTTTCTTCTCCTTCTCTGTGTACATTACAAGCAGACCAGTGAACACGGTCTGTTGTGTTATTTTCACTGTTATAGTGTCTCTATGACTCATTGTCTCATTCAGTCATATTTGTGTAGTGTTAGAGAGTATATGCAGCAGGTTAACACTGAAGCTTAAGTCCCAGAATGCATTGCTTACATAGCAGGGTAGAGGTTTTAACCACAAAACAGGCCCTGTTTCCCTCCACTCTAAACTCCCACCAGCTGAAGTGAAAGCCTCATCCCTTGGGACTGCTGGTAAATACAGACAAGTGTGAGTATGAGCATTTCAGTGTGTGCTGTGTGTCTTCAGGGAGAAAAAAAAATGGGGAGGGGAGGGGGGGTTGGTGAGGGCTTGCTTGGCTCAGCATTTTTTCGCACACAGCCCTGACAAAGGCCTCTCTGTTCTTCTGGCCAGTCGCTCAGGGAGACGCCCTCATGATAGCCCGGTGCCTATCTCAAGGGTCACGCCTCGACTTCAGCAGAGAAGCTCCAGTCCCTGGTTCTTTTTGTTTACCTCTGCCTCACTGGGTGCTCTGGAAATGAACCCTTTACTGTGTGTCGGGGTTTGTGGTACAATGGGACCATGAAGGAAATACTCTTCTTCTTTTGTCACACAACGGGTTTAAACATTTATCAGTGGAACATATGGTACATATTTTACCATCTCTTTTCTTTGCTCAGCTTCATGTTGTATTTGTTCTGTGCTGCCGCGAACAAAGACTTACATGTGCCTTGTTTACGAATCCACAGAACAATCTCCTGAGAGGTATTATGGAGTGATGACATTTCAATTATCACCTTCAGAAAGCATTCTGTGCCTCAGAGATGCTGTCAGGGAAACAGGTCAAAGTGTGCATCTTCATGTACGCAGTGTGGCAGAAACATCCGTTTTTACACGATGAAGTCATTGATCAACACTGTTTGAGTAGAACTTACTTTTGATTGCAGCTGTCTAAAAACTTTATGACTTTTACTGGGCTCTAGCCATAGCTATACTGGTTCCGGGCATGAAACTGGACTGTTATCATGCTTTGTAACGTCATTATTTCCCAATTTGTCTTATTCATTTCCAAATGTGAGAATTTTACACATACTAAATCATTTGTTCAACCAGATGATCCTTTCTGTTTCCATACATTCAAAGTTTATTCTAGTTTATAATAACAGTAGATAAGTGGAATACCTGTAGACTGAATAGAATTAGTTAGTAGATGAACCGTCATTAGTTTCTGAAGTGCCGTTTTGAAGCCAGGAGTTTGGGATTTGATCATGTTGGCTTTTCAGAGTTTGAAGTGAGCATATTTGGACAAAAGGGATGGAAGGAGCCTGAGGGATCACGGGTAACCCAACACTATGTGCTAGTTTTAAAATGGCAAAACGAAGATATTTTACAGTCTTGGTGGTGTTAACTGTTAACCACAACTGCAGTTGAGTTGTCTATCAGGAAAAATTATGTGTTTTATCACATAAACTAACACTCTGAAAGCATGACTCAGGCGGTGAGTGAGCTGTCAAACAGACCCGTTAGTCAAAGTCCAAAATGGCAGACATCCAACCCTTTCATTCAACCTGAGATCTGAATAATGGAGGATAAATTAACAGATTGACCAACAGATTAGAAGATTCAAATAAAACAAATGTGACCAAAATGATCTTGGAAAAAAAATTGAACTTAGTGAGAGACTTTCAGTGTAAATCTGTGGGAGTCAGATACCTCTGCATTGGCCTAATTTTGGAGCCAAGGTGCTGGTGATATCATAAACTGTGAAACTGGGTAATTTTCTGAGATGATCCTTGATGAGATGATCAAAAACTTCATTCAATCACAACCTTATGTGTAGTTACTGTTACCTACAGTTGAGGTTGAGGTACTTTAACTTTTCACACTTGTAAACACTTCATTTCAATATTTTCCTGTTTTTTTTTTTATTTTTTATTATTATTTTTTATTTACTTAACTATTAGTAGAAAACTAAATGTAGCTTTTATTTATTGCATTATGTTTTCATAGGTATATGAGTGAGACTCCTACATCATTAAATCCTATTACAGTTTATATTTGTATATAATACAGCATGAGTTACATCTTGAAGTCTTTCATTGTGTAAGACTCGGTTTATTATTAGAGGTGAACTGTGTGGACTGTGAAGCAATCTGCTCCATCTGTTGAAATAAAGAACTCCTAATGTCGTAAAAAAAACCACAATTTCTGTTTTTTGATTGTCAAAGTTCTTTCCTACCTGAGTAAAATTTAAAGAAAAGTGAAATAAATGTAGTGCAATACTGAATATTGTAATCATCCTCTGCATTTAGATCACACTAAAAGCCCCCAAAATCTTACACACTCAATCTTTAATATCGCTCTTTTAACACAACAAAAGGAACATTTAAGAGGAAAAAATAATAATTTGGCATTATATTATTCAATAGGTGTGGTTCCATCCTCTGTGGAAATAAACTTCCCGTCCACAGAGAATAGGTCGTGTTGCTTTGAATGGGCACACATGTCAGGTGTAGCACTTTAGCAGCTTGTTGGGTCAAAACACGTTGGTGCAGCTGCAGCTGAGGATCAGCTCTGGGGAATAGCATGACTTCCTTCATAAATCAGACTTCGTCAGCGGCAGCGTTAACTGACTTGTATCCAAGCACCTATACAGTACCTGTGTATTAGAAGTCACACCATTTTTACACGTCTATGTAAATGTTAAGTATGAAAAAAGCAAAACTTAAAAATGATATTATTGCCCAGCCTTTTTGCAGCTCCAGTTAAACAGAAATCATCTTGTTGTTCAAGGACACTTGCACACATAGCAGAGTGGATTTCTGCCAACACTGAGTTTAGGGCATGAGCGTGGGTTCTTCTAACTGTTGTTTCCCTCCTGCTTTAAAGATACACTTACCACCTTATTACCAAAACCAAACCTGCAGGATCACAACTTGCTGCATCATGACAAAAAGAAGCCATCTGCAAAATGCAAAAAGTAGCCATGGGTCACAATTTCACCATGAGGAGTTGTTGCAAATTGGCGTCAGTGTTCCTCAGTTACCTGGCTCCGTTCAGACTGAGACACGCCGCCTTGACTTTACAACCGCAGCCCCTCGTATACACACCGCACCACCAAATAAGGGCGGGGAGCAGCCAATCCATCTCCTTGGGTAATAAAAGTTAAATGCACCCTGTGAGTCCAGACGTGCCTCCAGGGGGAACTCGGTGCAATGGGCGTCCGCTATTGTCTGTGTCATCTCAGGCCTGTATCAGGGGAGGATTAACGACTGAGATGATAAGTGGGTATTTATATGGTGGTGACTGCTGTCTAATTCAAGACATATGAGTGGTAGAGGCCTGCAGCAGATAGCCCAACAGCCTCTGGAGACTCAAAACCCCCGCAATGTTTGGGTTATTTCTGTAGTTTTGAAATAACACGATAATAGGCAATGAAAAAACTACAACTCATGTTCTGTGCTACACAAGTATGACGTATTGTTGTCACTTCTGTTTATATAACGGAGTCTCTTTACTGTCTTTTTAACAAATAAATCTTACAAAAACCCTTCTTGAATGGGTGTTGCTGTTTTCAGTTAATACATGTACATTACATCTGTCTCTATCAAAACACACATAAATAACGAATTATTAATGAGAATTTAGACTGTTTTTTTTTGTTAAAGAACCACAAAAACATAATCCTAGAGTGCAGTGTTTGAAATGTGTGAAGTTTTTAACAGTCTGTTGTTTACTGTGGTATTAGTGAGCCCCTCAGTAGCAGATGGTCCGGAGTGTGTTGTCTAGACTGTAACATACAAATGTAGTGCAATAGTAAAATATCCTCCTACTCAGGCTTCAAGTATTCAAATGTAACCCAGTGTCCACAATCATAACATGTCTATCAGACTCCTTTTTAGTATCCGAACATAGGATTCCATTTGCATTTGATCCTCACTCTTTCAGATACATTCTTTCTTCTGATTCACATAGCAAAGCTCTGGTGTGTCCATTCCCGGAAAGTTTGGTTTATGACATCTGCCTGCTGTGTGAGGGTCAAACGCAGATGATTGTGTTTGTTGACTCTGCAAACAACCATGAATACTTCCAGAAACCTGAGTTGGTGGCAGTATCAGTTTGCACAGTGACATAATAACTCGGTCACACAACGCCCTCTGCATCACATACATGTTTGATAAGTAACTAATTGTGAAAAAATCAGCTCAGTAACAGTATCCCACCAGCAGTCAGTTCTTTGGAAACAGACATGATGAATTAGCTTTTTAAAGGAAAGAAACAGTAATGCGTGTGCTCACAGACGTGAATTATATGCAGGTAGTGAAAACACCACATAGATCTGGCAGAGCTTTCAAGTGGTGCATGTAGACAGACAAGATATTTATAGAAAGCATAAGCCTCATGGAAATGATAGAGTAGGGGATGAGAACAAAGGCACTGACATGCTGACTTATTGCAGGATAAACAAAAATCCACAGTGTCTCTCTAGTGCATACGATGTGTTTTTCATGAACACTCCTCTAATGTAAAGTATAGTGCCATATGTACATAAGATCACTACTAGAACAAAGTATGCCTTTGTTTTTGTCTGAAAGCCATGTTTTCTATGATCAGGCTTTGATTTAGATGATGTTGTGTTCATCAGAGTTGACAGTACTTGGTTCTTTGTAATGTTTAGTCCATACGTTTGTTGAATAATATTTTCTAAAAGACAGTGAAAAACAGGGCTGGGCGTATCAATCTAAATATCGATAGTATTGATACCAAGGTGCGTATCGGTATCGAATCAATACTAGTGTGATGAGATTGATACTTTTGTTGCAGTTTCTCTTTCTATGTCCAGCAAATTATTCAAATTTCCTCAGAGTTCATGCGAGCGCAGCTTCTCTCCAAGTCTGTCTGTTTGTGCAAACAGCACACCTCTCTCTCTGGCTCTCTCGCTCTCTCAGACACACTTTACCCCTCCCACTCTGTCAGAGAGCAGAGAGTCAGAGCACTGCCTGAGAACAGCCCATGATGGCGGAGAGAAAGAGAAGTGCTGTATGGAGCTTATTCACTGCAGCTGACAGGGAAACTGTCACATGTGATGTGCAGTAAAGTCATTCACCAGTGTGGTAACACAACAAATTTAAAAAGGGAATTATTGTATCATTTTTATGCCGTTAAATTGTTTTATATTGTAGTTAGTTAATAAAAAAAAGTTTGTCCTGTGTTTTATCATAATCATAATCGACTAGCTAATGGCAAAATCACAAAATGATTCAATGATCATGACATTTCAGTAGAAAGTATCGATACTGGTATCAGTGATACCAGCCCTGTATTTACTTGGTATCGGAAGTTACAAAATACTCAGAACTAGAAGACAGAATAAAACATTAGCTGTGGTAACACATGGAGATGAATAATCCAGCACTGGGTGACTGTTTTAGTTAGCATTGCGCTCCTTTTTGCTGTCTGTGTTTGACTGTTTTGAAGATTCCTCTTGTCCTGTGGAAGAACAACAACCTCTGAGCTGCCACTACACACTGGAAATGAAAAGTTTTGACTTGCATCTCTTTATGGGTCATTGGTCATTTTAATATCACTACAGCTGGTCATTTTAATATCACTACAGCTTGCTTCCCTTGTGTCTTCTTTACTTGTTTCTTTTGTAAATGTTCTACCAAAACAGTGTCTCCACTTCACTGTCACTACATCCTGCTCTTGGTGCTGCTCAACATGACAGCAGTTTGTTTAAAGAAGTACGAAAGGGAGTTCTTTTCATGTTCCAGAATAATGGTTAATGGTGCCAGACATACTGAGCCATGATTCTGTGCATCACACACAAGTGTCAATAGGAAAGTAAGTCAGCCCTAGGATCATAATCATGATGATAAATTACTTAAATTCAAGACAAAGTAAAGCCAATACTCACCATTAACACCATGGGCAATACAAAATATATTTATGATATTATGATTTATGAGCATTTTCCATGCTACATAAGTGTCAGTGAGCTTAAAGGTGTGGTGGCTGAATGGATTTATTGGTGGACTCCATGTGGAAGGTGGGTTTGGATCTGTGTGGTGCTTTTTGATGGAGCGCATCAATGATCAGTTGTGCTTTGAGCACCTAAATGGTCTGAACTGACCCTGCAGACATGTCTCCAGGACTGGAACAGCAGTAGCAGTAAGTCTGATTATGGAAGACCATAATAAATGTAGAAGAAACTTTATTTATCAGTATATTTTGCATGCAGACATACAACTGAAATTCACACATTTATGCATTTAACACGTCACTTGCTGAAACACCACATACTGCAGACTAGGAGCATTGGGCTGCCATGTCACGTGCCTCGCTCAAGAGCACATCAGCCAACAATTTCTCTGTTGGTTAATGGAATTGAACTCACAGTACAACATTACAAATAATGAACTCTCTGAACTCTGTGTAATTTGATTACTAGCTTCCTGACATCCTTTTGTCACCATCAGGTTTATTCTTCAGACTTTACAAAGGTTGACAAAGAAATTACCCCTCCCCACACACACACACACACACACACACACACACACACACACACACACATCTTTACGCCCCCTTTTCCATACACGCGCTGACCTCGTTGTAAATAAACCTCAGTTTATTTAATAATGCGTGGAATATCTCTTTAATGACATTTATGATGGTATAGTGTCCCAGATGTTTTCTAAACATATCATGCATTACATGTTTTCAGTCTTAAAGGCCTCTTTCATCACACAGCTCTTTGCCCTGCTTTATAAACACTGATAAAACACAATAACTTGGCTGAGGGAGAGTTCCCAGTTTCTCCTCTCAGGCTCTTTAACTCTCTTTTCCTACACATTCCCATGAGGCCTGAAGTCATATTTCATATCCGTTTATTGCTCTAACTGAGAAGAGTGTCCAATTCATTTTCTTTTAAGTTTACAATGGACTTCTTAAGGCCACAGTTAATGCAGGGACCTTCGATTTTTTCAGGGCACTCAGAGGAAATTATACTGGGGCTGAGTAATTGTAATGAAAACACTAGACGGGAAAGGATCTGTGTTTTAAGGGAAGACATAATGACTACTCATGTTGTTGGCCCTTCACATCATATTACAGTATTAATAGACCTCTACTGTTCTAGTCGGCAAATGTGGAAAGCTACAAAGTAAGAAATAACAATAATCATAATCAAGTAGCTACTCAGTTTACAAAAACAAATCAAACACTCCAACATTCATGAAATGAAAATAAGGAATTAGTGATATGAAAATCAAACATGTTTTACTTTTTAAGGCTTTTTCTAAAATCTGCATTCTATTTCATTTTATTATTTTATCTAAATCATGACATGGATTATGTGTCAAAATTATTATAAAGTTATTATCATTGTTTTTGTCTGTTGTCATTGTCTTTTAAGAAGGTTATATGGTCTGCCCGTCCGTCTGTCTGTCCGTCTGTCTGTCTGTCGGGTCATGCAAAAATTACTGCACTATTTTCTAACTAAACCAACATGAAACTTGGCAGACGGACAGAACATGGCTCAAGGATAAAACCCATAACTTTTACTACATTTACACTCAGTGTTCATATTTCCTTCTCAAAAACTCAAGCTTCTGGTAAACTCTGAGTCAGTCACTGAGACTGTAGTAAACAGAGGTGCAGACTGTAACTTTGCTGCCTGATAAAATCTTATATCCATTCCTTGTGTCCATCTATATATTTGACCTTCTGTAACTCCTTGTCCACTGCAGGATCTTTATCCAGGATTTTGAAAAACCTCAGTGCATTTCTACTGAAATTACATGGATAAAAAAAATGTTCCCTGAAAAAAGTTCTTAGTAGGGGGTTGGACTTTTCAGATTCCCTTGATTTCTTGAGGGGTGGGTTGTGTGCTGAAGAATGTTGATTGGTGGAACACACTAGCAGCATTCCCACACTTACGTTCACCCACAATGTTTAAGCTTGTGTGTGGCTGCAAACGTGTTCATTTCATTTCTTCAAGCTTCATTTGTGTTTTGATCACTGGGAAAATGGAGCAAAAGAAGAGAAGCTACAGTAAGTGGACATTTGGTCCATTTGCAGATTCCGCTCTTTTGAGCATTATGGCATACTCACTCCCACAAATGCATTGCAATAATCTATCTGTTCATCTGAATATGCCCTGGATAATACGCCTGGACCTCGTTAAACATATTCACTAAACACGCTCAAAAGAAATTCAACCTTGACTTCATTTCAGTGACTCAAAGCAAAACGAGTGAGCTTGATTTGAACATAATAGAGTATACAGTAAAAGTATCACACCCTCTGTTATATCCCATGACCAAATTTAAGAAACAATATGAACAGCGGTCAATGATGAGAGAACTAACCTTTTGATCCTGGTTCAGTTGTGCCATCATTTACATGTATGTCAGTTTAAAAGACAGTTTTACAAACCAAGAAAGTCATGGTTAGTGGTTAAAGATGGTACAGAAAAATCTAGCATCTAGCACTGCATCTCTCATCATATGTGATACACTTCATCAACACTAAAGCTGCTTCTTCATAAGTACATTTCACTTCTAACTTTGAGGGCGAGTTAAAAAGTATGAAAAAATGTGAAAATCAGTATAAGTCTGGTGATGATGAAGCTGCAGTGACATCTTCAACAGCTCTGAACAAACTGTGGAAAGAGACAGTTCCAGTGTCAACACTACCCCATCCTTCTGGTTTGTATTCTTTGTATTAACAAATATTTCGAGTCAAATACTTCACCAATCCACAAAAGAATTAAATGAATCATAAAATGGAAGGATAAGGTCCTGTGAGGAAAAACTGGAACGGGCAGAGCTTTGGCTCTTAATAGTCCAGCTGTTGTGTGGTGGTTTTTGGACAGAAAATTGGATTGTAGTGTTTATTTCAGTCAAATAGTCTAAATCAGTGGTTCCCAACCTTTTTTTGGCTCATGACCCCATTTTAACATCACAAATTTCTGGCGACTCCAGACATTCAAAACGGAGACATATTTTGCTAAAATGAATTTGTTTTTGATCGTGTAATAGTTTGTAATACTATGTTGCAAATAAACATTAATTTTAGACAACATTTAATATATATTATTGTCAATGGAGGCAGAAAATCTAGGTGTAGATTACTGCACATAAGGAGAATTTTATTTTCCTTGGTCAGGATATGTACATTAAGTCCAGCTTGTATTTACAAGGCTGACAATTAATACTGAACAAACAATAACTCAAACCATAAATTATGAAAGAGCTGCAGCATCTGCAGCTGACCACAATGAACATTTAACAGATAAACAGTACCACAATGCTTCAGTTTGAACATTTGACAGATAAACAGTACCACAGTGCTTCAGTTTCAGCTTCACAGTTTGTCATGTCTGTTATGTATTGCGTTTGTCTCTCTCAACTCACCATATATTTTTTATTAGTAAGTTTTAAATTTTTTTGTTTTTTTTATCAATTACTAGAAATTTCAGGTGACCCCATTTGAATTCCTGGCGACCCCACGTGGGGTCCCGACCTTAAGGTTGAAAAACACTGGTCTAAATTGTAAGATCAGTATCCTCGTCATGCATGTGAGACAAGACTTTCTGAAACTCAAAAGTAACTGTCATCGATCTGAGACTAAAATCTGTGCAAGTGTTGAAAAAGGAGAAAGTACCAAAGTGGTCACAAGTTCATACATACTGTTATTAGCACCAGGTTTCCTCCTGAACACAAGCTCGGATGTTTTGTGTGTTCGCACCCCTCAGCAGTTGTTGCCCTGCTCTGCAGCTGGAGGAGCAGGGGTAGGAGCATTGTTTCGTGTGTTAACACAGTCTCTCCCACTGAGGTAAAAATAGTTCCCAGCTCTATTCTCTCTCAGCAGAGCCAGCGATGCCTCAGCCAAAAACAATATTTGGGCATGGCAGCAGATGTCCCCAAACAGGCCCAGTAGGACAGACCAGAGAGGAGAACTTTTGGCATCGCCTGACTCCAGGGAGAGGAGTGAAAACACTGGAAACAATGTTTATGAAGACACTTGAGAGAAGACATAAGTGTCTGCTTGTAGTCACTCAATAGGAGGCTCAAGTTCATAGATGATGAAGAACCTAAAAATGAAGTAGTGGATTATTCACAGCGTTTGCCAGATTTCTGATTGTACGTATCTGCTTTCAGTCACAGTGGATATTTAGTCTTTGAAAACAGGTCTCATTTTTGTTTTGTGTTTGCCTTTGGGTTTGCATTATGGGATATTTGTAGAAAATTACAGGAAATGAGCGCTAATGCATGCCTCTTAGACACGGGTAGTCTGGTCATTTATTACTGCTTTTTGCTGCTCCTTTGGCATAAAAATCACATTTGCAGTCATGTTGCTGTACAAGGTAAATGTTTCAGTTTTCACACATTTAATGGAAATATAATGCTTGAGCATCTGATGAGTAACATATGGAAAGCATCATAAGTACACACATTTGACCTACAACATGTTGGACAAGAGAAAGACAAGAAAATCTTTTTGTCTCCAGTGTGTACTCATTATTTAATATAAGAAACAAAAGAAAAAGTGTCAGATTTTTATTCATTTGCTGGAGCTGTTGTAGCGCACTGAAACATATTGAGTTCATAATTTCACATTTCTTGCTAATTTGATATCATAGTGCCAAGTTAAAATAATCGACTTTAAAAACCAATCCAATTCAATTCATGTCTTTTTGTTAAAATGGTTAAAAACATTATTTACCTCATTGTTGAGGGGAGAAAAGTTGTTGTACTTACCCTTTAAGAAGAGCACTGTCACAATGAGAAAAATATTAAAGGGAGTGACAAAAACATAATGTATTCAGGCTGAAGCTATGTGCTTGTGCTGAACTGGGACATATTTTTTGTTAATAAAAGTTGCATAACAAAGAGGAACATTTGTGGACATTCATTTTGAGGATGCAACACTGTACATTAGATCTGCTGTAGTATCTACAGGTCAGTTAGGACTAACAGACTCATGATGAGACCAGATGAAAACTTACAATCACTTATAAAGAGAATTTCTGAAAACCTCCAACTTCAGTGAGTTTCTCGTTGAAGTTGAGCATCTTCTAGTGATGAAAGATTCTTAGAAAATAAGTGGAACTGGTTATGGATTTCACCAGGAGAAAAGCTCTGAATAATGGTAAGATATTTTCCACATATACTGAGAAGAACAAACATTACCTTGAAACCAGTCACTTGTGATCTGAGTTGAGTCAAGGTTGAGTTGAACTGAAACACATCATTTCACACCAACTTTTCACTGCAGTATTCTAACATGGTTTCATCTCATTGCTTATCTTTGGTCTGAACTAAGCTGGGGTCAAATGACATGATATAAATTCAATTCCAACCTGAGCCGACTAATGTAGGGCATCAGTTCATGTCAGGACAGCCAATGTCATATCTGGGATGCCTCGTGACAGCCCAGAAAGCTCAGAAAGTCTAGCGTATCTTTTTTTTTTTTTTTTTTTAATTATTTTGCCTCCAGGTGTCTTTGAAGGATTGACAACACATACTGTCCTCTTTGTGCAACCCAAGAAGCAACCCAAAGTCTTTGTTTTTCCAACACAAAACCACCAGTATCAAAGAGTATAGCAGCATCAGTGTAAAGTCTTACCTGGTTTTATATACACCTGCTTGGATGCTAGTGTGGGGTTATCAGCTCCACTTACACTTATGAAAGAAAGAATAACCAGAGGTGGGTAATCCCAGGTTCATCAAGTCAAAGTCCTGCCATGTATTGGTTCCAACCTATTCACTTAACCAGCCCATTTTGATGAGCATGACTCCTCATCCAGGTAGATGGGATAATTAGTGGAACTGTATGTTAAAAGAACAGGTAGAACCAATACATGGCACGACTTTGACTTGATGAACCTGGGATTACCCACCTCTAAGAATAACATACAGTTGCAGAAAAAAAATATTAGACCATCAAAAGTCATCAGAAACAATGGTTATGCAATCCAGTACTAACTCCTGTGTGTATCATGTGACTAAA
>JAPQRP010000018.1:16871930-16886095 GCA_037367295.1 Apogon hyalosoma
TTTCATTCATTTACTACACCATAGTTCAGATAGGAAATGTTGCAGATGTGAATGTTTTTGATGTAACTGTTAGTCATCCTATCCTCATTTGTTATTGCCCTATGGCACAGTGTTGATAGATGAGGTTAAAATACAGTGAATAACCACTGACAGTTGTTTCCTCAGTAGGAAGGAGACACACAATGAGTTCTCTGATTCTGTTGTTCCCAGATGAGGCCCAGATTGAGGTGATGACTTCCTATGACTCCTCTGACTCACTTTTGTCTGCATTGTGGATGCACTGTATGTTGATCCAGACCCTGTGCATCGCTCACAATTAGCAGGGTGTGAACAAATAAGAAGAGGATGCCGAGACTCAGATGACACAGCTCTATGGAAAACAGGATGAATACAACAAGAAATAGTCCAAACTCAATGGAAAATGCTTATCTTTATTAATCAAGAGGCTTTGACCAATAAGGCTGGATTTAACTTGAAGCATTTATCATCTTTATTGGTGTAGATTTGATGCTGTTTTAAACTAATTCACGACAAAGGCAAAGAAAGAACAGCACACAAAATATGATCATATGGTGCAATGAATAATCCTACGCTGCTTTGGCAGAAAAAGTGAAACATGATAAGAACTGAATGTGCAACTTGAAGGCAATATCAAACAACACTTTTTTTTTTTTTTTTTTTACCTTTTTAATCCAAGAACAGTGGCAGCTTGCTCACATAGGGCATTGGCATGCAGCCCACACTAGTCACAAACATAATTCATTAATGTTTTTGTTTATGCAACAAAAGAATTAATTTATTTTTCTGTATTACCATTGAATTTAGATTCTGCAGTGTATTTTTCTCAGAAGATTAAAGTTGCCCAAGCTGAGTTGTTTGATGTGGCTGCTTTTCTGATTAGTCTTTAATAACAGTTTTCTACAGTTGGAGTCAAAGCTCAGACGACAACATCATTAGTGTGTAAGCAAAAGTCCCACCCAGTAAATAATCACCAGCCACCGCTGTCCAAAACCACAAGTTTAATGTGCACCAAGAACTGTGTTTCATGTAAACAAGAAAGCACACAGATACTGTGTATGCATGCATACAACATTGTTCAGTTATTTTTAACCATAAAGCTAATGCACAGAAGCTTAATAGCAGCCACTTTCACAATCCAACCCTGTTCCGGGCCATTATGATAAAGGCGCTTGAAATTGTGAAAGTGTGGCTGTATCTACATGCTCAGACATGTTTCATACAGCTGCAGAGTGCGTGGTCTGTAATTACCTGCTAATGTGTCTCAGCATTAGACAGAGCTGTGACCCCTGATGGTTGTTGGATTCCCAAGAGAAAAGCCGGGGGCAGTGTCACACATCGCATTCATGCAGAACTTTCAGCTCACATCAGGAACACAAAGGGTAAAGGCAATGTACACCAGCATGTATATAAACATATATATCAATATATAGATTATGTTCTTTCTGGGCCTTTCAGTTAAGGGTATATTAACTCTAGTCCACATTCAAGTAATAATAAGGTGACTATAATGGACCTTACCACTGGATGTTGCCCACAATAAAGTAGAAAAAAAAGAAGAAGTCAGCAGCATATTCCATAGATGGCGACACATTTGCTCTGTAGACATAAATTGCTCCCTCTCAAGTAACAAAATCACAATGAATCACATTTTTGTGTGATTATATATTAATGAAAACATAATTATGAATATTATATTCCATTCATGTAATTATATCCTCTTAAATCCCCCTAAATCTTACACACTGGACCTTTAAGCACTCAAATATGAATTATCGAGACACCGTATGGCCCTGGGGACTGGTCCTACAATGGGTGGAGTTGAAATGTTGCCAAAAAGTCACATTATATTCCCTTGTAACTAGATGAATTTGAGGATATCAAAAAAGGCCCTGCAGGAGTTCATGTGATGTAGCTTTACAGTGCAGTGTGATTATGATATGGTGCCTATAAGTGGTGTTCAGATGTCTCAAAACCAACATCTCTTCTCCATCATTCTTTCCATATTTGATATTTGTACCAACACCAGCACCATCACTTCTCCCTCATCTGCACTAATATCATCACAAACATAATATTTGTTATATCAGCGTAGAATTTACTTTGAAATCTATAAATCAGTGCCTCCACGTCTGCATACATATCATGTGAAAAGTGAAAAAATCCAGTGTCATCAGACTCCTCTGTTCCTCATCATTCATCACCCTTAATCTCACAGGGCTTGTCTAACCTTCAGAGACAAGTCCAGCTCTTCAGAGTTCGCCTCCCTTCTACCAGCCGTCAGGTGTAATGTGTCCGACAGCTCTATTCATGCTGTAACACCAGCAGTGAACTTCATGCAGCGGTAATTAATCTGGAAACCTAAGGCCATCACTATTCACGGAGTACTAGATAGATAATTATAGCTAGCAGGCTTTGGGGCTAAAAGGGCAATGAATGTGCTGAAAGACTGGCTTAAATGAACGAATGAAAAGTTATATTTAATGTTTTTTTTTCCCTCTATGGGTTTCATTTGCTCAGTTAGCAGCTGCCCTTCAGAGGAAAAGAGAATTACAACACTGTGAGGGGGAAAAAAAGATACCGTAACAAGAAATCACAAAAATAGCTTTTGGTTCCCACTTTTAAAACAAATTCAGGTTTGGTCATTATGAAAGCACGGCAGGCGGTTTGGCTTTCACAGGTGGAACAGTGTTCTAAATAACGCTGACAGATGAATAGAGAAGAGAGGGTCACAGTTCATGACAGAAAAAAATGAGTGTTATGTGGGCAGCCCCCAACATCTGCAGGGGATCCTTTGATCTAACAAACTGAAAAATCCCAACCTCTTCTATGTCTTATGGTGGGATTCCAGTAATGTCTCCATCTCATTATGATAATATTTGTCTAACTGACATTTCGCTGCAGCAGCTACCACAGCTTCTGTCATATCTGACACCTCACAGAGGAAGACTACTATTAAACTGGAATGTAGCGCTGAACCTTAGCTCTCATCTTCTCCCAGTTGCACCAATAGGTGAATTATCGGTTTAAGTGCATCATGCTGGTTTTTCAACTTGAGTCATGTGCCTACCTGTGGTCAGTGTGTTTTAACAGCCTGGAAGTGGCTTCTCGCTTGTAAATGTAGTCAAAACATGTTTAATGAACAGTTTTTCAGGTCACTTTCATCTTTTGGTAACAACACAGTTATTCGGTCTATTCCCTGGTTCGTGGATGATGGAGGCTGCACGGATGATGATAAATGAAAGTTTTAAAAGTAGTTTAGGTGGAAATCCAAGAAGCTCATGTCACGATATGGCAAGGGTGTTCAATGAAAGAGCAAACGTTTCCAAAGAGATGGATGGGAGACATGCATGACATAATCATTTTTCTGCCTTCCAACAGTTATCTGTTAGCTGAGGCAAGGCAAGGCAAGTTTATTTATATAACACTATTCACACACAGGGTAACTCAGAGTGCTTTACAAAGACAGAAAAAAAATTTAAGACTTTAAAAATCACAAAAAGGGTTAAAAGACATTAAAATCATCAGAGATAAAATATGATTTTAAAATGCATTCACATAGTAAAATAAATACATTAATTATATTAAAACCATACATTAGAATGAACATTAATATTAAAATAGAGTAAAGCAAGACATTAAAATAAAAAAAAAGGCATTTAAAAGACAAGATTGAAAAGAGTTAACTCATAAGCACATGAGCTGAGGCCTCCCTTTACATCAATAATGATGGATAATAAAAGTCATTTACAGCAAACAAAAAAAAAAACAGACTTTTCTTTTCCCGTGTGAATGCACCGCATGAACGTGGTGAGTTAATTTCCATGTCATCGAATGTACAGGTTATACTAGTCCACTGCAAATAGGTCTTAAATACATGATGTGTTGACCACAGATGTGACTGCACTGAGGGAATGCATAAATAAGTGAATGTCAAAGAGAATTAACCTCCTTCTATCATCAACAAAATCTCCAGAAAACACAAGTATTTTAGTTACTTCTGGAGATGTTCTTGTAGGTGAATTTCCTCCGTTATGTGTTATATATACTATGAAATCTGCGGTTAATTTTTCGTGATTCAATGTGTTTATTTATTTCATTGACTGTTTATTACCATCTACTTATTCATAGATGCTCCCTGGCATATCTTATTTAATCGGTTATCTACTTTCTCCATGTGTCTAAATGTAACTGTATTTTTTCATGTGTGAAAGCTGTGGAAATAAGTTGCCCCTGCTGGGATTAATCTGATGAAATTTCTGAATCTCACCTCTATAAAACACATTCGTGCATTTGTCACAAAAAGCACATGCTGGGATGACAAGAAAATTCTGAGAAAATGAAAAAAAAAAAAAAAAAACTCAACACTGTTTTGTTTGTGGCTTTTATATGATGAGCGTTTACATGATTGCTCAAATGGGTCTCATGTAAGAAAGGTTACAGTGGCAGCCATTTTTCGTTGTGGTTGTGGAAGTTTGGCAGGAAATTACAATGTGTATTCACAATGAGTCAGTCAGTGAGAAACTTTACACCCACAACCTGTATGAATATTTCCTGTAGCAGGGAAAAGTCCTTTATGTGGGTGTGTATAAAACTATGTAATTTAGTTCTGCATGTAGTAATTTATGCAAAACGTAGAGTGCTACAGGTCAAGATTCATTGTCAGTAAAACATTTGTGTAAGAATTATACAGAATAATAAAGCATTCAGAAGTTGTTCAAGCTGTAACTGAAAACAAGGGTCATGTCAAACTTTAAATGAAGCTACATACCATTAGATAAGAGCTGAAAAATGCTAATCTGACACCTAGCTAATGATAACTCTTAATGTATCTCAATGTTAATTATCATAAGTTTTTAAGTGAATATCTTATCAGCTCTCGTACACGATGATGAAGGACTCTACAGGGTATCTCATCGTGGAACTTCTGTCTCCTTTGGTCCACTGATGAAAAGCCTGGCCTGGCGTCCTGCTAATACTCTAATTAAAGCCAAACAGGCACGCAGCTTGATCCACCACATAATCAGTTACCCCCTTCAGCAAGATTCTTTCCTACAAAGGCATCTATTATGTCCCTCATTTTGTCTTTATAATAAGATTATTAGTTAAAATAGTCCAAACGTGATGTGCTTAATAATAGAGGAGAGGGGAATGCTTTGTTCAAGAAGGTCAGCGAAAACCTTTGGCTGCAATGTTTTTTGAAAAAATATAACAGTTCTTTAGAAACAACCTTGATAGCTGCACTAGATGGTGATTATAATGGAATATATTTTCTCTCAAGTGTAATTTCAGGCGATTATTTATTAAGAACATCAGGACCAAATGGCCAAATGTCAGGTACTTGGAGAAATAGAAGTGTTATTGAAAGATGTAGTACAGAAGGAAAGAAGAAAAAAAAAAAAAAAAAAAGCATTGAAACCCATTGGAAACAAAGAGGCTCCACATATGTTGTCTATTCAAATGGGAAAATGCACTTGTCGAAGCCAACCAGCTGCAAATGCAATCAGCGAAGGTTGTTACATGATGCGGCGAGGCGTGCCAAGATTTGAGGGGTTTTAACAGGCTTCAGCTGAAAACGTCCTGAGTAGCTGCAAACTAAACCTGTCATTGTCATTGATTTCAGACCAACTCACCAGTTATTGTGGAGAAATCATGCTTATAGCCTTGAGACCAGGGTCAAGGCATGTTCCAGAGAACAAAACTCTTGATACACTTTAAATATCTAAAATATCCCTGGCAATCCTCTGACAATATTCTGTACAAAATTGGATCACTTTATAACATCTGATAATTTTGTTTTGCATATAATCGTATGCAGTCAAGGGCCAGAAAATGTCTTGTGCTTAAACAGAAGAGAAAGTCAGATGGATGAAAAACCTTCACAAAGTTCTGTATACAAAGGCACAGCACCTGCTGAGACCCAAGCGAATAAAATCTGTAACAACTGCTTGATGTTTTTAAAGAGGCAATAAAAAGAGAAAACCACATGGCTAGCTTTAACGCCCTTTCTCATTTTTCCACACATCGGGCAGGACATTTCAGTTTAGCTGTGTTTAAATCATTTTGACCTGCTGTCACCAACTTTATGATCAAACATTAATGTCAAACTGAACTGCAAGTCTCTTTATTTCCCGGGACCAGTGACTCCAGAAACACAAACCGGCACGTGTAGGCCTTGTGCATGTAACTGATATGTAAAAACTGTGGTATTGTCAGTGCCTGGTTTCCTGTCAGATCTCATTCAAACCTGCACTGAGAATTACCAGAACTTTCACACCATGAATTTCCACAGAAACATAACAGATGCACCTGATGTTTTGTTTTCAGCTGCTTTAATATAGGCTATGTCTGTTGGTCATAGTGTTTACTTAGTGCTCTGTGTATTTAGGCTGTGAGGCATAGTGTTCTGAATGCTGTATTAGTTATAATTGCTTGTAAACATAATGCACAAGGATGTTAACACAATTAAAGATTAATCACTGTTGTTTTTTCAGGAGGAGTTTCTGTTTGTTATAAAACTGTTTGCACTTCTTCTCACCTCTTGACAGGGATGACCTTTATATTTTTACTGAGTCCATATTTTGCATGGCAACATTAGTGAAAACAGTAAGCCGATTTGCTAACTAAAAGAAAATGATTTGGATTTTTTCCTCCACGTCTTTCAGCTCAGATTTTAAAGCTACCAGTCTGTGTGGGTGTTTAAAAATGAAGAAGGGTCATGCAGACATAAGCAAAGCATTCACTTCTCACATATTATGCTGCTTTCTTGAGGGCTAATTAAAAATAAATGTGGAATCGGCGCTGTGATAACACAACCTCCTCCTGTCAAGTGTCTCCTGCTGTTGCAGAAGTTCACATGTTGCAGACAGCCCTGCCCAGTTCACCAAGACTTCAGGTTGTATAATTACCAGAATATGTTGTTAATAATAAAACAACTCTGCGATGGATGAGCTGGAAATGTTTCCAGCTGTGTAGCCCTGAGTCATCCAAACTCTGCGCTGGAGAGCCTGCACCGACCCATCAAGTCCCTCCAGAACCTTTTGCAGGTTTGGCAGCGGTGATCAGACCAGCTGTAAATCTTAATGAGGCTTTGCTTCCTTGCCAGACTAATAACTAAACGTCTCACCACATAATGTCATGAATCAAAAGCAGGTTAACTCTTGAATCTCATTGTCCTGACTTAACCTCCTAGGATTTCTGAACACACTGCCTGAAACAAAGGAGGAAAAAAGGATTGAACAAGCTTTGGTTGCACTTTTAAGTTACATAATATCTTTGCAGAAAACCAGTTAATCCACTCAAGTTTTGTCCCACTTTCTATGAATTTTGTGGAACATCTGAGCAGCTTTTCCACTGTATGACTTTGTGTGTCCTCCTTTCTGCGCATTATGTCTTTACACCCAGCTGCCGAAGCCTCATTCATACAGGTGTCATCTTATCCAGGAAAGCGTGTATTAAATTTCTGGACATTGTCAGAGCAGGTGCAATGAATTATCTCCTTGTGCATGTCTTTGTACAAGCTTTTTTGTGTGCAGGGTCTCTAACCTTCCACCGTTTGTCCCCCTCTTCCACCCTTGAGGCAGGATCTCAACTTATCCAAACTGCAATGTGACACTAAAGGGTATTACTTTCTTTTATGTGGAGATGCTTCAGAGGTACAAGACAACAGAAGCGCTTCACCTCAGTTTTTTGGTCAGAAAGAGAAGAGAACTATCATCATCATGCCTCATGTGGTTTTAGAATTCGCGGAAGTTTATCAGCTGATTCACAAGTGAAGTCTCTTATTCTGTGACAACATTTCAAAGAAAAGGGAAGTAAAAAATTTACACAGTTGTTGTGTGTAGGTGTGGGAGAGGCTGATGTTCACCACAGAATAGCAGATTTGTGGTCACACATGTACAGTGCAGAAGGTGACTAAAAACAAATGCAGTTAAAAGAAACATTTTGTGGCGTCAGGAAGGTTTCACCTTATTACTACCACAGTACTGTCATTTAACTAAAGCCAGAATGCTTTAAAACATACCATGATTTGCATGTTAGTTATGGATATGACATGGACAACTTGACCTTTTCTTTACCATTTATTTATTATTCTGTTACAATCATTTTTAGATTTTTTTATGTGTGCTCTCTGCCTTAACCATTACATTTCCCGGTTGTGGGATCAATAAAGTCTAATCTAATCTAATCTAATGTATGTCAAACTCTGTCTCTGCCATTTTGACCAGAACTCACTGCAAGAAAAGCTCTTATATCTCAGTGGGGCCTTCCCAAAGTTAGATAAACTAAGTTAAAAAAAAATAAATAAATAAATAAATACATAAAGTGGTCAGTGAATCTCCCCCGCTGCTGCATGACTATTGTGACTGGGGGTCATTCCAGAAGTCCTGCTGCTCTCTTCTTCCAATTCAACAGTGAAAAAATGAACAGCGCTGAAGTGAAGCACCTCTTTGCCCTCTGCTGAATTCACTTTAGCCCTACTCCAGGTTTTAACTGGGGCCATTCATGGATCCTTTTCATTCTGTCAAATACAGACAGAAAAAAGCTGAACAGTCTTCTCATCCTGTACAATCATGTGTGCAAAACAGCTCCATGCTACATAGCTATGAAACAGAGGGAAACTACATGATGATGTGGCAAGCGTCTCTGTAATTCATAAGTGAGCGGTACTGTGGCTATTTAGGAGGATCTAATTGCAGAAATGGAATATGATATTCATAATTATGTTTTCAATAATATATAATTATACAGAAATGAGAATCATTGTGTTTTTGTGGCCTTAAAATGAGCTGTTTATATCTGCAGAAGGAGCAGGTCACCGTTCACTGAGGCATCTACTGTGTTTTAAAGTCCTCTTAACTGAAAAGCATTGAATAGACAAAACAAATATTGGCTTTTCATATTTGTTGCAGCCACCATAGAATAAGATGGGGGTGTTCACCTGGCTGCAATCTGCAACTTCACCACTAGATGACACTAAATATCCTATATTAAACCTTTAATTAGTTGCGACATGAATATTACTACTATTCTAAATGATACCCACTCATGAAATAGTAATGTAGGTAACTTCTGGAATATGTGTATTTTACAACTTTATTTACTCTGTTACTCATACATTTTTAACAATTTTATTTTCAGACACATTCCACTTTCCTATTTACACATCAGTAATCACCTTTGATCAGGTACAATTATTCATACTGAGTCCCAGTTGCACTTTATTGATCGAGAATAAATCACATTGTCACAATCATTTCATGAGAAAAGGTAAATATGTACGATCAACAGCCAATATTCCACATTTCTTTCCATGTGGAAGAACAATATTCTGCACAAATCATCTCTCTATGAAAATATAATGATCGATAGAGTCACATGTCGTGCTTTGACCCAAAATATAAACTCTACCACTGTTCATAATCTTGACAATATGTTTAAGACATCCTTAAATTCTTTAATAGGTGGGGGTGGGATCATCAGCACTGGCGATTGCAGATGTTAGCGTAAACGAGAAAATTGTAGGGTAGATGCAACATCAGTTGTGGTCATATTTGGTCTAATGATGGTGTCTTTTGTTCATTTTTCACATTAAAGAGACCTGCAAAATCTTAACACTTCCACACAGTTGCAATAAAGTCACTTGGAAGTACTTTTTGATTCATAGTGGAAGAGAATTGTTGTGTAAATGGTTAATTTGCAATATATTTACCTTGCTGTCCTCATTTCCAACTGAGCTTTATGAAGGTCATTTGTAGTTCTTGTGGGAAAAAAAAATGAGGCACAGAGTTGTTGTTTCTAAAGATTAAACAGACTGTGCATCATCTTTGATGAACACACACAGTGTGAACAAAGAAGACAGAAAAAGAAGCAGACAGCCCTGGCTGAGAGTGTGTTAGACACTTGTCTAGACGGCGAGCAAGATCCTTCCCGTGATTGTTGGTTGGCATTGAAAGGCTGCAAAACAGGAAATAATCCTTAGGAGAAAACATAGAGTCATGACCATTAGAAAGCTGATCACAAATATTATCTTAAGCTGCAGTGGAGTATGGTGTTGAATTAAATTAGTAAAATTCTAAAATGACACTGTAATATGTTTAGTTAGGTACATCCACAATGAACTTTCTTTGCTATTATGTAAACCCCATTTTTGCTGATTTTTCTGCTTTTGAATGGAGTTTATACAGGTCAGTCAGTCTCGTTTTTATCATAATTAATCTCAATAAACTGTGAAATTACAAAGATCTGTAACAAAATGAAGTCCAAAGATATAGCCTTTATTTTGTTGGTCAGCATCATTAGTTTATTTCCATTATTGGTTATTTGTTGTCTCGGTCTGTGCTGCTTAAATTCACTCTTTGAATGGTCTGTCTTGAAAGCAATGACTTGTTCATGTTTATTGATGTAGCTCATCTGATTTCAGAATAAGTGGTCTCCTATCGGAACAAATCAGAGCCATGGATGAAGAAAAAAAAACAACAGTGGTGCATCAAGTGGTCATCATACACCATCTAGTGGATGTGGTGGGTGAGAGGTTTACATTCACAATTGTATTTATTCTTTTTTACTTTATAATACATGTTTAAATAGATACAGCAATTAAAGTGAAAAATAAAAATCTGCATGTTAACAGCCAACATGACAACCTGCACTAAAAAACTGCTTTATTTATCACACACTATTTAGAATAATTTATCATAAAAAAAAGACAAAACTAATAGATTTAACCTTACTTTCACAGATCACCCCCAAAAGTGTGTTATTACTAATAGACTATAACTAGCCCAGGGTTAATTCTACTGTACCAAAGTTAAATGCAGATTATTCTTAAAACATGTTTAGATATTTGGGTAAAAAAAAGGCCTGGGTCAAGCATTGGGCCAATTTAAGAAATAATTCAGCAGTCGAGGTTGACACATCTCCTTTAAACATCCAAACCTTTACTTTTTATGATAACAATTCACACTTACATGCCATGTTGTAAAATGTTATTAGTGCATAAGCTTACATTTGTGTACTTTTATGGTCAAAGATTACAAGCTTTGCATCTTAGAGGTGTAATAGCCCATGTATGGGTTATTGTTAAATGTTTTTGAAGACAGTAGGCTCCGCCAGTGTCACCACAGTTCATCTAACCCCAACTTCCTCATGGAGAGAACACTCAAAGATATACTTAAGACCAATAAAAGCAAAAGTTTTTTTGGGTATAATAAAGAAATAAAGATAACAGTTATTATACACAAGTAAAAATGCTTAAATTATTAACTATAAATGTCTCAGTAAACTCAACCTCTTCTTCAGCCTCAAAGATAGATAAATGATTAAATGTCAAGAAACATATCAAATGCACCAAATTAAAACCTAAAAAACTCCAAACATTAAGAATCAAAGGTCATCTGATGACTTTTCAGTAAATAATTTGCAAGGATTTTTTTTTTTTCTTTTTTCAATATTTGTTATAAAAGAACTGAAAGATGTATGACAGGAGTAAAGATCATTTTTTTTATAACAGAGTGAAAGCTGAGGAAACAATAAAAGAAACAACAGCTGAGATTTATTATAACAGCCTTTCAACACTATATTTTAATTTAATATTGTTCTCTGTACATTGTTTCTAGTTTTTAAGTTCAGATGTTCATATTTTAGTATCATGAATTTAACCCTGAAGGCCAGTTCTAATATTACTCACACTTGTAGTGAAATGCACAAAAATGTTCTTTATAAAAGCATGCTCTTAAACATGATATATATTAATATTACATTCTACTTTTATTGAGCTATTCTTACATCTATCTGACTTCACATGTGATATCAATTATTCATAGACTTTTAAATATTTAAATAATTAATATAATAATAATTAGACAGGGTGTCCACACAGTCTCTTCAATATTTAAATAAAATATTACAAAAGCAATTGGTGAGATATGTTAATTAGATTTGTTCTATGTACTCAGTGGTTATCAGAGTTTTTAATCACAATGTGGGATCATGTGCAATCAAATCATTGATCCATTTTTCTACAACGAGAGATCAATTACTGCAAATGTTTACCTTGACCCTTTGACTGAATATGTGTCACCACAACTGGATGACCTTCAACCAACCATCATTTTCCAGGTAGATGGTGCACCACCACATCGGGGACTGCATGTTGATGAGTTCCTAAATCAAATATTTCCAGACATGTGGACTGGGAGGGATGGCCCAATCCCCTGGACACCTCCTTCACCAGATATCACTGCCCTGGATTTCTTTCTATGGGGTTATTTTAAAGATATCATGTATCGAACAAAGGTACAGGACATTAATGACCTGAAGCTAAAGATCACTGATGTCATTAACACCATAGATGAGGCTATGATACGATACAGCCAACATGACAAGAAATCTAGTACCACCATGATGTGCTTTGTGCAACTAATGGTGCCCATATACAGATGTATTAAATGAGGCACAAAAAACTGCAATATCTACTTTTCATCTTTTAATATTTTCCACAAATTTATCTTTTCAATTGTTTTTGTAATAAATCTGTTAAATTGTAAAGAGACTTTATGGACATCCTGTATAATAACCTTTAAATATTAGATTTCATGATTCCACTGTGTTTTCAAATAAAGAAAAAAAATCATATGGTCTGTCAATATATTACATGTAAATTACATTTTTGTATTGAATTATTATACCCACACAATGGCAGATTTACCTACCAGTGTCCCCTTGGTGCTGACCCCCTCCCCCGCCCCCCTGGTCTCTCACAATGTTGTCTGGATCATTACCAACTGAGCTACACACTAGTACTGCTCTAAACTGACCTATTTGCTAATTCTTTGTCTTACTTCTTTTCAGGACGTGACGTTTGCTCCTGTGGGTGGTGCTTGGGTGCTAATTTTTGCGCCCTCAGGCTCTCCTATCTCTTGAGTTGGAAAGGAGGGAGGTATGTATACTGCACACATGCCATTTATAACCAGCATTTATATGGTGAAGGGAGTTACATCTGAACTAGAGTAAAGTCTAATAATCATGAAGAAACAATTGTCTATTCAAGCAGCATTTGTGTCTGCATGAAAAACAAAGAGGCAGCCACAGAAGGTATGTAATGTATTATTATACAGTCAGAACTATAGAAGTGCATAGCATTTACTACAGAACACAGCCAATGATTGAGCAAATCACTCAGAGTTGTCAAACATAGGCCTATATCTAACTGGTGTGTGTAGTTAAATTTGACTGCATTTACTGGCTGCTGGACATGTGTCAGCACCTTGTGAATTGTTACAGTGTTTTGGTTGACAGATGGTCAAGCACTCTACATTGTATAAACACACATTTTCCTGTTTTCCTGGACTACTAGTAGACCTACTACCAAAATTTGGTAACCAAATAGAAAAAACTTATGCTACTACTACAGCTAAACCACAGGAATAGTTAAGACTACAGCATAAGAAGTGTCTTAATGATGATGATACAGCAGATCAGAGAAAAGAGGACTCACCAGATGGCTTTAAAGCCATTGCAGGATCAAATAAACCCTGTTCGGGTGCTTTTACGACTAAAATACGATGTGACTATCATAATGGCTCATTGTCTGATTTTAAAAATGCACTGTTATTAGGGAACTTTTTTCATTCAACCCAATTTGATCTCAACCGGGGCTGGACCAGTAAAATAATAACATAAGAACCTAGAAATAATGACAACTCCAAGTTTTTGTCTTTGTTTTAGTGCAAACAACCCCATTAAATTATGAAAATATTTACATTTCACAAAAAAGATGCAAATAACTTGAAAAAAAGATTAAATTTCATAAGAAAATGAATGAAATTTTAACATTATGCCTCAACTTATCATTTCTACATGTCCATTACACACAATGTTACACAAACATTTAGTAACATTTGGCAATATGCATAATATTGTTAAAATTCTAGAGTTTGGAAGTAAAATAAGCACATTTTCTTCAATATTTCATATCAGCTTATTATTTAAAAAATTTACACATCACAGTGGATCTACAAATACACAAAACATTTGGGAACAGGCAGAATATTGTTAAAATTGTACATTTCAGGTAGTTCCTATTTGTTTATATTTATGCATTTATTTGTGTTTTCTTGTGACGGGATAGTTTGTTTGTGTGTGTA
>JAPQRP010000018.1:16899368-16915905 GCA_037367295.1 Apogon hyalosoma
AACTACGGAGCCTCTGAACGTCCAAATGGGTCATATCTGATGACCATGAAAAGATGAAAAACTGTATTTTACACCAAATATTGACATGTTTTAACAGGATTAGTGGATCAACAGGTATCAAACATTATAGATGAGTAGATAGTTTTAGTCACCAGTGGCTGTTTGGGTCAATATGGGTTAAGACATGCACTGATATTATTATGGTTTTATGAAGATTCTTTGGTATGTATACAGTATATTCAGAGAATTAATCAAATTTGCAGGTTTTTTCCAGAGTAAAGATTCAAGATCTTTTATTGTCATTCAACACTGGTATGATGAACAAAATTATGATGCACACGATCAATAGTGAAATTAAATGAACATTTAAAAACACACACATTTAAAATAGAGAACATAGAAAACAGAGTAATAATTATATAATAATTTAATAATAATATATTATTATTATTATTATTATACATAAATCAACATATAAGAGGAGGAAAAAGGATTTTGCTGAAATTTTCGTCTGTCTTGGCGGATGTCTGTGGAAGTGCTTTTCTAGTTTAATCATGTTATTTTTAGTACTACTACAAGAAAACCAAGACCAAGGATAAATTGTGTCTATGGAAAAGGAGAAAAACATGGAACAGGGGAAGAACTTAAGCAGCTTCATGTAGAACAACTTCATTTATTTGAGCTCAGGCCAACAAGTTTTAGTTTATGATATTCATGAGGGTCAGACTCCAGCTGCTTTTAAATGAGATATTTCAATATTTTCGGTCCTGTACCGCCTCTTCCTGGGCGAGAGGAGGAAAAACATCATTCATCACACTAAGCACCTTTGGCCTGCAGGTGGCGCTAATTCAAAGCTGAAACATAACACTTCACCAGGTTAGAGCTGTTTGTTTCACTTGGAAAGGTTAAGCAATTGGCTGTTGGATGTTACACTGTATTTTTAATTACGTTTTTGTCTTTTATCTAAAATATGTATCTTCTCATGTTCTAATATATCAATTTAAGATGATATAAGCAAAATGAGCTTTAAGAACAGCTTACCTACATTACTTTTTAACCTTTATAGGCTAATTAACCATTTTATAGAGCTATCCAGATACTTAGCAGGAGCATTCATCCTTTTAGTTGTGAAATAATAACAATATAGGATTGTATAGAATAGAACAATGTAGAAAATATAGAATACAAGAATTGTTATATGTGTAGCTAAAAGTACTTGTGGATTGTCACATGAGTACATATTTAATAGGTGAAACATGCAAAGAAAACAAAACGTGTTAATTAAAGTCAGAAATGATTCAGAAACACAGATGAAGGTGAAGCATATTTAAGTGCAAATATAGAAACTGATGCAGTGGAAATATCTCACCTGTTTGTTGCACATGTAGGTGTTCATGACCATTACAATTGCTACAGTTGTTGCTCATACATAGCACTGATTAAGAATAAAAGTATATCTTTATGTTTTGGTTTAACATAAAATGCATTGCTTGTTCTACTGCCCCTGATTATAATGTTTAAATGCTGACATTATCAAGAATAGTTCAGAAAATCCAGCAAAAACTAAATGTTATTCAACTCACAAGGTGCATGAGAGCAGCCCACTTCTTTGTTTACGGTCAGCAGCACGACTCTTCACATTTCTTCAATAATTTGTTGCTTATTAGAAACCTCCCACAGTTATTTCCGAGGAAGAGACACCACGAATGAGGCCGACTCACTTTTTTCTATTCAAACAAATGGCACTTAGAGGGTTTTTCCAAATAAGTGAGACCAGAAGAAGAAGAATTTCTGCTGACAACTGGTGCAATTCAACTATGAACTGATGTATCAAACAACAGTGAATTTCACTCTGAATGTAACCAGGTGTTCTTTTTCTGCTGATATTTAGCATAATCGGAGGCCTTTGCACCTACTACCACCTCAAGGGCGTTTACGGTTTAAGTTGGCGCAATAAGCTGGCAGCACTAAGTCAAAGCTGTAGTCTTGTTTTGTTGTTTTCCAACTCTCTATATTTGTACCGTGTTGTGTCTGTGTCCTGGTTAAAGCAGAATTTGACTAATCAGCTTTCCTCCTCCTTTTTCACTCCCTTCTTTTTACAGCCTCAACTCTTTTGGACGCCGTTAAATGCCAAGTATTAGAAATGTCTGCCCTTGCCCAAGCTCTTCAAAATTCCTGTGATGGGAGAACATGTTTTTGTGTGGGAGGGCTGTTCTGCCAAGCAAAGCTGTTTTAGTCCTGATTATTTTTCTTTCTTTTTTTTTCTCTCTCACAAGAAAATCTTGTTCTTGCACCACCAAATGCTGCCTCGTGATGGGGGCAAACAAGAAAATAATACAAGAATTAACAAGTAAATGGCACAGCACCTTTAAAGTCGTCGCCTTCTTACGCAGATTCTGTTCAACATTAAAACGAAATATTCCTCTTTAGCTCTTAACACCCTGTCTGAAGTGAGAACGCAGAATTTTTATTCATTTTCAGTGTGTTTTTTCCCCCAAACCCCCAAACCAAGCACTTTCTAGATTATTCCCCACACCTCAACGCCTTTACCAAAAGTAATATCGGCTGAAAGAACTTAAGGGAATTAAACGTTTGGGGAGCCCCTTTATCATTTCTCAATGCGATTGCTTCACTGTATTGCAGCTGGTGTGTTGCAAGCAAGAAACTATCTTACAGTTTTGGAAATTACCACTTTGTGTGTAGAGATTCACAACTCAGTCATCCATGTGGACTTTTGGGATGGCTTGTCTCTTGAGGATTTAGTCGAAACATGACAGCTAAAAAAAGAAGAAGAGGGAATACCCATAATACTGGGCTAGCACTCACACACCCACACATGCACCACCTCATACAATAATGTCAATATTATGAGGACATTCATTATTATCATTATTATTACTATTAGTAGTAAAAGTAGCAGTAGCAGTAGAAGACATCATTTCTATATAAAAATGGTATTTGTCCAAACAGAGATGACTAAGTAAGATCTGCCCATGTTGGTGATACTAGTTCAAAGTGTAATTTCAGTCCTATATGTTATTTTTCTGGACTTTACAAAATTACCTTACATGTCTTAACTTTCCATCAGACATGTGACTTCCAGTCTAATGCAACTTACCCAGATTCTTACCAGAAGCCACATCAGATACAGCTAATTGGGCAGACAGCTAGTCTCAGAGAGATAGAGAGAGAGAGAGAGAGAGAGAGAGAGAGAGAGAGAGAGAGAGAGAGAGAGGGGTGGAGAGATAAAGGAAGAGAGCATGAGCGAGAGAGTGAAAGAGAAGGAGGAGTGACAGAAAGGGAAAGAAAAGAGGGAAGAAACAGACTCATTACTCATTAAGTGGTAAGCCAAGTTTCTTCTCAGTGCTCGTTCTGGTACAAAGACTCTCTCTCTTTCTCTCTCTCTCCCTCTCTCTCTCCCTCTCTCTCTCTCTTACACACACACACATATACGCTGAAACACAAAGCAGAAGTGGACAAAGACATAAGGTTTCAGTTGCCGTGGTTGGCTATGGCTCAGGGTTCTGACAGCAATGACACAAGTTACAAGTCTCCATCACCTGGAAGCAGACCGGTAAGTGTGCACTTGACTTTATTTCACTCGTCCATCTCTTTGCCGCTGTCGTCGCTCTGAGTTTACAGTGGAAGCTTATACACATGTCCATTCGAAGTTTTCTTCTGGAGTGACTGCTTAATGCAGCTTTAGTGGGCAGCAACACAACCTGTGAAAAGAAGCGCTCGTTCTGCCTCTTCTTCACAGTTTCTCTGAGTGTTTCACATGCACACATGGGCTGAAGGCATGACTCCCCTAAAGTGTGGGCTTTTGTGAATTGCACAATTCATCACTTGTCCAACTAGTGGGAATCCATTGTTTCTGCAAGTTCTCAAACTGTGAATGATTCGAAGGCTTTCAGGAACAGATAGTACATGGAACATATACGTTTCTTTGTTTCTGCTTTCATGTGTGCTAACCTCCAGTTCACTGTTGCCCATTTTCTGGCTCTAGATGAAACCTTTAGGTGCTATGTTTTACTTTTACATGCATCAGTTCAGCGTATAACCTCATGTGTGCAGCAGTATCAGTTGTTCTGTGGTTTTTCAAGCAAACGTTAACAGACAAATGTGCAGATGTTAGATAAATATTTTCTTATGTCTTTGATGTAAAACTGATGCAGCATTTGAGATGGATTAGTTATTACGATACCAAGAAAATTGAGTGTACAGGACATGAAACAGGGCGTGCGTTATACCTAAGAGTGACTCAGCCACTCCCTGACCCTGCCCTTCACGTAAAACTCATCTTCTGTCCAACTGTCACTATGACAGATGACACATTTTCACACTTAAGCACATCAAATCGTACCAGTGACTTAAACCAACCAGCACAGTGGTCAGTGGCTTCTTTCGCCTTTCAATGATCTTTATGTAATTGCGTACACTTAACCATTTATCTTCAATTTTATCAGAGCTCTTCAGATGATGTAAAGAAGGTGATGAGGAGGGAAAAGAACCGGATTGCAGCTCAGAAGAGCAGGATGAGACAAACCCAGAAAGCTGACAGCCTACATTTGGTGAGGAGACTTCACTCATACATCAAAATAAACACTAAACCTGAGTATAAAAGGGTAAAAAAAAAAAAATACATAAAATAAGGAATGGCAGATTGCTTTTTCTGCAATAAACAGAAAAACCTATATTATTTATATGCTTCAAGAGGCTCTACTTAGTCTATCAATCTTCATGATAACTTAAAGCAAACATTGTGAGTGTTTTTAATCACTTTTAAGCCTCCGAGAACTGGTTTGTACTATATTTACAAAGAGCTACCTGACCATGTGGCGATGTGTCATGGCTTCTGTTGAGCTGCACACTTGGACACCGCTCTGTGTGTTTGCAGAAGCTTAAGGAATAAATTAGCACGTGTGGGCATCACTCCCTTTTGCAGCAGAATCCAGCATCAGAGACTGCAGCGCTGAATGTGACAAACCATGTGTGTGTCTGCTCTCGCTGCTTTGTACATCTCTGCCATTTTACCTTCTTGTACCTGCTTTCATATAATTACAACAAGTGATCCGTTTATCTTACCATTCTTTGCTACGTTGCAAGGTAAAGCTTGCAAATGATTCCTGTCTTTTGTCTCCTAGTGTGTTAATTTGCGGATATTTCTGAATGAGAATCTACAGCTTAAAAATATTCTTAGTTTCTTTTCCTGTTCTGCTGTCAATCAACACGTTGCTTTTCTGTTTCATAACATCCGATAACTGCTGTCACTTACATCAGCCAGGTTCTTACCCTGTGGGCGCTTTACTGTACACTGTCACCTTGACGTATTTGGAGCAGATGTTTCAGTGAACTTTATCAGATTAACTGAAAAGATTTTGACCTTAAAAAACCCACATTGTAGGCAGTAGTAGATCCAACATTTGTGATCTGAGTACATGACAGCTCTTCCCATGCAGTGCTGTGTATCTTCATCAATCTCTTTAAACTGTGTTAGTGTCACTGAGAACGCCAGGAGACCGCAGAGCATATTTTGTGGTTTTGCTTTCATCGTCTCACTAGATAAACAGGAAGGTGAATTTTCCCTCTCTATGACAGCATAGACCTATTTCCTGTTTCTTCAGTAGTATTTTTTTCTTCGGTGTAAATGAGCTCGAAATTTCATGTCGTGGGCAGTAGGGGAGAAAGGCAGTCACTTCTTGTAAAGTGCTGAGAGCAGTGGGCTGTATTTGGCTAAGTGACGCATACACAGGGGTTTGCCCAGAGCCTCTGTGACAGTAAGGGCCTATAGCTCTGTATTTTCATCCCTGGCCACAGTGTGATGACCTTTTCATTACCAAAGTGGAAGATTTCTACCTTGTTATTTCCACTCTAAAGACAGAAAAAATCATCAACCTCTGACGTGTTGTTTGCTCTACTTTAGTGAAAGTCATGATCAGCAACTTGTTTTAAGGCCAGTATAGTAGAAAATATATGTATACACTGTAATGACACATGGAACAGTCAACAGGCTGTGGTGCTGCATGCAGTTTGCAGTTTTTACACATTTTACCACAAGTTTTAGATGTTAAACTGTAGCAGGTGTTTGACTTTTTTGTGATATAGCACCTTACATAGGCTTTTGGGTTTGATCACTTTCCAAGTGTACGAAAAATATCAATATCATTAATGAAAGTATTTCTTTCTACTTTTGTTTATGTTGACATTATGATGCCAGCTCCATAGCTCACCAGCAGTTCTAGTCAACACCAATTAATGTTGCATCTAACAGCAGCTAATGTACCAAAAAAGTTTTAGAATGATAAAACCAATTTAACATGCAGCATATAAAATGATTTTAGATATTAAAATCTGTCATAGTGTCTATATTTTGTCGTTGGTATGTTTTTGAAATGTTTAACTCCTTTCAAGCAGCATTTGTCCCTAAAAAAAAAATAATGATCACACCAACTTTAATGAAAGGAACTGTGAAATGAACTTAAACAAATATGAATATAAGGAAACAATGCATGATTCCAAAGTAGATTTCAAGAGTATAACTTTAATTTTGCCTAATCTCTTACTTCTGCAAGGAATAAATACCTTTTTTTATAATGTTATGTTTTATATAAAGCTGTCATTATTATTTCAGTGTCTATCCGTGCGTCAAAAAAAACCAAGATATTCTTTTTACAAACACATAAACAAAAACAAGAGAAAAATAGAAGATCCAAATCTATTTGGCACAGTTCAACAGATCTTCAAAGGTGTTTTAGATGGTTTAACAATACATCTTTTTCTTCTTCTTCCAAAGAAACAAACTGTTATTTTTCTGAACTGACTGGCATATTGTTAGAAGAAGAACAAATAGCTAAGGTCTGCTGTCTTCCTGTCTGTGTTCAGGAAAGTGAAAACCTGGAAAAGGAAAATGCTGCCCTGAGGAAGGAGGTGAAGCAACTGACGGAGGAGGCCAAGTATCTGACATCTGTGCTGAGCAGCCATGAGCCTCTGTGCACCGGCCTGGCCCCTCAGACCCCTGACCTCCTGTATCCTCCTCACCACGGCAGCTACCACCACCAGCACATCGCTGTATCACACTACCAGCACTGACCTCATGTGCTGCGAACAGATGACTGACCTCAACGGAGAGTGAACGACAGGAGCTGTGTCTAGAAATGTCTATCATTGTTCAAAAGTGATCAAGGAGTAATATGAAAAGGCTAATATTTTTGCCAAACAATGACAGTGTGGAACCCAAACTGTAACATACTGCATTCAGAGCTATTTATTTTGCTTCTCCTCATCTTCTTGTCCTAATATAATCTGATTAATATCAGTGATCTGTATGTGAACTTAAATGTCACAATGAGTAGGATTTCCAACCAGTCTATGTTTACAATGGGAGAAAAAGCCAACCTACTGTATGTTAAGGTGACTCAGAGGATATAGTATTTTTGTAAATTGCTTGTTTTTAGTGTCATAGAGAGCACCTTCATCATCCTGTCATGTTTTGACTGTCTCGTGTTTTCCATGTGTTTTTAGTCTGTTCACTGTGTAGATGTAGTTTCAGGACGCTCAGGAGCTTTTGACAGATGTGATTGTTGACAAGCAGAATGTAAAGGCAAAAAGTGTGGAAAAAGATGTACCAAAGTGTGATGAAAAAGAAGCGGCTGACAGTGAAGAATGCTCATTCGGGTCTTTGACTTCTGTACTGGTGATGACGCTGACCCACAGAGATATATTTATTAAATGTGATGCCTTATGGGTGACCATTTCTGGCTTAGTGTGTGTTTTTCTTTGTCATGGTAGGAGGGTGTGTGGAGTCTGTGGGATGCTGATAACAGGAAACATGAAAAAATACCCCAACATGTTTTATTCCACATGATCCAGTCTGTAGATGGCACTGTTTACTAGTATGTTAGATAAAACTACACAGCAGATGGAAAAAACATTCACTTATGCATGTGATTATGAATTAGCCTAATTTTTAATCTTGGATGCAAATTAGTTTGTTTTTATGTCTGGGTTTTTGCATGAAGTCATAATGTGTGCAGATCTGTACTAATCTAGTCAAAGCAGTGCAGTTATAATAAACTATTTCTAATGGGGTTAAGACTGTTTATGACACTAAACACACATATTCCTACTACATAACAGAATATTGCAGACATTTTCTGACCTGATTACATCAAAACTGTGTCAGATCTCATTTTTACAAACACACTTTGTTCTGATAGAACACAAAGATCGGTTGTGGATAAAACCCCGCCCTTATGCTTGATTCAACCGACTCGTTTTAAGATCCTGAAGCGGTTTCTGGTCCGGGTGGAGGATCGGAGTCGCTCCAACACGTGCTGGTACTTCTGAAAGTCGACCTGAAAGGACAATGACAATACGTGAGATTGTCAGGTGTAGTTTTCCATGATTTTAAGCGAATATTCGACCTCTAAGAGGAAAGAGGAAATGAAATAGAGGAATCGAGAGTGAGCGCAAAGTGGAAGTGTAGAGTTTTAGTGCTTATATGTTTACTTCAGGGACAGTTGGTAAATATGTGTTTGGACATGGACTTATTTTAAGGTGAAATCATGAAGTTTTAAGTCTTGCTGTTGCCGTAACACTGTCGGAAAGCGCTCACTAGTGTTTTCCGTCCAAACCCTGCGCTTTTAAGTCACTTTATTTACAGTTTATTCACAGACAGTAGGAACTTTGTACTCCATGAGTTACCAATACTGAGGAGGTTAAATATGAGCGAGAAAGAAACGGTAGGAGACACTAAACTAAAAGACGGAGACGGAGAGACTAAGTTGGACTTGGAGAACCATGTGAAAGTGGAGGAAGCGGTCAAATGTCCCGAGGATCAGAGGCAGCTGGACGGACAGGAGCCACAGCCGACCCGCCTCTACAAACGGCGCTGGATGATCGTCCTCCTGTTCAGCTCCTACTCCCTCTGCAACTCCTTCCAATGGATCCAGTACGGGATCATCAACAACATCTTCATGAAGTTCTACAACGTGGACGCCTTCACCATAGACTGGATGTCAATGATCTACATGCTGACATACATTCCCTTCATCTTCCCCGTGACCTGGCTGCTGGACAAGAAGGGGCTCCGGGTCATCGCGCTGGTGGCCACTGCTCTGAACTGCGCCGGGACGTGGATCAAAGTGGCCAGTGTCAGACCAGACTTGTTCCCCGTGACTTTTCTGGGACAGTTCTCCTGCTCCTTCGCGCAGGTTTTTATCCTCGGCATGCCATCGAGGATAGCATCTGTGTGGTTTGGTTCAGAGGAAGTGTCCACCGCCTGCTCCATTGGAGTCTTTGGGAATCCGGTACGGTATGATTTAAAAAAAAAAAAAAAAAAAAAAAAAAAAAGAAGAAGGAATAAAGGTCTGTCCTCTGGAGCCATATTAGCTCCTCATCCACTTGATCACTAATTTAGTTGTCACGTTAAAACTCCACTAATCAGGCGGACATTGCCACTTCTGTTGGACACGTTTGCGTAATTACGCACGTTCAAGACCTTTATCTGTGCGTATGGCAGAGCGTGACATACACACGTCCCCCCATTAACAAATGAGGTATTTACACTCCTCCAGCCATGGGTACAAGTCAGCCAGAAAGTTAGGAAGCAAATGTCTTTAATACAACATAAGCATAAATATATAACTCATCAGATTAAGTATAGTCTGATGTTACTGAAGGTGGGAATGAATGAATGAATGAAACTGGACGAAATTAAACATGTTGTAACCCGAGGGCATTCCCCAAGACTCACGTGAGCTGCCAAAAAAACAGGATCAGCATTTTTTTATTTTTTTTTTGCCACTGGTAATGTGGTAATGTAAGTTCACAAGTGTCCAAATTAACACTTTTGGAACACATTTTGAACAAACAACACTTGAGTCAGCTAACATTAACTCCCAAATATCACTGGAAAGTCATCAAGTTAGCGCTGGGAAGTGTCAAAGAAACATTTGTAAGCTTTTGTCTTGGATGACTTATAGTGAATGTGTTGATACATCTGGTGTAATAGGTCATGTTTGGCATTTTATAATCGAAAAATAATTATATTTTGTTTCGTTCCAACTGTCTAGTAGACCGTGATGGTTTGAGGGAAATGGTTTCATAGATACCACATTGCAGAACTGATCATCACACCTATTTCTTATGAACTTACAGGATGTTTTAGTAAAAATTTTAACACATATGGAATCATAAGGGATTAATTACAAAGGTCGGCAAAGATGCAAATAGATATAATAGAGAAAAATACTACATCTGGGGTCAGTGAAGTCAAAGGAGGCAGGAGCTATTTTTGGGAGATTTCCCATATTAACATCACATGATAGGACAGGACAGAGAACAACAAATATGTGACCATGTGGTAATGAGGCCCAATGCCATCACATGCACTGAGTTGTGAATGAAATGAGAGCACTGACCTATCAGTTGTAACATCATTTCCAGCTGTGCTCGCTGTCTATCTTATCTGAGACGAGCACAATTTAGCACCAAGCTGTGAGGACACAAGCTCCAAAAGACTACACAACGCTCTGAGGCTCCACTCACGTTCCTGAGGCCCGCTTTGGGACAGTTGAAATGCCACAAAACAATACTCTCAAAGGCAACCATGGAAATTCTGAGCTTGGTGCTGAAGAATGGCGGTCCATGGCTGTAAAGAATCTTGCCCCGGGCTTTGCTTCACTACAGTGGAGTCCTGGACCTTTAGGCACAGGCATCTCCATCGGCTCCCGCTTGGATGTCGAGGTTGTGAATGGTGACCAGGCTAAACTGGTCCCAAAGGCTGAGACCAAGCTTTACCATCGTCGCTGGGTCATGCTGTTTCTGTTCAGCTCGGTCTCAGGCAGCAACGCCTTCATGTGGCTTCAATATGGCATCATCAGCAACATATTCATGCAGTTTTACAATGTTGATGCTCTGGCCATTGACTGGCTGTCGATGATCTACTTGCTCACGTATATCCCTCTTATCCTACCCGTCTTGTGGCTTCTGGACAACAGAGGCATCCGGGATGTCGTCCTTGTCGGTTCAGCCTTCAACTGCATTGGCGCGTGGATAAAAATTGGTAGTGCTAGTCCTCATCTGTTCCCAGTGACCTTTTTTGGCCAGTTTGTGTGCTCAGTGGCTACTGTGTTTGTTCTTGGTATTCCTTCTTATCTTGCTTCAATGTGGTTTGGAGAGGAAGAGGTTTCCACAGCTTGTTCCATAGGAGTTCTGGGAAATCAGGTTTGTCCGAGTATCTAATGTATCAGCATTTATTTTTATATCTGCAGCAGGGATCCTTATGTTAAGGCTTGGACTGTCTGACCGCTGTGTGGAGATTACACAAGGCTGGACTGGATGCCAGAGTCACATAGGGGCTCTAGTGTCTTGGTGTGAAAGTCCTGAGGAGATTGTGTTAACTGTTGGATGAATCCTCCTTGTTACACTTTCTCTTGAACACATTGTTCCCAATTGTAAGGTTTTATTTGTTACTTTCACAATGGACTGATGTGACAAACTTCTACATCCATAAAGAAATGATGGTAAAATTAGTTAGCAGATTTGTACGTTACAGCTACATCAATTTTCACCCGGTTTCTGAAATGATTTTTACAATAAGAAATAAATAATTTCCTAGAACTAACAGTTTTAGATTTTTTAGAACTGCAAATTGTTCATTGTGTTTCTGCCCTTCATTCTTCTTTTGGTCTGAAGTGGTGCTAATTTTTTATGCTTTTGTGTTTTTGGGATATTACCCAGTCAAAACAAGCACATTGATTACACTAATGCACAGATTTTGCTGTTTTATGATGCAGGCTGAAGAAAAAAATAGTAAATAATGAAAATGATCCTCAGATTAGTGTAAAGATTTGGAAAATTAAAATGTTAAATGTCAGTTTTAATTTTATAAAAAGGGCATTTTTAGAGGGAAAATAATTCAGCGTTTAATGTAGTTACTTGTAAACTTTGTGTATTTGTGTTTTTTTCTTCCAGTTGGGTATCGCCATTGGGTTCCTTGTACCTCCGATCCTGGTGCCGAATGTAGACGATATGGATGAGCTGGCTCACCACATCAGCATTATGTTCTACATCACAGCAGGCGTGGCTACCTTACTCTTTATCCTTGTTGTCATCGGTAAGAATAGTCATATAACACATCACTCAGATCTGCTACATCACCTCGCTGACTGCTAACATTCAGTACAGTTATATACCAGTGGTAGTGATGCAAAAGACTGAGATACAAAGCTCCTGATATACAAGCAGACCCTTTTTCACTGCAGACATTTCACATCATTATGACAGAAAATGCATGTGTAATTCCTTTAAATTGACAGTAAGTGTATTAGTTCCACAGTATTAGTTTGTATATACTGGGTTTTGGGGCATGATTTACAATTCCGAAGGAAGAAAAGGTAGTTTTGTAGGTTATTCACAGCTATTAAACCAAATATCTAAAATTAGAAATACATCTGAAACTCTATGCATGGGCACCTTTAGGGGTAACTGAGGCATACAGTTTGTACTTTTCACAGTTTCGGCACACTGATTTGCATAAAATGTAAAATGAAGGGATTTCACTGCACAGCAAAACCATGGACTTTTTGTGAATGGATAAAAATGAAAGACAGCCACATCATTAACATCTTTAGACTTACAGTACTAAAAGAAAGCATGTGGCTTACACATGTTTACTTATTTAGAGGTTGTCTGTTCTCACTTAAGTAGACTTTGGTATTTCTCCACACACACACTGCTTAACATTTACAAGCTAAAAAAATGTTGGAAAAGGAACACTACTTAGAATCAAAAGAGGATGTTGTTTAGGATGTTTTCTTTGGTTTGGGACATGTATGTCCTCAGGAAACAACAAAGAACTCCAAAGCACTCTCTCACAAAACGCCTAAATGTACAACAAACATTTCCAAGCCTTTACGACCCAGACTGCACTCTGTTACGCTTTCAGTTAAATAAGGATAACCTCAACATCAAATTGACTTTCTATTTGAGGAAAAAAGACTGACTGTGATGCTGACCGCTGCATTAGTGAACTCTGCCTTTCCTCTCATAAAGAAAACCCTCCTGAAGGCCAAAAGCAGATCTGGACTTGTTCCAACACAGGAGACAAGTCTGAACTGTGTGGAAGCGCCTCATGTCACCACTTTCGTCATGATGATTTTGATATGAATCATCTAGGCCTTCTTTTTTTCTTTTTTTTTTCTTTTTTTTGCTCAGGCCAATGGGAATACAGCTTTTAGAAGATTTACAAGATGATGGTTTTAATTTACAACAGATTTCAACTCTGACAAGAAGCACCATTCAGTGGAAGTGCTGACCTGCAGGTCTTCAGCAACACAGATCCCTCCCTGAAGGGCAGAAGGACAAAAAGCTGCTGTTGTGGTTCTAGCAAAGTCAAGAGACATGTCACGAGAATGAAGAACCAATTCAGCATGCGGACATTGACAGTATTATTTCTAAAGGTGTGTTTTAGGTAGGTGTGTAGGTTGGTAGAACAGGAATGTAGAGCTCACACAGGCTTTAGTTTAGAAAAATGCTATGAAATGTCTAGTGCAGTATATGTACCAACAAAGTCAATTATTCTTTGCCAATCCCAGTATTTCCCCATTACATTCACACAATGGCTGTTTCCCAAAGTCATGGATCCTTCCTTAGAAGTCACGTTCTTCCTTTGTAGACCAGACAAAAGTCCTTCCTACTGATCAACATACGCTCATGAACCAGAAATGATCTGGACCCCAGTGCATTGGTTCCGTAACACTATGACACACGGCACTGTGCAAAAGTCTCTGGTCACCTTTGGCTTTGTTGTTTCTGCAAGCTTAAACTAAGCATACATATTTATTTCACCTCCTCTTTCCTTCAGATACAACAAGAAAATACAGGAAATATGTGCACAGCTTTAAAAGACGCTCAAAAAAACTTAACTTAAAGGGAGATCACTCTAAATACGACCACTTTGGGTTATAGAAGCTTTTTTCCCTGAAACTGTTTTTCCTGCTGTACATACTTCCCAGATATCCAGACTGTGTCTTAATACCGAGACTGAGAAATGCATATGTGTGGTCATTATAATTTTACTAAACTAATAACACTAAATTAATGCGTAAATGATACATTTACAAGGGTAATAGATAAGGTAAGGTAGTATTTATCTGTTCTACAAACTTATCAATTCAAATTTTACCCCAAATGTAGTTGGGTTTTTTTTTACATTAGTTATAAACAATTCATTTCTCATGTTCATATTTTTTAACTCTTAATTAAACCTTATTTCCCTGTATCACTTACTAATAAATCATTTTTTTTCATTTATATCATTCATTTTATAGATTATTTAATTATATTAACCTCTTGTGTTATGCTTTTATGTGTTCTGTGCCTTCCTTTCTTAATATTTTTTATCTTTTCTTATTTTATTCTTTCTCCATGTTGCATTAATGTATCTATAAGCACACTGAATTACCTTGTGTTCAGTCATTTCACCTCATTATACGGAAATCCATTTCATACTTGCAAAGCTATCGGCTCTGTCTTGTTCTCAGTTGAGCTTTTATTTGCAGTTGTGGTCGGCATTTTCTCATTTGGATCCTCGCAGGGGTATGTGGGTCCACAAGAGCATCCTTGAAAATATTCAGGAGGAATCTGGACATGGGAACAGTCCTCAAAATCTGACGCTGTAGCTCTATCTAAGTGAACCCTTGAAGTATCCGTGTTTGAATTTGAGAAACACCAGTTCTCACAAAATTTGACGCAGTCATTTGCTTGGATGCATGGATGAAATGAGAGGAGTTTAGTGGCGTAGGGTCAAATGTCAAGGATGCTGTGACCTCATGTCTGTCAATTGTTATATCTCAACTACACCTAAAGGCATTTTTTTCAGATTTTTTTCACAGTTCACATTTTGAAGGTCAAAGGTCAGGTTGTTGTGACCTCAGTAAACCCATTTTGCAGTAACTGTTAGTAATCTAAAAAAACTGCCAGAAAAGACATGTTATTGTTCCAGGTTTCAACCTCGTTAAGTCAAATTAACTCAATATATTGTCCAGCCATTCATCACATATTGAGGCTGATGTAGGATTTGTATCATAGAGAAAATTGTGACATTTAAGAAAGATGTCAATCAAACACTAGCGGTTAAAGTTTGGAGAGAAATACTTTACATAGAGAAATGAGTGGGATGAAAAAAGCTGTTGTCCTGTAGGGTCAAAGGGCATGTGGGGGTGCTGTATTGGTTCTGCATTCAGAAATACAAAAGAATGCTTGTGAAGGCATTCCATAGTAGCGCCATGCACAACATTCAAACTGTCAATGCAGTTAGCGTTGACTATTGTCTGCATTTGTCACTAATCCACCTTGAAATATCTTGAAATCTGTCAGGAACTCTTTTCTTTTGTTCTTGTGCTGTAAAAAGTACTTGAGACCCGTCATTGGTCTCTATGGATGTTCTGTTTTTTTTTTTTTTTTTTTTTTTGAGGGATTTATAATTCAAATATTTATTATAAACCTGATGTTAGCTATAAAACAATGAATTACTTGTTATTTGCTTACATGATATTCAGACCTTGTTCCACCTCTGTGCAGGGTTTATTCTGTCTGCTCCTGGTGACTCAAGTGATATAATTTATGTAACTGTGAGCAAACGAGTGAAAAGAGAAGTTCAATGGCTGTCAGCCAGTGTAACCCACACAGACACTGTATCAGGACATAATATGAATGAATGGATGAGAAACAACTGTTCAGGCAGATCTATGGGTTTTCTTTCAATGGAAGTTAGATGTGGCCGTAAAACATGTCTCAGTCCCAGTTCACACTTTGAGCAGCTGGAAGTTAAGTTTGCAGGATTAGTGGGAACTGTTGACTGAATGCAACACCCTGGCTCAGTTCCTGAATCCACAATTACAGACATCTGTGTTTTGACAAGTGGCCTAAGGACACATAGTTTTACTCCTGAGAAAAGCTGACTAACATGTCACAGCTTTGCCCTCTGAAGGCGACAGACGACGGTCATCTGTGTGGTTTCATAAAGAGGACAAAGATAGTGTCCAGTTGCTTCCAAGGACACAAACTGCCCAGTGTCCAGTCAGTGTTGTAACATAATAATAGGATCGCAAGTGAAATTCAGCACGTGTTATACGTATGTGTTCAACTAGATGCTGTCTTGATTTTTACGAAAGTGTGACATTTTTAGCAAAATGGGTTTTCCACAGACTTGAGTATCAAGGTTTGTAAGATGAGAAATACATGAGGAAAATATCAAAAAGTCGAAGTTTGATGTTATTTCACTATCCGGTCGTTACTGGAATGATCCTAGTGAAACTTTTTTGAGTGATATCCTTGTACTTTTGTGATTTTCATATGTTTTAAAAACATTTTTGTCAGTAAAATGTAATTTACTGTGAATTATGCATTCATTCATTCATACATTTTTTAAATTCACTTTTCTACTACACACAACAGATACAATCTCAACCAAAAAAGTAGGCACACAAGTATAAAAGTACATAAAGTCAAGGTATGGGGGTGGGAGTGGGGG
>JAPQRP010000018.1:16918075-16936398 GCA_037367295.1 Apogon hyalosoma
GGGGTAGTAGTTTTGATAAAGGCTGGAATTTTTATTTGGAGAAAGAGCAAGTACCCTGGAGATGTGGTTCAGGGTGTGTCCTTTTCTTTATTCTGTGATATGTTTTTGTATATAATTGGATCCTTTTGTACACTATAGTGTGTTGATTCGATTTCTAAATGTAGCTCTGCAGTGTCACTGGTTTTACTTGACAGGTGGGTTTTACTTGACAGCAAGAAAAAAAAACAAAAAACGACAAAACAACGGGCTATGCAGCTGTACTAAGAAGCTGCAATACTAAGTGCTTATGGTTCTCATTAAAAAGAAAGGATGCAGGTCTCTGATTCAAAATTATAGTTGCTTCTGGACTGATGACCAATCGTCTTTGTGGAAGGAGGTTAACCAATATCTCCTAAACCACTACTAAACCGACCACTGTGTCTAGTCTTTTACTGTTTCCATTTAGCGTCTGTTTGCTGAAAGGCTCTTATTACACAAGACCTAACTTTTTAATGTTTGACATTCCTTCATAAGATAAGATAAGATGTGTAAAGATAAGATAGATAAATCTTTATTGTCATTGCACAGGCATACTAAGTACACGGTACAATGAATTAATGTCATTTATATCAGTCCACAGCTTTGTAATGATAGACCTACCATAAACTTTAGGGCAGAAGTTAACATAGACTCACAAAATACTAAAAATGAAAACTGACTAAACTAAAGGGAAATCATAATCTATACTGTACCCTACATACAGTACATCAACCCTGGTGTAAAACTGGCTTATATTCGTGTCTGAATGTTCCTGTTTGCTTGTGACTGGCTTTTCTCTTGTTTGTGTTTACCATGTTTGAGAATGTTGTCGGTTTCTCCTTATGTCAGTCTTCCAGGAGCGTCCTAAACTCCCTCCCACTCAGGCCCAGGCCACAGCTCGCAGCATCCCACCAGAGCAGTACTCCTACACAGCCTCCATCCTCCGACTGCTCCGCAACAAGCCTTTCATCCTTCTCATCATCACTTACGGTTGGTAATCACTGTATTTCATGTTGTACTTCAGACTTTTTAATTACTGTGTTCAGATTTGGATAGGTCTTTTTGCACAGGCAGAGGCAGCTGAGTAGCAGGTTGATGTAAAAATGTGGATTCTAGGTTTCTTACTGGTGACAATGGAAGTGACACTTTTTAAACAATAACTATTGGATTTGCACCTGGACTCCAACACACCTCACATTCAGATGAGTTCCGTCTTTTTTGGACCAGAAAGCCTAAACATATTCCTTTTAAGAGTATCTTATCTTTGAATCTCATAAAACTACACACAACTCGGAACCTATGGACTATTAAATGCTCATCGAGGTGATGTCTCATGGAGGGGTTCAAAGTTTCTTTATAGTCTGATAAGGCTTAAAAAGGTTTTGACTTCACCAGGGAATAGTAATAACTTTCTGTGACAGCTTCATCTTTGACCTCACTATGTGACACAATTCATGATACTATTTTTAGGGTTTTTTTTGTTTGTTTCCTGTGTTTCAACAAATGACCTTTGGGTTACCAGAGGGCTATGATTCATCTCCTTTATCTGCATAAAGTTATATAAAGTGTATATAAAAATAGGTTTAAGTAGGTGGAGTAATACCAGGGTTTTGGCACTATATGCACACTGCAGACGAAAGGGTCCAAATCTAACTTTATTGCCCATATTTAATTTTTTATGACAGTCTGAACTGCATAATGTGTTGTTTTTTTCACATCAGACCCAGACCAGTTTTTATTCACCTCATAGCATCATTTTCTAAGTCTTTTTTTTTTTTTTTTCAGGTCATAGCCAATGATGAAAAATGAAGCAGCAATGTGAGGAGATTAAAGTTATGCAGATATCACAATTTGGCCTAAAATATGACTTGGGCAATTATGCTATGAGGCTAGCGATATGCGATCCTAAATCAGATACATAGCTGATGTTTTGCTGCAATGCAGCTTCAGTCACATCACATTTCATTCAACTTTTACACTATTGAAATGCGACAGAAATCACATTTCTGTGCTAGAGGAGGTGGGACAAGGCAAGATCCACATTTACTTCCTTGGACACATTGTGCTACGTGTGATGTCATGTCTTCTTCTGCACATGCAGGTCATTTCTGGACCGTAGACTGTTCACACAGGAGTCTGATGGCAGTTGCATAAAAATTATACACACACAAAAGTTGGATTTCAGCAAAATATCAGAATTGAGCATGAAGAGCTGCAATGTGAATGTAGCCTTAGTCTTATAGGTACAGGAGCCAAAATCCCAGAGAAAACAATGCCAGAACTTAGTACAAAAAAAAAAGCTTCTTCTGCAGGTCTCGCCTCATTCTAAATCAAAAGACTGAATGTGAATACAGATGAACCAGATGCCGTTTAGTGTTGTAATGGACAAGACAGTGAAGCTAATTTTCCAAAATTCTACACTGAGACATGGGATACAGCAGTAGAAATCTGAATTGCATATTCAGTCGTCCTTCCTGTCTGAAAATGCCTGTGATTTGACAAAAACCATAAAATAAATTGGATTTAGTGCCTTAATGAAGCCTGTTGATAACAAGGAACTTGAAGCCCATTGTAAACCTCATATTAGGACTAAAAGGATTAATCAGAAAATCCTTAAGCGTATATGAAAAGCCATTAGTAAATGTTTGTTCACCTCAGAGGCATCATTGAACTCTGGCCCAAACACGACATGACGTGGAATATGGTATTAATACTCTTAGTTTAAGTCTTACATTTAATTTGCTGAGACCCCAAACACATGACTTTATTGCGCTCACTTTCAGCTCAGACTTCCAGTGTGTCCTTTTGGAAGTGTTGAAATTAATATTTGATCTGACCAGTGTAAAGTCCGAACTCAGAGGACTGAACCCAAATGCAAGACCTGTAGACAAACGTAAAAATGTAACAATATTTATTAAAGGCACAGAATAATTCCTCTGGACAAAAATCCACAGAAAAGCCGTCTTCAGGATTAACGAGTCCTTGGTCTTGCTCGTGGTCTGAACACAGGACCGGGTAACAGGCAGCTCGGTCCGAACCGGTCTCAAACGTCAGAGTACCGACTGGGAAAAAGCAGAGGATAGTCAAAAAACAGGCCAGGTCATACACAGGAGAGCAGTCAGGCAGGCAACAGTACAAAAGGGACAAGCTAAACTCAGAGTACCGTAACAGGCGAGGGTCGAAAATGTGGAAGCAGATCTGGAGGCAGAGGTACCGACAAGGGAAAGGCAAAGGCTCAGGAATGAACAGACAAACTGGATCGATGACAGACAGACAGGCAGGCAGGAACAAACACTGGTAAGTAACTCACTGAGGAAGATTACGAACTGGCAAAACTGAAAGGGAAGCACAGAGTATAAAAACACACTGGGAGAGGGAGACAGTGAGACACAGGAGCAACACATTAGGGCGGGGTAAGGTAATCACACAGGTGGGAAAGCAGGGAACAGGAAGTAAAAATGACAGACATGACACTGAGGAAGACTGACAAAATAAGACAGGAAATGACAGACAAAACGGAAAAACCAGAGTACTGTCTGGGAGCCGGTGTGACAAGCAGTTATGATGGTTGGTTTTTGAATTTAACACTAAAGTGACAGGGCTTCTTAGTCAGTTGTGACACTATTATGTCAAACCTGGATACGAATACAACGAGGTAGAAGTGAAAGGGCCTTTTATAGAAGTCCTTGGATTGTGACTTCTTTCTGTTTTGGGAACTAACCTTTTAGTCTCAGTAGAAACAACTGAAAACCTTCACGTGTCACTGGAGTGTTATAACTGTCTGTCTAAAGCGTCCTGGTGGGTATTTTTATCCTGTGGGTTGTTGTTGTTTGCACACTTTGTTTGACAGTGTTTCCCAAATCCCAGGTCTGAACGTGGGCTGTTTCTATGCCGTTGGCACACTGCTGAACCGCATGATCATCGAGCATTACCCTGTAAGTCCTGCCTTCTGTGAGCAAACAGGAACACATCAACAGCAGACTTTAGCAACCACTTCATTTGTTTTGTTTTGACCTCTAGTGTTCTGTGTTATTTAATTGAACCATCAGTCTAAAAAACATGAAATTATTTGGGAAGCTTCAGTTAAAGTTGGCCATTTTGCTTGAAAAAGGACTTACCAATTAGTTCCCTTGATGTGTGATTCCAAAATGAAGACATAAAATGGGTTGCATAGACGTTTTTATTTTTTTGCCAATTGGCAGAGAAAAATATGTAGCAATAGTATGATTTGGGAATTCATTTTCCTAATTAAAACATAATTAAAATGTGCTTTAGAATAGTTTATAAATATTGACTTCAGTAAAGCCATGTGAAATGGAATCACAAAGAACATGCAACAAAATAAAAAATAATATAAATGAAGCAACAAACAAAAACAGCTGAAACTAAATATTTAGTTTGACATTTGAACAGTCCATAAAAATATACATCTGTGGCATTTCATAACATATTTTTGTAAGTTTGGTTTCCAATGAGACACCTGATTTCAGGCTGAAAAAGGGTTGGGAACCATTATTCCAAATAGATGACACTGATGTGTAGGAATAAAACAGGACAAATCCACACACTGCTATAGCGCCTGTGTTAGGGTTCAGATCAGCTGTTTCACATGTTTCAAGTAAGACTGCTCGTTTTCAGACTATCCAAGGCTCTTTTCAGTTCTGTGTTTTTTAACCTTCTTGACTCTTCTATTCCTTGTTGCTCCATTGTGACCTGGAAATCGATGTCATTGTGACATTTTGGAGTGTAAAAGAGTTACATTATACAAACCAGGAGCAGGACTTTAAAAATGACAGTTTTCCTCAATCTGAAGTGGTTTAGTAATTTCAGATGGTCAAATATGCGATCAAATTTTTGTGTGTTTATATAAAAATGTATGACATCCCTACATCACCTACTGACACTGACTTAAAAGTTAATATCAAGTTTAGATGAGCCCACATCTATCAGATCTTAACCTGAGATGTTTTTTTTTTAACACAAGAGCAGACAGATGACGCAGCCATTCATATGTCACATTTAACCAATGTGTATTTAGAATGACGGATGTCTGACGCCGTTAAATACCTGTTACCTCGGTCACCCTCTCCTCAGGTCCTCGCCTGAACTCCTCCAACTGTGGTAAATCAGGCACGTAGCCATCATAAATACTAAATATGTAGGCCATTTCTGTAATGAACTTAAGAATTAATTGCCCATTTCAATGGGACCATCCTGGTAAAATAAAGGTTATGAAGGACCTTTAAGCCGCAACACTATCTGAGGTTTGTACCAAGTCATACAGTGGTGGAAAAAAGTTTTTGTTCATCCCATGCATTTGTTGATGTATTGCATTAAGAATCACTTTAAGTCGTTGAACTCTGCCAAGTATTGTTCCATTCTCCAAACCCACATGCTCTGCACGTGCTCAGTTCTGTCGAGGTATAAACTGGATGTTTCAGCAAGTTAATGAAACACATTTAGGGCCTGACATGTTGAAACTGTCAAGATTTTAGTTTAGTTATTTTTTCTTGTTAACAATAAACAAAGAATGATTTGTACTTGCTTGAATTTGATGTAAAAAAAAAAGTTTTGTGAAACAAAAAAGATTTTTTGTGGAAAAACACAAAAGATTTTTCTTCAAATATTTTGTGGTGATATTTAAGATTATGTAAAATTTTAAGGGTGTCTGAATTTTTTTTCCATTACTGTATATGAAAATTTTAATATTAGTTAAATTTCTCAAACTTGTGGAAAATAAATGTGTTAAGATACTGCTAGACCATGATTATATATTTTTCTTCTTTTCCTTTCTTGTTTAAACCTTAAGAGCCATATGAGGCCTTTTAGTTAAAGCGTGTTAATGTTCTTAATAATGCTTTACTGTTGTTGTTTTGTTTTTTTTTACTTGTTTTACATCTTTTACACTGATTATCTAGCCAATAACAAGATAATTCACTGCAGTTATGATGCTCAACATGATTCAGTAGGTTTATTTCCCATTTTAATGACCCTTTATACATATTTGTTGCTTCTGAAAACCAGATAACCAGAAACATTCAACATAGTACACAGACACTGGTAAATGTATGCATCTGCGCAGTGCTTTTTTTGTCACTAATCACTGTATTTTTTGCTTATGTGTGTACTTCTAGGTGTAATATTTATAGTTTCCTTCCACTGTATCACTCAGTCATATCATTGTCCTTTTCAAAACAGGATTACTTCTAAGATTAGAGTCTCTCATTTACCCTGATTTAACCCACCACTCTGTCCTGGTCTTGGTATGTAAGGTTATAAGGTCTGTAACCTCTGTCATGTGTTTCTTGACCTTTTGAGGGAGAAGAAGTGAATGCTGGGAGGATCGGTCTTACTATAGTTATAGCGGGAATGGTCGGTTCCCTCATCTGTGGTGTTTGGCTGGACAGAACCAAGACCTACAAGTAAGTCACATGTCAGAAAGGTGACGTCTGAGACTATGGGGTAAATGGGTGTGAAAATGAAGATGATAGAGAGAAGACATAGTGCTAGGCTGTCCATAGTCTAAGGCTGTGATCTGCTGTTTATTGTCATTTCTCCTCTCATCTTGCTTCAGATCTTGTATAGTGTTTGTGTTTGCTGTTGGGGATGTGTGTGTGTTTTTCCAGGTGTGGCCCCGGGGCCCTGTGGCCGTGGACTGACAGCAGTGTCCACTCTACGGGGGTGGACTGCAGCCAACATTATTTACCCGTCTTGTTCTACTGGGGGGATGTGGGGGTGTTTTGTGTACAAGCAGAGACACATTCAGTCCTGCCTGCTTTTGTTTTCGAAGACTGATATGTAAATTACACTTTGATGGACTCGCAGTTTATCAGTTCATTTAATATACAAGACTCCCAAAGCTGCCACATGAGCATCTAAATGAACCATCTAAGCACATTTAAGAATATTGTTAACACAGTATTTAACTCTCCTAAGACACAGCTAGAGCTACCTGAAAGCCAAAGTGGGAAGAACAACAGCCTGAAGTGTCTCATTTCTTCACTGTATGAACATCTTTCCAGGCAGACGACCCTTGCGGTGTACTTCATGTCTCTGGTTGGGATGATCGTCTACGCTGCCACCCTCAATCTGGGACACCTCTGGGTGGTCTTCATCACCGCTGGATCCCTCGGGTATTGTTTCAGTCATTACTTATCCATTCTGTCTTTCTGCTTCTTATCTTATGGAAGTCATTTTTACTAAAAACTGTTTATTGTTACACTTTTTCTTGCGATCTGTGTCAGGAACACAGGTCCTTAAAGGAGTTTTTTGTGGTATTGATATTCAAAACTGTCAGCAACACACAGAAGCTGCGTATCAGTGCACACTTAGGACTACCAAAACCACCGGTCAAAATAACACTGTGTCTTAGACTCTTCATGTGATGCATCAGCTGATAGTTTACATCATAGCTCTGCCACAGTTAAAACCACAAATCACCTTTGTTTTCTGTACAGTTTGTGTTGTCAGTGGCTACATTAAAGATCTGTTTTAGTCTAAAACGTAGATCAGCAAACGCCCAATTTAGCAAAGATAATAACATCACATAATAACTTTATACCTTCATAAGCCTCTTAATCAAACTCACTCGTGTAGAAGAAATGCTATGATTCAGCATTAAACTCCATTGTTTTCATTTAGAGTTAAATCATCAACAGTGCCTCTAGCTTTTATCACTTTGTCACTTTATTTACATTTACAAGTTGTTTCTTAGTGGTTCTCATTGCATTTTGCCACTTTGGTCAAAGGCCTCCTCACTATGGGACACAGACACAGTGTCTCACTGCTCCCTCTAGTGGTCATTTATAATTCCTGTGGCCCGTCAGTATGAATAAATTCAACTCATATCTCTATAATCCAATACAATGACATCTCTGGCAGAACTCCAAAGTTCTTTATTCTAAACACTCTGATGATAATTTCACGTGAATTTTTAATATTTGAAAAAAAAATTCTTTAAAAGGTATTACATTTGATATGGTTGGTCTTGAGTAATGTTGCCATAAACTTGTTCGCTGTCGTGTGTTTACATTTGTCTGTTAAATGTCCAAACTGCAAAGACAGTAAGTAAGTCGACTCAGTTCCACCCATTCCAACTCAATGATTTATACAGAAATTTGGAACCAATTATCACTTGCTTTGCAGCCCCTGGTGAGAAATGACTCAGAACAGTGGGAATCAAGACGTTGGAGTAACATACATTTTCCTAAATTCTAGGAGCCACAAATGTTTGCCAGCATGGCTGCTAAATAAGCTGTAAAATGGGTATTAAGCTCTGTTCTAAGTAGTCTTAAAAAGGTCTTAAAAAGTCTTAAATTTAACTTGTAGAAACTTGTAGGAACCCTGTGTATAGAAATACAGTACTATCACATTAGCAGAAATAGTCTTTACACCAGTGGAGATGGTTTCTGTTCTTAATAAACAAGCGTCTGTGGGCTCAGTCGTATCACTGTACAGACATATGGATGTATTAACTCAGTCTGATTCTGGAAACCTGTAGAATACTGAGAAGCTATAAATGCTTTTTACATTTGCAGTAATGATTTACAGCTTTGCTTTACCTTTGGCTTGTGAAAGATGCACACATACACACACATACACACCCTTAGGATTTGCTTGCACACAGTGATTGTTGTTTGCAGACATTTAGAGCAGAGATAATGTCACATTCCATCCGTATTATTTTGAACATTAAATACACTAAATATGATGCTAAATGGATCATTGTAGAGAAAATGATGCACAGGGTAACATATTTATCTTTTCTATGTAACAAAGCCAGATTTAGTTTCATTGTTCTAGGTGTAGTCAAACCCTTATTGCATTCCTTCATTTGCACAGATTGTCGCCCACTCTGGGGCGACCCCCTGTGGGAATTCGCACCCACAAAATTTAAAATGAGTGTTCACATACTGTGCAGCACATGCCTTAATGTGAATAAGGTTCATGTGACATGGACATAGTGGACAAACAAGTCATAGAACACTTTAATTGCTAAATTCAGTCTACTCCATATGGAATGTTTAGTTTTCAGGTAATTAGATGAACAGTTTCAGCCTTTTCCAGTGGGTTTCAATATTGTAAATGGTTTTGTACTTTTTTTTTTATCCTTGTGAACATCTTCATAGTGATTTCCTTTTAATTTGATTTAGGGATTAACTAATATGCCTTTTTCAGGGTCTATCGCGAAAAGTCATGGAGACCAGGAATGGATGTTTAGAAATTGTACACATTTGTTTTAACAATTCAAATTTTGTTGCCAATTTTTAGAGTAACCCCAACACAAAACATTTTTGAATTGTATGAAAGAGGATTAGAGCCTCACTGAAGGTGTAAAAAAACTAAAAAGAGACATTTGAAAAAAAAAAATCAGAATGTTAGGAGAATAAAATCTTTCCAAAAAAATTTTAGAATAAGCTCATAAAGGAGAAATATCTAAGGAACAGTTTGTTGTTTGTGTTAAAAATGAGGTTTCACAAACAACAAAATAGTGTATTTTTTGACAGATATTCATATATTCAAGGTCCCAGAGTTAATTTTGACATTTCAAGTTTTTTCTCATAAAAATAAAACTTTTACATGTACAATTATGGCTTTTGTCTCTTAATATTCTGACTTTATTCTTGAAATATTTGTCAGTGTGTCTACATCCCTTCTTTGTAGATCTGCCTTTAAAAATCAAATAAATAAAGTACAATTCAGTAAAATATGTTAATATGTATTGTCAGTTTTCATATAGAGAAGATAGGATTATAAATAAAGAATACAGATATGGAAAGGTTCAATGGATCAGAGCTGAAGTCGAACATGATTAATGCATTTATTTCATTTGATAGTGGTAAAAACATTGTAAAAAGAAAAAAAAAGTAAATATCAGATTTGAAGAATGGCTATTTCTGTAATTTTCCTCACCATAGTTGTTCTTTACATGTAATCTGTAAGAAAAAAAAAAACAAAACAGAAAAAAGATATGTATATTGCATCACATCTGTTGTGACATCCTCCTCTTATCACAACCTACTTACATGGAAGTGACGTAAACACAGCTATCAGTGAAATGCATCTAAAACTGTGACATACTGGCTCAGATTGAGGTCATTTATTACCGTTTTCATTTGTGAACTATGTAGAAGTGGAAGGATAACAATAGACTGGCTTTCAATGACACAAATATGTGATCATTGGACGTCTTTGAAAACCTGTTGTACTTGTGTAACATCACTTCCGTCAGTCTTAAGGTATGTGCAGAAGGGAGTGGAACAGTCTGCTTAGTCCGTCACAAACCAAATTAAACTGAAAATAACAATTAGCAAAACAAAAAAGTGTCTTATTCCTGTGGTGCATTCGCTATGTTTTCTCATGACATTAAAAGCATAAAGTACTTGTTCTGTTTAAAAAAGGTTCTGTATGTATCTGTTTGTGTCCAGGTTCTTCATGACGGGCTATTTACCGCTGGGCTTTGAGTTTGCAGTCGAACTGACGTATCCAGAGTCAGAGGGAACCTCCTCCGGCCTCCTCAACTGTTCAGCACAGGTATGCCTCCGAGGCCAAAACATTTTTGTGGCTATATTTACAAGAACAAAATGTAATCATTACATTTCACCTGATTAGTCTGTTTACTAAAAATAAAAGTTTCCAAGGAGACACAGGTATGTATGTACAATGCCTGAGTAATAACCTAAAAACAATCTGCGGTGTCAGTTTAGTTAAATGTACTTTTAAAGCCTCTTTGTTCCTGAGGTGCAACTTCTATTGACTATTGTTTGCGAAGCGTGATGCATTCACTGTTCCTGGTCCGTGTGTAAGCAGTGCTGTCAGAGTACTTTTGTTAGACTGGTTATTAGCTGCAGATACCATTCTGGCTGCAAATTCAGGGAGATACCGATGCTACTCCTCATAGGCTTCAGCTGCTGAGTAATGAAAGTGACACATTATTCCAAGAATAGGATTGGACCACATGCACAGAAAAATTGAGAAAATCATCTCGATTAATCTGTAGGCTTAGTGGAGTAAAACACGGCTAGAGGTAGAATATCCAGAACAATTTTAATGATGAAATAAAATATGCACAGATAAAACCAAATTTTGAATTTTTTTTAAGTGACTATGTAAACAAAGTAAGTCCTCAGGAAAATAGAAAAATGTATATTGCAATAACTGTCATTTTATCACCTTTTTGTTACTACTATCTTCTGCATTTATTTAGCTTTTTGTAATATGTACATTCATCCGTTCAGCTACTATATAATTCACAAAGGATCAATGATGTTATACCCTCAAGACTGGTAACAAACAGCAAATGAACACACAAAACAAAATATAATTAAAAGTACTGACACTGTATCACTTAGTGACCTATTGATACAGGTCCAATTTTCAATGTAAAAATGTAATAATATGTTTTTTTCCAAAGTGCAGGATAGGTTGAATATGACCAATTTTGTAAAGAAGTGACATTCACTCACTGGCCACTTTATTAGGTACACTTTGCGTATTTTGAGTTGTACCTTTTTGCCTTCAGAATTGCCTTAATTCATAGATTTAACAGGGATAGTCTTGGTCCACAGTGACATGTGAGTACAGTGACTATATTACGTTCAAGAAATCAGTTGAGACGGCACTAAGGGGACAAAAGTGTGTCAAGAAAGTACCCCCCCCAACATCATTAGCCCATTCTCTGTAAATACCATTCACACTCAAAGTCACTTATATCTTCCTTATTCTGGTGGTCACTTTGAACTTCAGCAGATCATTTTGATCATGTCTACATACTTAAATCCTCAGAGCTTCTGGGGTCCCCTAGAGGCTCACCTGGGGAGGTGCATCTCACATAAAACTGTCTCAATGCAGTCGCACAGGTTCAAGTCCAATCTGAAGCCATTTCCTGCATGACATTTCCATACTCGCTGGAGTCTATCCAATAAAGGCAAAATGCCCAAAAAATGGGAGTTTCTGCCATGTGATTGACCTATTAGAGTCAATACAGTTGAACGGATGTACCTAATAAACTGGCCAGTGAGTGTAAATCGTTGTGTTGCTATTTTAACCCATAAAGACCCAGAGCTATTTTTGTGGTGATTTCCAAATTATTTTCCGCTTCATTTATCCAATACCAAGTGTTTTATCACCATTTTTTATACTACCCTTTGCATTTTTTAAGTGAAAATCAGGTATCTTCCTATATTTAATTTACTGACCGTGCAGGTGTTACTAAAAGCTCAGTAAATTCAAAAGTTATCATATCAAAACAGAGAAAACTGAAGGAAACTTTACTTTTCCAGCAAAACATACCGTGATTTTTATATAACAAAAAGGACCTACATCCATTGTCATTTGTGAAACAACATTGGTTTAATTGTTGAACCAGTCTTACAGAAGACAGGGGTGTTTCCAGGTTCAGTACAGAGACTATAGATGCATCTGAAAAAGTCATGTGATGCTGCTGAAAAGCTGACAAACTGCATTTTACCTGAATTATTCCTCTATATTGATTTGATTAGTGGCTCAAAATTGAAACATTTTAGATCACTAGATGCATTTGGGTCTTTAAGGGTTCAGGCTTTATAAATAAAGACGAGAACGCTTGTGTGCATATGTGGCACAGACCCCAGCTGTGTTTCTGACTATTGTTATGCACACACAGGTGTTCGGCATCATTTTCACCATCTGCCAGGGGAAGATCATCGACAGCTTTGGCACACTGGCAGGAAACATCTTCTTGTGTGTCTTTCTTTTAATTGGTACAATAATGACAGGTAAGACAATTCTGATTGTGAAACTGAGTCATAACAACCTACTGGTTTTAATGCAAAACAGACCTTACCAGTGTTCCTGCACAAAATGTTTAATTCCAGGAATACAAAACGCCGTTACTGTGCAACATGAAGAATTGCTTCAAGGTTGTGTTGTTGTATGGTCAGAACATTTAAATCTTGGTGACAAGTCTGTGTACTTTTTAGCTTTTTCATAACAAACTTCCCGGCAGAAAAGACTGTTTGATCCGAGGAACAGTTATAGTTTATTTCCAAACTGCGTAAGTAACAACATGGTGTACTGTTTGATGTTTGACAGAAGATGGTGTCCACACTCATCTTAAAGCCCTGAAAAATAAATGTTTGCCACAAAGCTAACTTCTTATGTGGTAGATTGTTTTGGGGAAAAAAACAACTCAGATGTTGAGCAGAAAATGCTTTGTGGTCTGAGTAATGGAAAATGCAGCATCGCTCACAGGGCATCAACATGCTTCATACTTGCAAACTTACAGTAGCAAGACTTCAACTGTTAAAGGTGAAACTCTGTTGACATGGAGCCAAAATTAAGCCACTTAGGTCTTTGTGCATGGCCCATTATGATGAATATTTAACTTCTTAAAATGCATTAGTCAGTGGAGCGCTAAACTTTGTGCACAGTGCAAAAAAAAAAACAACTTCCAGACTTTTGTGGCTACAAAGGTCATCACAGACTGACTCATTGTTATTTGTAACTTACTCAGCATTTAAGCATATGAGTGGACTCTGTGTTGCTGTACATGTGCCAAAAGTCTCTGAACAGTTTGTGGAAAACCACAGCTGAACTCCCACTTCTTGATTTACGATGCAGCTGACTATCACAGAGGATCAGTCAAAATGCATAAATTCCGTGTACTTAGGGATGGATTTGGGATCAAAGGTTACAAGTTGCAGAAAATGAGGCTAATTATTAACTTGTGCTTCAGTTATAAATATATCAATTCTGAATCCAGGTCATGTGTTGTTTCCAGATTTACATATTTTGCCTCATACTGGAAAGTAGTGTACCAGGCTGCACTTTAAAAAAAAAAAAAAAAAAGCCATTGTTAGGTTGTGATCTGTGATCTGTGCATAAGTGCCACCTGCTGGATAGTTGTTTTTATTACACCCTCTCGACTAAAATCCCTCTGATTCCAAAATTATTACAATCACATGCATGGAAAGATAGGAACTCCTTTATTTACAGTAGCAGAGTACAGCTGAAATATGTAGTTTTGAATGATTTACTCTTTAAAATAGTAAACAACATGTAAGAGTCTTTTGTCATAATCACATGCAGACTTTGTTGGGGTTTTTTTCTGTTTTTTCCCCTTTCAGGTCTAATCAGGTCTGATCTGCGGAGACAAAATGCAAACCAATTGGCCAAAGCTGCAGTAAGTGGAACACTGAGCTGACAAAGGGTCTCATGCTTTGTTTATTTGTCAGATGGTGGTAGTAGTGTTTAAGAGGGTGTTTTTTTCTTTTGCTTGGGGATTTTTATATAGTCTGAGTCACATGTGTGTCTTGTGCTGCTCTCGAACTCCCTGCTCCATACTGTGTTTATTTTTGCTATCTGTTGTTTTTGCGTGTCAAATAATAGATCATTACTATTAAGACTGAACAATACCCAAGAAATCATATTATAATTCAGACTTGAGTTAGAATTTTAGCAGAATGGTAACTTTAGCATTTGATTTGCACTGAAAAAAAATGACAAAGCATGGGGTTTTTCTTTCATGATTTCTGGGCCTGGTCATCTCTGTACCTGCTTCACTTAAAATGTTATTCCACGTTTTTCCGTTATCAAAAATCTGCACACCCTCTGATTCTGCCATTACACTTGCCCATACTTTAATTTTAACAGTTTTGTGATTAATTGTTCAGTCCTAATAAGAGTGCTGGTGCATGTTGGTGAATAACACATTAGGTGGGTTTTCCATCCAAGTTTATCGTGACTTTTAACAGAATTCTGAGACAAGTGGCAGAAATGCGAATTTATGTGCATCATGATTTAAGATAATGCCGGTTAGATGTAGTATTTTATACACTGTATATTACTTGAGGAGCTGATGGATGTAAATCCTGAAAATGAATTGACCCAAACCACTTTTCTAGGACATTGTTTCCAACTCAAGTGTTTATCCATCATTTGTTTCTAAAACTCCAAATATACATTGGTATTTCTGTTTGCTTCTTGTAGTGATTAACATTCATTCTCCTCTCTGATCCTCACACATTAGTATTTGCTAAATCTGTCGCTTAATCTGCACTTATTTACATTTTATTTATACACCAAATTTTCCACCTCTCACAACTGAAAAATGTTTGTATGATATTTGAAGGGTTTTTTTTTTTTTTTGGCATTTCCATTTAATGCCAAAGTAAAATTGCTAATAAAAATAGCTGGATGAAAGTGCACGTATTGGCTCTACTGCATGTCTGGCATTTATCTTCAGGTATCTGCGCAGGAGAATACTGCTGCATTTCATTAATATTATCACCACTTTTACCTGCCAGAACCTAATTAACTAATACATTATAAATGTGTTGAATTTGCTTAAATTTCAAGAAACATATCAACTAACAATTCCTTCATTGTTGTGATTTTTTTTACCTTCATATGCTCAGTCTGTACTATCCTAATTCAGTCTTAACATGGTATTCTACTGTAGCATGATTTGGTAAAGTTGCTTTGGGTGAAAAGTCAGAAAGGCAGATCTGTACAAAGATGATTAAAGGGGCTATATGTGGTATTTATATTATTATTTAAAAAGTGACAAGAAAAAAGAGTTCTGATGTTATGCTAAAGGTGATAATGTATTGGGTGGTAGATATGAACCGAATTTATTCATACTGACAGTCTGGGAAATTTATGTGACCACTAGAGGGAGTAGTGAGTCACTCTTCAGGTTTCTCATGGTGAGAAAAACTAATACCTTGGGGCCTTTGACCAAAGAATCAGAAAGTGACAAGATGGAATGAGAATCACTAAGAAAAAAAAACTTTTAGAGTCATAGAAAGTGATAAAAGCTGGAAGCACTGTTGTTATTTTCACCACTGGACACAGCTTTAAATGAAAATAATAGATTAGAATATTGGTCTATATATGACCATGCCATGAGAATAAAGGCATTTTAATGCTTAAAGAGAGTGCCTTGGAGTTTTCTTCCAGTTTATCATCTACTTCATGAATCCCTTTTTCCAAAGAACACCTCAGACAAACTCTTTTTTGGTCCTAGAAGCATTCCTCCCAATGATTTTTTTGAAAAGCATAGAGTTAGATGCTTAAATCACAGCGTTTCTTCAATGCAAATGAGTTTGATTATGAGGTATAAAGTTATTATGTGGAAGCAGAGGAAATAAAGAAAACTGATGGAATTGTGGATTTACTGTGACTCTGTCTAAAATGGAGTTAAACTATCAGAACTATGATGTAAACTATCAGCTGATGCAGCACGTGAAGATTAAAACACCGACTATTTGTCAAAAGTTTAAGACTCTGAAGAAGAATACTTGATACCGTCATACAGATGTGTCCAAAACAATGAGCTTTATATTTTATTCAGTGAGTGAGACAGTCTGTGAATGCATAGTGGTGATTTCTTGGTGGTTTTGGTAGAACTAAGTGTGTTTTGGTGCATGATTACCTCCTGCTGTTGAGAGTTTTGAATATCAGTACTACATATAACCCCTTTAAGTGAAATGTTTGTGGCTTTACAATTATGACTAAACCACTGACAAAATCAGTAGTATATGTATGTGAAGTGGGTCTCCAAGCCCCAAGTGGTGACATTCCTAATGAGAGAATATAGTGAGTTTATTGCTGTAGTGTAAAATTACTCAACTCTACATTAAATAAGACCATGTTGGTTTCATTTATAGGCTAATTCATGTGATGAGAACAGAAAGTAGACGTAAAGATAATAAATGCTTAACATAAAGCTACGTTCGTCCCAGGCTGGAGACCCACACCACTGTGATGTGTGACTGTAGTAGTGATCAGTACTGGTTGTTTTAGGCGGAGGGGCAGATGTCAGCACAAGACTACGGAGCCACAGCCCTAATCGCCCAGCCGCAGACCCCTCCTCCTCCTTCTCAAGCCTGATCAATAATCCTTTCTTCTTCCAAAATAAATCTCCCCAAATCTTTGCTCAACACACAGATGCACAAAGGTAGGAGCACCGCTGCAGATCAGCACACACTGCCCAGAATCAAACACACTTGCTGCACAACCCCTGTGCTGTCAAAACCCTCTGTGCCGCATCTTTGTTTCTTACGATCACGCTCAATATTCATACGTACAACCATGCAAATATTGAGCTTTTTCACACTTCCAGTTTGTGATTTTTCTCAGCTACTTCAACTAAATTACAGCTGAACTTATGTTAAATCAGGTAACAATCTCATCACTGTCTGAAATAACGCCATGTATGTTATTATGTTAATTTGTTGGAGGTAAATATGTGGTTTATCACTTTGTTTTATAGTGTTTTGTTGTGTTCACCGTTATGCATTATGTAGGATATTAGATTATATTAGCAGAACACTCAAATTAACAATGAAGAAATATTATTTTGGGGTGTACATGTGCCAGATGTCAAGTAAGTGACACCAGTTTCATTAATGTACTTAAATCTTTGCAGGCATTTTTCTTAATACATGATGTTTATTTGCTAGTGCATCATAATGCATTTATAAGTCACCTTTTTTTTTGTCCATTTAAAAACACGTAAACCCTACATTCTGTCTTGCATCCAGACTAACAGACATGTTTTGGTCAACAGGGACCTTCTGATTGCCAGAATGGGAGTACATCAGCACCTACTGTCATCCACGAGGCCAAGTTATAGTTGTATACACTAACAAAAACAAAAAAAAGAGGCTTGAACAAATGAGTACGTCCTTCCTGTTGCAAAACAACCTACAGGAATAAAACAAAGCAACTAGGAGACACTTTAGCCTACATCCCATTTTAGAAGACCTTAATATCATGTTAATTATTTATTAAAACTGTGATGAAATGTTGGAAAGTTTGATTATTATGCAAAATTGTCATATTTTTACAAAAAAGTCAGCTTTTTAAAAAAAATTATATTTTTGAAATTTCAGTAAATCTGCAAAAGACTAATCTGTGGAATGTTTGTATGTACAATTGTACATGTCAGTATTGTAAAAGAGCACAACCAATCATGAATTTGCCAATACAGTGTCTTGTTAGTACTTAAACAGTTGATCATATATATGTGCTAATTTTAGTAGAAGAGTGACGTTTAATAATTTATACATGTTAAATAGTCTCTAATCTGTGGCAGAGCCTATAGTAATGGGATTTTATTTGTAACACTATTCATGTTTACTTATTTAACATGAAATAAAGATGTTTTATAAAGTTGTTTTGCTTCATTTTTGGTTCATAACAACAAGTGTTGGTAATAAAAAAATCTGTCAACACATGCACTTCACGATGGATGGATGGATGGATGGATGGATGGATGGATGGATGGATGGATGGATGGATGGATGGATGGATGGATGGAT
>JAPQRP010000018.1:16953428-16965809 GCA_037367295.1 Apogon hyalosoma
AGTCACTTCATGCCCCACCCCCTCCAGGTTGTTGGCTGTGCTGCTCTGTCCCGTTCAACCAACAACTGAACATTTTAAGTAATCGGCTTGAAATTTTTTCATATTTTCAGTATGGACTACAACTGCTGCTGCTGACAAACAATTACTACTCGGAGAAATGTTCGTCGGAAGTCTTGACCTTATATGTGCAAAAGTCATGACGTAACTAGCTATAAAACATAACAAAGTAAGCGGGAATTGAAACAGGTTGCAGAAATCCACTCGATTTTTGCCCAAATTAATATAAAGATAGCTTTGCAGCATCTGGAGGGTTCAAATCCAAACTGTATGAACTGTTATGGTCCCCAAATACACAAATAAATGAACCAAAGACTAATAAAAGTGGGTTTAGCAAAATATGACCCCTTTAATGCTTCAAATGCAACAAATACTAAAATCTGTGATTTGTTAAGTCACACTTTTAACTGAGAAAAGTACAAAGAGGAGATTTTCAGAGACCAACATAAAGCTTCTGGAGCCAAAATTCACTAAAAAGCACCAGGAGTTGAAAATATGGACCTTCCCTCTGCAGCTCTTTCTTCTCTCAGTCTTTACTGTACAGACGTCCTGCTGTGAGTGTAAATTACACTATATACGAGTGGTGAGGGTGAGCCTCAACTGTGAAGTTATGGGCTAGACAGCATAACAATGAGCTGAAGGTTGATACGAAGCTGCAGAGTCAGGTTATAATTTTCTGCGGATTCGTCACTCGGACACTAACACAGTCATTTGCACCATTATTATAAGAATGCTCATTATAGCTGCTTTTACCACATTCATGCTAAACTACTTTTTCTTTGGCCCAAATAAAGAATGAGGCTTAAAGTTCCTGCTGTTTCTTTTTGAAAATTCTGCCAAGTACTGTTGATGTCTAGTATAGAAATTTGTTGTTTCCACCAAGCTGCGCTCACTCTTCTGCAGAAATATATCTGTATGATATCATGTCATCTGTATCTGACTTGTAATCTGCAAAAACATAAACACTAACCCTCAACTTCAAATGGAGTCAGAAATGGAAAAGATGTCATCAATATTGTTGCTGTAATCCATAAACTGTTTTATTTAGTAATTTGTTAAACAAATGTTTCACTGGGAATAGTCAACTATAAGGGCTTAGTGGTGCTGGAAAACGTCATCTTTTTGCATTCTTTTATGAATAAACACCGTACTTAAACACACCCAGAGCCAGTGAAACATCTTCATCTTGTGGTTTTGCCTCATGCGAAGCCTCATATTATTAAGTTCCAGTTACTCCCGTCTAAGCAGGTTTTAATATGTTCAGTGCAGAGATGACTTGACCAAAGAAACGTGTGATCTACCCACATCCACTATGCACTATAATATCTGCCCCACAGCTTCACAAAGACTGCAGTCTGATGGTCGTTCACGCTAAGCTTGACCATTTCAAGTTGCTGGTATATCTGTACCAGATGGGACTGAGCCAGACAATGTAGACTTTATGGTTGTCAACTTTGGTGACATGCAATTTGCAAGTGAGACATTTCAAAGTGAGAATGATGGATGTGTTTTTCCCGCTGATGCTTATGACACAAATGTCAAAAAAAAAAAAAAAAAGACTGAATGCATCAGTGTTGGGGAGTATGTTACATGTATCAGCCCAACAAATAAATGAGAAAATATTGAAGAAAAAATGTGCACCTAAATCATGATTCGTTAGAGTAGCTACGTTTGTTAAATAGAACATTTATTATATTGCTTTGTATCTTTTTACTGTGCAGGAAAGCTGGACAGATTTCTGTGCCACGCCATCAAGTTTTGAGGCGTAATACTGCAATGAAATGGATAGAGTTTATTTTTCATATGTATAGCATTTTTGTGTTTTGTGCTGGTTTAGTCAGAATTTATTTTGATATGTATAAGATTTGTTAAGCTTACTTATGGAGGCTGACACGGGAATTTATGGTCAGTAAAAAGACAGGGTAAGAGGGTGGGAGTAGATAAGTTTAACTTCATCCCACTCCTTTTCAGATATGTTTTCTTTTCTTTTTTTATATTGATTTTTCTTGTATTGTTTTTAAATGATGATATTCAAAATAACCAATCAACCAATCAAATGTAGGATGTTGAAGGAGTGTCGGCAGCTTCCGTTCATATCAGTATGTGTTTAGTGTTGTTTTGATTGGTTGTCTTAGTACTGTGCTGGAATAAGGGTGAATATTTCCATTATGCGTTGGTGAGATTATCATTCTCCGCTCGTCCATCGTCTGTGTGTTATCACTTTGAAACTCCCCCTTCTTACATGAAACAACCACAACATCTGAGCTGCAACTACACCCTGAAAATGGCAAAATGGCAAAGATACATGTCTTTTTATCTGCTGTTTTCTTACAATGTTTTCCCTCATGTGCACATGTCCTGCCAAAACATATTTTCTCTAGACGTTATTTAGAAATGCATCATTGCAGCATCCTGTGAATAGTATTGCCCAAGAATTGCCAAACAATCACAACTACACAGTCACAGAGCTCATGAACTGTGGAGATAGTTATGGCTATGTGAGCCTATCGTTGTTTTATTTCAGTGTGCACCATCTCTCATCTGCAAATCTAATCCCTGCTTATGGCTCTAAGCAGCCTGAGTCTGTCATGTTTGGCTGCAAACCAGGCTGAAAGCATGTTTACCACTGATAAACAAACTGTAACGCTGTAAAATATTAATTCAACTCTTTAATTACATGTTTTAAAGTACACAGCGTTGAACATGAGTGTGGGGTTTACACTGCCTGGTTTTAATTTATGTGTTCATCCATATTGGTCAGGTTAAGGTTGAAAAACAGAAACAAAAGAGAGAGAATCAAATGTAATATTACTATGATTAAGTCATTAGAGTTGTTGTATTATTTCTACAGCATCAGAATTACAACTGTCACTGCAGTATATTGACTTGATGCAGCTGATGCTCCTTTTCTTCTGTTTTAAATCTACTTTTTTGTAGTAGTAGTAATAGTAGTAGTAGTAGTAGTAGTAGTAGTAGTAGTAGTAGGACTAGCAGTAGTGGTAGTGGTAGTAGTAGTAGTAGTAGTAGTAGTAGTAGTAGTAGAAGTAATAGCAGTAGTAGTAATAGTAATGGGGGTGGTAGTAGGATCAGCAGCAGCAGCAAAACCAGGAATACTACTCTTTTATTACATGTTTTAAAGTACACAGCGTTGTAGTGGTGGTGGTGGTGGTAGTAGTAGTAGTAGTAGTAGTAATAATAGTAGTAGTAGTTTTAGTAGTAGTAGTAGTAGTAGTAGTAGTAGTAGTAGTTTTAGTAGTAGTAGTGGTGGTGGTGGTGGTAGTAGTAGTAGTAGTAGTTTTAGTAGTAGTAATAGTAGTAGTAGTTTTAGTAGTAGTAGTAGTAATAGTAGTAGTAGTGGGGGTGGTGGTAGCAGCTGGAGCAGTAGTAATAGTAGTGCTAGTAGTAGTGATAGCAGGGGCAGGAGCAGCAGAACCAGTAATAGTAGAAGTAGTACCTGTGGTAGTAGGAATAGTATTAGCAATTAATGGTAAAAGTAGTACTACCAGTAATGGAAAGGAGTAGCAGAACTAGTAATAGTAGCAGTAGTAGGAGTAGGAGTAGATGTTGTTGTGATCATATAGAGACACTGAATGAATGAATGAATGAATGAATGAATGAATGAATGAATGTCTTGTTTCATATGTTTTTGTGATATATTAATTGGTGTATGGATTGAATATTGCACTGTTTTTTTTTTTTATTTTATTTTATTTTTGTGTGCATCCCAGAAAGAGGAGTTGGTGCTGTGGTGATAGTCAATATGGACGGACGGACGGACGGACGGATGGATCATTATTATTATTATTATTATTATTATTATTATTATTATTATTGAAATTATTATTAAAATAGCACCCAAAACAGTGACTGTTTCTCCGTGGTGACTACATTTGAATCATAATGTTGACTGAAAACTTGGTCTAATTTTGTCAAGGAGAGCAAAGACGAGTATATACGTACATCGAGCCTGAAGAAGAGGGAAAAGTCAAGGAGAGGAAAAAGGTGATGCTGAAAGGTGACTCCATGTGTGTGGTCTCGCCGTATCAGATGCCCTACTGGGAGACACGCACGCACCATGTTGATACTCAAAAGCCTTGGATGTTTGTTTAAAGTGAGTAATTGATACTTGCCACTGGAAGAATTTCCCCCAATTTGGCACAGAGTGTGAGAACAAGGGGAGTCCAGTTTGCCATGTCTGCCTGCTGTCGGCATGTGTTATGCTACGGGAAATACGCTGGCCCTCGTCCTCCTGCTTCTTTGGACTTCACTGTAATGGCAGCACCAGACCACACATACTGCCACTTTTATGGTTTTCAGCCGAGGATTCCTTCTGTCTGTGCCAAATTGCCTATTATCCAAACTTTCAATAAACAAGCAAAGAAATGTAATGCTTTTGTTTAGTTTGGGAGCACAGTTGAAACACTTTAAGGCTACTTTCTTAGGACACCAAGGAAAGATCAGGCATCTCAAATTGAAAATATGATCTCTTACTGGAAGGCCCTGGATGCATGAAACGGCCCCTAAGTGAATTAGTTCTTGAATTCATCTGCTGCTGCTGCTTCTCCTCCTCCACAGACCGAACATCACAGCAGCCTATTGTGGATTTGTTGAAAACTGCTCCATTTAAAGAAGCTCCAAAGTGGTCATGGCTCTTTTGATCTTAGGCCTTTTGACACCTTAAAACATGACGTGAAAATGTGCACAAAAGAGGCTTATCCGCGGCAGGATTCCACCTCAGTTGTTATCTTTGCCTGCATGTTGTCGCCTTAGAAAAGGGAGGATCTTTGCACTTTGTTTTGATTGCCGCTACTTACACCGCCGGCATCTCCTCTCATGCGCAAAATGGTGCTTGAATATCATTTTGATCATTTCATTCTTCTCCTTTCAGCTGCCCTCATTCGTGCGTCAGTACAAAGTGTGGTTTCTAATCCTTTAATGAATGTCTTCTTCTGGGGCTTCACATGGCAGCACATTCCAACCTCTGGACAGTGAACAGCTGGATGACTGCAGCAGGGTGTTTTATTTTATTCCACATTGTCAGATGTTCGTGTTGCGCAGCAGCGTTGATCTTTGTACCTGTTAGAACTGAAGAAGCAAATAGCAGCTCTGCACAGGAGAAAAAAGACTCAAATCAAATTTCTGGACAGGCCACAGTACAGCTGGTCACTCATTTCTGATCATAAAACTCGTACTGGAAACCTTTCTTTTTTTTTTTTTTTTTTAGTGTAATTGTGGTTTTGAGAGTGGACAGGCCTTCATTTGAAGATTTGGTGTGATTGATGCATGCCGAGATGGAAAATAGTACCTAGATATTTTACTGAAAAAGAATAATTGATTCTCCAGTCAGAACAAGTCAGAATAAAAGTAATTGGCTTAAACACCAGCAGAAGTGTTTCCATTTTTATTAGAAACCCCCTTTAGCGTACTTTATAACCACAAATAATTAAGGTCAATAAATGTATTTACACATTTCATCACCTTTTTAACCCTTTAACAACAGCAATCTCTCCAGCGCTGCATTTTGCACACATTCAAATTACTGTAACTCCTGAACTGTCTGTGCTATCCACAAAATTCAAACGGCATCGGAAAGCTGAGATCCTGAGCTTTCCGACACTATATAACACTTTACAGCAGCATTGTGGGATTCTAAGAAACTGTTTCAGTGACTTCCACACAGGCTAAAAATGCTAGGAAATAACAAAAAAATATGAGGCAATAATATGGAAACTGAATGTTCAAGACCAAAAAGCGTGTTTTAGCAGATGTAAAATAGTTGAAAGTTCATTTCTGCGATCTCAAAAAGTTTTGTAATGGATATTTACAGTGGTTTCTGATAATAAATATGCTAAAAACATCAAGATGTGTTTTTTCTTTTTTACTAAAACACATTGTCTTTGCATTTATTATTTATAATAATGGTAATAATAATAATCATCATCATAATTATGCATTTTATTTATAACTCACTTTTCATTCAGTGAATCTCAGAGTGGTACAATAGGGAAAAAGGACAGATCCCCCCAGTAAAATATGAACATCAACAGTTAAAAGCCAGATATTGAAAGTTAAGTTTGTCCTGACACCAAAGTTGCAAAAGAATTGGCAAAAAGGACATTAAGGGTTAACTAAACAGGGTTAACTAGAAGTGCAGACCTCTGCTAAGGCCAATACTCCACTCTTCTCATTCCACAATATTATTAAACCACCAGCAAACCACAAATTATGACCTATATTTTCCTCCTTTTTGCCAGTGGGTACTACTATGAAGTTTAACTAACTGTTCTTCGGTCTTAAGACAGGATTGGACAGGAGTTTTACAATCAAAAACTATTCTGAATTTAAATTGGGCAGACTTTAATCTTCTATCTAATGTTAAACACACTACAGAATATTAGATATTATTGAGAAAAATAACACAGAGAGCTAAACAGTGTGAATACAGATGAGGAAACTGAAAGCTTGAGATTTGACTTTTAATTACTAACTAATGTGTATTTCTTTTTCTTTTTATATATTTTATGTGCTTCGTTCATCACAAAGGGAAGTCAAATCATCACATCATGGGTGTGTTATGACTTCCTACTTATAAACACTAAAATTAACACCATCCCACTCATTAAAAGCCAGGGTTAAATATCTGATGTGCATCATGGTACTGTAATAAGACTGATAAACATCAGTGTTTCATAGAAGTCTAACCAGTTCAGTATCCTGTTTGTCAAATCTTCATATACTGCTGCCATATTTAATTGGTTTTGGAAGATCCACAGATTTCCATTGTTAAATAAGGAACGTCTTTGGAGAATAATAACGCTGTGGATCCACCTTGTCTGAGCATCAGACCATCAAACCTGTACTCTGGGTTTTAGTGTCTTTCAACAGTAATGTCAACCTTGTTTTTCTCTTTGGCTGTTGTGGTCTTACTAATATAATCATCCAGATTTGCAGATTTGCATATCAAACAGGCTTGGAAATTTTCTTAGTGATCCCAAAGGGTGTGTGTTATCAGATAACCTGTGCCGAACATGTGGACCTACATAATGAGAGACAAATTTCTCCTCTGATTCTTGGGTTTGAATCTGGGAAAAATGGTGTAAAACCATTAAAATGAGAAACACTGACACAAGCTTCTCTTCATCGTGGCATCGGACCAAGATTTTGACATTTTTCCCATAAAAACAGGTGCTAAGATTTGGTTACGGGAACAATAGTTGCCACTGGTCATGACTGGAGGATGTTTTCCACATTCTTCTGGTTTAAACCTGACATTAGCGGTCCGGACGGTCACCTAATCTGGGAAAACAGCTATTATGTGACCTTTTACAAGCCCGAGCTCCCTCTCCGGTTATCATTATCACTCATCCATATGTGTCCGCGGCTCCAGATGCTTCTGCTGCTGTTTCATGATGCAAATTTTTATGGATCTAACACAAAACATTGCAATTAATTACATCAGCTTCACAGGCAAAAGAGACCAGATAATGATCCCCGAACTGTAAAATTTCAGCCCAATAATAGCTCCCAAGGTAGTGTGAGTGACGCCAAATAACACAATCATAGGCTGACACAGTCCAGAGGGGCACCTCTCCTGTGTTTGTCCAGTTCCAGTTGTAGATAAGACTGTGGGAAATTCAACGTGCATGGATGAGGTTAGAACTAGAGCGTATTGCTTATGGCAGACATCCTCAGTGTTAAATAACACCTCATCAGAAAGACTAGAGCTTCAGAATAACCAAGCACTGAGGACTGAGAGCTTTGTGGCTCAGAAAGTCACTGAACAAGCACGTCTGACAACAAATAGTGTAATAACCTGTCACACATATGAGAAACATCTGTAAAGAAACCTGGTGCAGTAATGCATTCTGGTTATTTGAACAGTATTTTAGCCAATGATGTCATAATCACACTTAAGGGACCAGTGTGCTTGAATAGAGTTTTTAGAGTTTTTGCACATCTTTGTTATCTCAAAGCAGTAAATTGAACAAATGAAGCTGAATAAGACAGGTTCTTCACAGTGGGTACGTACTGTGTTTCTCAAAGATACAGAAACTGTCACATCGAACCTTTTTGGCAACCAGACAACACAAGATTCTGATATGTGATGAACTTGTTTTTTGATGAAAGTGTCTGTGAGAGCTCGGTTGGGCTCAATTAGATTTTTTACACCCAAGTTCATACACGTGATGTAGTCGGTAATTAAAGAGAAGGTTGTGGTGAATTTGACGCAGGACTCTCCTCCAGATTAGAAGAGTCTGATACCTCATAGAGAGTCTGAGTTGTTTGTTTGGTTTTGCTTTTTTTAGTCGCAGTTTGGCTTGATTTAGGCACTAAAACTCTAAGATTAGGTATTGGAAAATGGTATGATTTATGGTTAAATCATCATTCTTTTCTTTTAGAGCTGTGTCCAGTGGTGAAAACAACATCAGTGCTTCCAGCTTTTTATCACTTTTGTCATTTTCTTTACGTCTAAAAGTTGTTTCTTAGTGTTTTAAAGTTCTGTTGTGGGTCTATAAAGCTCTGAATGGTTTAGGACCAAAATCCATCTGTGACCTCCTGACCCAGTATGAACCTACCAGACCCCTCAGGTCATCTGGATCTGGTCTTTTGTCAGTTCCCAGAGTCAGGACCAAACACGGAGAAGCTGCGTTCAGCTTCTATGCTCCACATGTCTGGAACAAACTCCCAGAAAGCCTCAGATCAGCTGAAACTCTCAGTTTATTTGAATCCAGGTTAGAGACCCACCTGTTCTCAGCTGCATTTGAATAGAGTTTTTACTCATCACTTCAGATCTGCTCTGTTTCTTTTAAGTTTAAAGTTTTTATCTGTTTATTTGTTCTATCTCTTTATTAGTTTTATCTATTTATCTGTTTTTTTTGTTTTGTTTTTCATGCCTATACTTTTTATTGCTTCCCATGCACTCTGCTGTAATACTTTTAATGTTTTATATATAATTTTCATACATTGTCTTGTACATGAAATGTGCTATATAAATAAACCTGCCTTGCCTTCGTAGTTCTCATCCTATCTCATTACTTTCTAGTGCTTTGGTCAAAGACCCCATGGTGTCAGTTTTCATTACCATGTGTGAATCTTTATTTCCTCTAGTGGTCAAGTAAAACTAACAGTCTGTTGGTGTGAATAAATTCATATCTCCCATAAATTGACATCTTTAGAATGAGTTAAGAGATCTTTATTCTAAACACTCATATCATAATCACAACATGCACAGTAGTCATTTTTACATTTGATGACTACTAAACCCATAAGGATCCAGTGTGACTTTTGTGGCAGTTCCCAAATTAATTTTTCTCTCCATTTAACCATTCCTACATAATTTTTCACCATTTATTATCATATTATGCTCTTAATTTTGCTTTTTTTCCAGTGTAAATCATCTACTTTCCTATATTTAATTGACTGATCATGAAGACGTTCATAAAAGCTCAGAGTAAAGTCAAAGGTTATTGTATCAAAAAAAGTGACTTTTTCAGTAAAATATAGCATTAACTGAACGTAAACCCAGTGTCTCCATCCAATGTCATTGATCCAACTCCATGGGTTTTACTGGTGAATCAATGTTGTAGAAGATGTCGGTGTTTCCACGGTAACTATTGAGTCTCTGAACATCCAAATGGGTCATATCTGATGACCATGGAAAGATGACAAACTGCATTTTACAACAATTATTTACATGTATTGATAGAATTAGCGAATCAATAGTTCAGATCAGTCGATGCTTTGGGTCAGTGGTGGATGTTTGGGTCTTTATGGGTTAAAGATCCATAATAGATAGATGGGAAAAATGCAGCTATGGGTCTGGATATTGAATTATATTGATGGTGGAAAAAAATATGAATGTATTTAATATAGGTGGGAAATTTTTGACCAACTAGAATTTCACATTGACAATCAGTGATTATTACATTATCAAGATTTAATGTTATATGGTATGTGGCCAATTTAAATAAAATGCCCTTACAACATGAGCTAACAAAATAGAAAAGTCCACATGAGACACCAACCACTCTAGTCCACCTGCACTGCTGGCTCATAAAAATGTAAATCTTGCTCACAGGAGCAGTGAATAGCCCTTAATTTGAACCTCTTAGTCTCAGAAGAACAATGAATTCAGCCTGGCTAGACACTAAACTCCTACACCCTCTCTAAAGTCCACGGTTTTCATTGTGCTCTATCAAAATACTGTATGGCCTCAGACATACCACAGCATGCATTTGCAGTTAAAGATAATGGATAGAACAGAAGTACATGCTTCTTCTCTTCCGTTATCAATCTGTCATCCTCCTTTCATTGTCCTCCAGCCCAACCATGTCTTTACCAGTTAGCCATGCAGTCATTTTTTCCCCCTTGTGAATTATTGCCTCACATTGACTGTGTGGTATCTTGAATGCTCTTAAGAGCGAGGAAGGCCATGCAATCTCATGGAAACTCAATGCTGAAGCCAACAGAGGAGAGAGAGAGAGTCACATAGAAGCAGAGAGAGATGGACAATTTTATGGCTGACCAGGGACGATCGACTGTAGTAAGACATTTTAAGAACCTTGTCTCCCAGTCTCAGCAACCATGTATTCCCAGAGTGAGGCCTCCTAATTATGTGCATATGCAAAGATTGATATTCTGAGCTTTTATTATTCTGCTTCTTCTTCTTAATCTCCCTCTTCAGTGTGAATTTCAGGACATAACTGTAAGAACACGCAGAAAACATTCAGGAATGACTTTTCTTAGTGATTCAAGTAAAAATGACAGTAAAAAATGCAAAAAATCCCATTCATTTCCACTGGGGAGATATTGTAAAAATGAGCCAACCCACATTTCTCAGCATTACATTGCTTGTGGTTATTATCATTCTAAACATGGAAAAATGGTTGAAACTTTAATTGGGTCATCAAACTTCACAATGACTTTCCGTATGACTAGCTCAGTGTTTACGGAATTGCAGAAATCTCATATTATGTACCCAATACACAATTCATATCTACACTAAGAGTGATAATACATTTGTATAAGTATGACTACATCATGACTGCATTGCATTATGGGATATGTATGCTGGTGAAGTGTCCAGACCTTGCATACTTTAATATTTACAATACAATGCACATACTAGTCATTTCATACCATATTTTCAGACACAAATGTTGCATACTGTTTCTTTGTTGAATGTTCAGTCTTAAAACATTTATTTGCTCATTATTATATTTTTTTGAAACCCTTGTTCATTTCCTAATATTTTTCACACAGAATGTGAATGAAAATTCTGAAAAAATTATATTAAATTTATTTTGAACAAGGTCAGTTTTCTCAGCTTTCATACAGCAAATAAAAGCATCAATCAAACATTTGTGTGAAATGAACCCCACACTGTTAAGTATAAAACACAAATAATCAAGTTAATGAGGTGAAGGACAACACAGGAAGCACCACTAACCTACAAATAGATACGGCTCAGACAGTGACATGCTTCTGTAATGTGAATGAAATACATTTTGCACCGTGTGTGTGTGTTTTTACCTGGATGTAGAACCAGATGAATAAAAGGTGCTGGATCTGACACACAGGCTCCAGATGAGACTCCATGTGATGTTGAATCCATTACTATTTCTGTCAAACAGCCTGGTGTGAATGTATCGGAAACTTTTATTGAAAAACTGTCTCCGTTGTCCCAGACTCTCATCACTGCCAGTGTACTTTTCTTTTCGTGTCATTTATTCTTCAAGCTCCCAGCGTTGTAGCGACTCCTGCTACTCTCAGACAGTTTACAACCAGGTCATCATATTGGCTATAAATGTAGTTACATTTGTCCTTTTTTGACAACGTGACTGTAAAAGTCCAGTGACCTACAGAGATTGAACTGAGCCAAAAGTGACAGAAGTCCAATTCAACTTCCCCATTGAACTGTATAATAAATCAGAGCAGGTGTTTCTGTTCAAATCCAGAAAAAAAAATGTATTTATATTTCTATCTTTGTCAGATTTTCCACTAAACCTACATAAAATTTACATCAGTATATTCAGTCAAGTCTCCTTTCTCACTTGGTGAAGAGATCTAGATAATATGAGATATCACCAAAGACTGAGTAGGCTCTATTTGAGGGCTGCATTTAGTCAAATGTGGTCACTTTCAGCTGGCTCTCCATCCAAATCTATCACAATTTTGTTGTCTAAAAGTTATTTGTAGAGCTTGTCATACATGATGGGATCCATTGCTGTATTCTGTCTAACATGCTATTTCCATCCATCCATTTTCTGAGCCCGCTTTATCCTCACTAGGGTCACGGGGGTCGCTGGAGCCTATCCCAGCCAC
>JAPQRP010000018.1:16983356-16998292 GCA_037367295.1 Apogon hyalosoma
GAGGATCATAGATATTTAGAGTCATATGAAGTATAACAGCCAAATCTAAAAGACAACATACTCCGTCGCCGAAATGCAACGAGGGCGGCGAAAGGGTTAAGTCTTAGTGTGACTTTCAGAAGTAAAACACATTTTTTCATGTCAGACACGTCTAGTTTAGTTGTGACTGAGACCAAGACGCTAACACAAATGTAAGACAGTTCTGTCATGAACATTACTGGTACTGGACTGGGAGCGTAATGCTAATATTCAAGATTCACGATGTAGAAAAATTTGCCTTGAGCTTCTACTTTACTTTTTTCTTCTTTAAAAAACAAAAAACAAAATTAAAAAAAAATTTTAAAAAAGCTTCGTTTGTTAGCTTGGGAAGCGGAGGGTTGCCAGTTCAAGTCCCAGACAAGTTAGAGAATGTCGGCTAGTAGCTGGAGAGACGCTATTTCATTTCTAGAACACTACCGAAGTGCCCCTGAGCAAAGCACCAAACCCCCAACCACTCACTCTGACATCTATCATCACATTAAATGCTTATATATTTGTCTTGTTCGTGTAATGTTGTAACAGTAGTGGGTTAGCCAACATTAGCGACTGTTAGCTTACTATTAGCTTGCTAACAGTTGCTAACAGTTGCTATGAACAACATATATTGGAAGAACATGTATTTAAGGAGAAACTTGATCTCTCTCTATTTTATTTTGTTACTTGGTAATAAAGGTAATCATTAATTACATCAAAAAACCTAAAATATCTGGTCATGGGAAGCGGCTACATGTTCCTACAGCTATTGAACAAACAGATGCAAGTGGCAACAATGCCTTTTATATTTCAGAGGGAATTATTTTCAACGATTTAAGTGATCTAATTTTTCCGTGTGACATTATCCACACTGAGGTGAAAAGGTGAAATGAAACAATAAAGGCTATTGACTCAACAAAATAACAATAATATTTGCACCAAGCCCAACACAGCAAATCTGACACTGATATGTACTGTTAAATCTGGAGGCTTTATTTTTCATATTAATATCAGTGTATGTAATGAAAACGTGCCATTCCAGCAAACAACCAGTTCGGAGAAAGTGTGAACATTTCTTTCCAATCTAATCTGACAAACCGAGCCACAAATTGTGTTACTTGGATACATTGAGTTATTCATGAAGAAAATCGAATGAAAATTTAGTGTGATATGAAACATGTGCTGCTAGTTATTAAGTTACATAATGAAAAACAGCCCTTAACAGCTGAAAATATTATATGAAACTTATCATTCTACATGTTCAAGGGACAGTTTATTAACCGCGCTGAACACAAATGAATGCTGTTTAATACACTAAAGAGTTAATTATTAGTTTGACATGTAATTTTTTAATAAAATGCTTTGAAGAGGATATATGTATAATAATTTCTACTTTAAAATACTAAAAAATAATGAAAACTGTTTCTAGATTCTTGAGGTAGTAACTGAATTTATTCTAAAGGTGGGTTATCGTGACAGCTAAAAGGGAGTAGTGAGTGACTCCGCCTTCCCATGACGCAAAACAAACTGAGTTATTTTCACCACTGTACACACCTACACCTCTGATATGAAAGAATGAAATATGATTAAGTTAAAGTCAGCTTTATTGTTAGGTTTGCCACATGTACAGCACATGGAGGAGACTGAAACTGCGTAACTCTAAGGCTGACGGTGCAACAAGGAACATCGTAAAAAGACAAAAACTAGAATATAACTATAAACAACAAAGGGCTGAAGGACACATAAAACTGAAAGGTGCCCTGCCACACGTATTTCATTACTTTTGTAGTAGTGTCTGAAATTCTACCATGGACTCTAGAACATTTTTGGTGGAAAAAAATGCCTCAGTTACCAAGTTTCAAGGCATTCTAAAGTGCACTGTAAAAAAAATCCTGTTTTTGTTACGGAACGTGCTCTACCAACTGAGCCATAGCCACCATCGCACATGTTTGAAATGTTAAATTGTTAACAGTTTACTTTTTTATTACTTTTTTATTGTTTTAAAAAAGTGAATAGGCTGTTATTTGAACATTGTGATCTTGCAATTTAAACAGCACCAAATTGTTTTTCAATTTACAGTTTTATTTTGTCAAACAATAGAAAAACATAATTTCTACATAGAAATCTGCTTTTGTTAACATACTCGTCCTGTAAAAACTACAGCTATATTTGATTTAATCATTAACACAAAAATCTTTTCAAATAAACAACTTTGTATTGTATTTTCACTAACAGTTTTTTTATGTTGCAATTTTACAACTTTTCAGTGTTAATTCTATGGTCATTTTTTTTACAGTGTAGATGGATAGATGGACACATAATTTTGCTGCCTCAACAAGTCTTCAAACAAATACGAGGCTCTGGGAGGAGAGTCAACTATAGTCACTCCTCTGATACAGTAAAATATTTATCTAAAGCTTGCCAGCATTAATCAACACTGGCCACCACACACTGCTGTCATGATCCACTACTAATAAGGCTGCAGCTTAACCTCTCCACTGTACTGAACAGAAAAACGCTGCATTTACCACTCATAAATGACACTTTTCATTTGCAAAATACATAACAGTATCTCTTTCTTTGTCTCATTTTGAGAGCCCTAGCTTTTCCATTCTGGATTTACTGTCGTATCATCTTGAATCTATTTTTATTTTTACTCCTCATTACCTCAAACCAACCGCCCTACGTGTGCTTCTGACTTGCAAACTTGGCTAACCTCTTCCCAGAGCAGTAAATTTATCTTAATTTAAAGTGTGTGAAAATTATAATCTTACACTGTCTCTTCCCTCTCCGTTTCTCACACACACACAGTCTCAGTTTTCCCTCCCTCCGTCTCGCTTTTCTGCACACACCATCCCTCTATTATTGGAATACTGTCACGGAAACACACACTCTGCTGTAATATAATGCAGTAGTTCGATCCAGACCTCCCATTCATTTGTTTAGCTATAAAGGTCTATGAAGTTGATATGTGTTTACATATTTGTTCACCCCTTCACTCTTTCCAGTAACTATGGCCGCTGGCTTGACTTGTATATGTATGTGTGAGCATGTGTGTGTGTGCTCAATTACACAACTCTTTCCACCCTGGGGCCTGAGAACTGGTCTGATGTGACCTGATGATTTTATTGCAGCAACAGTCCTTTTGAGGACTCTCTCTCTCTCTCTTTCTCTCTCTCACACACTCTTACTTTCCCTCTCCGTCTCTGTCTCTCACTTCCCCCTTGTTTTTTTCTGCCTCCACATCTGTTAATCTGCTCAGGGAATAGCAGCAGACAGAGTTTTCCAAACCTCTGTGCATTTACGTGTCATGCAATTCATCACTGGTAAGTCTTGGACGAGCACTGGTTCTGAGAAAGTCAGACTCCAACCCCAGAAACGGACCCTGAACTCCGCTCACATCGTGGCCCGCTCATCTAGTAGCCTGGAGCTGGGAAAAAGGTTTATTGCAGGTTTGGGTTAAGATGGTCAGTTTGGCATCAAACAAAAATGTTTATCTGCATCCTCCAACCATCACTCAGTGTTGTTTTTAACTGTGAATGAAAGTCCACTCTCATGATGGAACACAGTCACTTTCCCCATTATATTTTATATGTTAAATGATTTCTGAAGATGCAATGAAACTGAGCAAATGAGGTTATTTTAGATCAGTTTAGGTGTTAGTTTAGGTGTACACTTGATGATGACAGATACTACATCGATGACAAAAACACACCAAACTGTTACTGATATAATTATTTTTTGCTCAGACTGTTCAAAAAGTAACACAGCATTAAATGTTACAAAAGGCTGCCATAAATGGAAATGCTGGCGGTTGAAGTAAACTTTCTAAATCAGATTATATGTATGTATTGGTGTGTGCTTTATACTATGACAGCTTTCCTAAAATTTGATTATCTAAAAAAATAACAATACATCACCTTTGTTTGCTGTATCAAAATAGACTGTGTCATTTTACATTATACAATGACAGATTCTTGATGATAAACTGCCTCACTGTTTAGCATTCTTGACCTTAACGCCCTGTTATCACTGAAACAGTTTATTACATAATGTGGCTAAGCCTGCTTACTGTACATCCTATGTGTATATTCTGTCTGGATAGTGTTTAGTGGAACAAAGTGGAGATGGTTTACCTAAATGATGCCTTGCCTGAATACAAAGACCCAAGCCAAGCTCTTGGCTCTGTTAGAGGAGGCCTCATCTTGGCCAACTCCTCAGCCTGTGTTCTTTATAGACACCAAGTAAATAAAAGAAGCATTGATTAACATGTAGTAAACAATTTGATATATAGATTGTAAAAGTAAAGGCATTTAAATAGATTTAAAATGTAAAATTATAAAAGTACAGGCCTTAAAGTGGGCTATTATTCTTATTATTAGTAGTATAATATTCAGGCAAACACAGCTGAGGGTAATGTACTGATCAGACCACATGATTTATTCAGTACAAACATTTTGAGAACATTGGGAAGATATGAGTAATTGTTAGTTTCTAGAGTTCAGGTAAGCCAGCAGTACAGGGGATGGGTTTGACCAATTCAAGAAAAGCAAACGCTACCTCTGTCTGTTTCTACAAACCATGATTATGTATAATCCGAACATTTCTGAATCAAAAATACATTTATAGATATATGTAAATCATAGATGTAGTGTTTTAACCAGCTTTTGACATTTTGAGGGAATACAGTGAGGAACCACTGCATTATTAAACATTACATAGTCTGGTGAACACTTTGTTATGGTTATGGAAGGATACAAGGGTTTGTTTTCATTCAGAAAAATAAAGTAGGTGGTAAATCACAATGCTCCAAATCAAGACCTTTCCCTAACACTAACCAAAGCACAAAGGATCCAATAAAATAGATACCACCAAATACTAAGGCTTAAAAGCTAGACTTAACTTGCGGCCTGTACATTTGTGTGTCAGCGTCTAGGAATGTTGTTTAGCTGATAATGTATGTAATGTTGAATCGTCCTTACATACACTGCTCAGCCAAAAAAGAACAGTCCCTGCTCATTTCAGATCCTTCCACTCGATAATTCCTGCAGTGATTGATATGTTTCAGCTGCAACAAGTTCTTTAACTGATGCAGTCACTTCTCATTTCTTTAACAATCACCAGTTTGATAAAGAACATAAAGATTGGACTGTGTTACAGTGGAAAAAGCTCATGTGGTCTAATGAGTCCAGGCTGATCCTGTTCCAGAGTGATGGACGTATCAGTGGTGGATGAAGTGATTACCCATCATGCCTAGTGCCCAGGGTACAAGCCTGTGGGGGCAGTGTTATGACCTAGGGTAGATTCAGTTGGTCAAATCTAAGTTAAACAACGTTAAGTGTTAAAAAATGACTTTATATAAGCTTATTGAAATTATGCCATTGTTAAATAAGGCTAAATATTAGGGTGGGACTTTTTTTGTTTTGTTTTTTGGGTGTGTATTCCTCAGTTTGTCATCATTCACCTGTTACACTTCTCAACTCTCCATTGTTACAAAAACTTCAGTTAACCTTCCTATTCACTTTTGAGCCTATTAAATGCTATATTTATTTTCTCCACATATTTTAAAGAGACAGACGTGCAGTTTGACCTGGTGTTGTGGCTTCTTTCTCTTTCTGTCTGAAGGTTAAAAGTCAGTCATGCATGGGCCTGGCTGCTCTTTACCAGTAATGTGGGCTTGTTAGTACAGGGCTGTCTGCACAGCCATTAAAACCCCCGACCCCTGTTTTCAGATCTCGTCATGCCCTCTAGTCTTTGTGTTTCCATCGTGGTTCATCTCTGATTGATTGTGACAGGGAACAATAACGGGCACACAGAGAAATGGAATTCTCTCTGGCTACTTGTCAGTCTGGATTAACTCACCCCAACGCACCCCCAGATCTGTGGGTCTGCTTACAAGTCCAGTGAAGATGGCATAAAAATGTAGAGTCATATTTTCTTTTTCATGCTTTCTTGTCTAGCTTTGTCATGCATTTAAAATTACTTACAGTTTAAAAAAACAAAAGTCACCTTCATTCTGGTTTTATTATAAGTAAGTTATACATTTTGCGTAACTGGTCAAATAAACAATATCCCATCTTCAAATTCACTAAAATGTCCATGAATTAATGTTGATCCAGAAGTTCCTCACCTCTTTGTTAAAGGTCAAATGTAAAATAGTACCAATGAAATTGAAAACAACTCAGTTGAAATACTGTAATATGCAATTATTTTACAACCAGAGCATTGAAAACCTGTTCTTGGCTTAACTACCTCTAAAAAGCATTGATTTATTATCTCTAATAAATCCATTAGTTACACTCTATAAACATTTTTAAATAGCACCTTTACCAAAACAGTACCAACTGCATAAATGCATGTCTCATGATGTTGATATTTGATTTATACTTTTGCAATATGTGAACAAAAGAAAAAAGCAAAAGAAAATAAAGAGATGTCTGCTCATTTACTGAAAATAAGAGTGATTGCTTTTTGCCTGGGAAAGCTGTTAAACTACAGTCCCTGAGAAAGAGAAGCTGAATTTATTACTCTACTAGAAATGTTTCTGCATGCGCCTGGAGGAAACAGGTGGACTGGTGAGATTCAAGTGAGAAAAATGGTTTGTATGGAACTAAAGCATTAAGAAGCGTTTTTAAATGGAAATTCACAATGGAAGACAGTGGGTGAATTAAGCAAATGAGTTAAAAAAGGCTGAAAGCTTACATTTGTGTGATTTACAAATGGCTCATAAAACTTTTGCATGTTGTCTTTGTCTTTTTAATAACAATCAACAAGTCAGTAAAACAATATTTCTGCCAAAATGTCACCTAAAAGCTCAACGACCCACTGGGTGAACGTCAAACAGTACAGGGATTAAGACTCCTAACTCTGAGAAGAAAATGAGGTCTACTGTACATCCAGCCACTGTCATGTTCTGACTTTTCCCCTCCCTTTTCAGTTTTGTTCCATTAAGGCTTCACACTGTAAAAGATCACCAAAACAAACACTGAGACAGAGCAGAGAGAATGAAAGACTGCAGTGTTTTGGGAGCACAAACACCAAAATCATGACTCACATGCAAACTGTTGTCAGCCTGCAGGAGTGAAGGTTGACAGGTGAGAGGAGAGGATAGTTTACTAAAACTGCTTTTAACTTTCATTACATTTTCTGTTATTGTTAAAGGAAAGTGAACTGTGATTTAACTTGACAGGGATTTTTACCTTTTAATACAGTAAGTCACAGATCGAAGACTTTAGTCAAACATACACTGGATCACATAAAACAGGTCAAAATCATTTTTACATGGAAAAAAAAAAACACCTATCTGACAGAACCAGAAATGTCAAAATCATGACGAAATCCACGTAACCCTTATTTAATATAAGTGATTCCACTATGGAAAGTGGAAGTTCACATCAAATTTTTATCCCAGTTTGGGAAACAATTACTATATGAAAAGTTGCATAACAGACCAAATCTGCTATTAATGTACAAGAAAACTTGTAAAAACTAGTTACATAACATGTGTTCTTTTCCAGTATATTCTTTGATGTCCCAAAAATAATTTGAACTTGTTCAGGATGATAACTTCCAGTGAATGGCTGTGCGCTCAGGGCTACTTTCCATCACATTTCTTCCTTTTCCTCCAGGTCGCCTCCTCTTCATCTTCATCTTCTTCTTCTATTCCTTCTAATAGACGCACCAAAAAAAAAAGGTCATTGCTGCTGGCTGGCCAAAAAAAGACGAGCTTGGCTCAACTTCTTTGTTCATCCACTTTCCATTGCAAATCCAACAGGCATTCTCTCAGCTCTCCTTCTCCCTGACCACAGCTATGGCTTTGGATACAGCAGCAAGTCTGTCCTTTCTCCTTTGTGTTTGAGGATAATGCCCGCTGGTTGAAGGGGAGGGTGCTTAAGGCGAGTTCAAGGAAAAATCCATCCTGAAAACACTCATCGATATCTGCTCAGGAGACACCGTCTATATTTGTGATTATTAACAGTGTCATCCCAAGGCTAGAAACAGAAAAGCTGCTCCACACTAGAGATTAACTTCATGAAGTATTTTATTGTTTCAGATCACAAAAAAAACACTGCACGTGTTAGTCTGCTTTATTTCTTAATCGCGTAGCAGCGCCAGACTCTATTTTTTGTCACAGATAGCTTTGTTGTCAGGATATCTGTAATCTAGCCTTAGGAGGATGGTGTCCAACTCACAAATTTAGACAGAAATGTCTGAATCACATCTTGATTGTAAAATGAGCTTAGTATGAATTGGGATTTCTAAGATTAACATAACTACTCATCATCCAGAATTGAGTGAGAGGGGAACGATAATAAAAAAAAATTTAAAAAAAAAACAGGAAAAAGATGAGGACCTCAAGTTTTAAAGAAAATCAGCATCCTTAAAAATAGTGTGACCTTCAGAGTGGTGTTCAGATCTAAGCTGTGAGGCCACAGGGTCAGTCAAAGTATTCGTCACAGCAAAGAGTCCAAAAAGTCATGGGTTTGGTCAGTACCTTAGAGAAATCCTGCCATTCTACCTCTCCGTTTGTGTCATCTCAGCTACACTTGCAGGACTTCACAATCATGTTGGAGAGCTGCTCCACTTTGGGGGTTCGTCCAGAGTAGTAGAGTATGGTTAGAGGCTCCAGGTCCTGAGGGACACAGCAGGGGGACGCCGACGCCTCGGGGTTCAAAGTGTTGTACAGGCTCAACAGCTTTAGACACAGGAAAACATGACACTTAATAGCAACTGCATTCAAAATCATTTCTGTTAATACAAAATTAATAAAGTACTTCTAATGTAGTCAATATACTAATCTTCACCTTTCTTGGTGATGTTAAACTTAACCCATAAAGACCCAGTGCTACATTTGTGGCAGTTCCCAAATTATTTTTTTCTCTATTTTTAACCTTTCTTAAGTGATTTATCAACATTTTCTAATATTATGCTTTGCATTTTGTATTCTTAAGTAAAAATCATGTATTTTCTGATATTTAATTTACTGATCATGTAGATGTTCATAAAAGCTCAGATTAAAGTTGAGGGTTTTTCAAACAAAAACAGAGAAAACGTAAGAAAAAGTGACTTTTTTAGTCAAATCTATCATTAACCTAGTGTGTCCATCCACTGTCATTAATCCAACTCTGTGGGTTTTACTGGTGAATCAATGTTGTAGAAGATGACGGTGTTTCCACCTTCACCACGTAGCTTCTGAACGTCCAAATGGGTCATATCTGATGACCATGAAAAGATGACAAACTGCGTTTTACACCAATTATTTACATGGACTGACAGATTGATAGGTATTAAACAGTTTAGATCAGTTCATGATTTTGGTCGCCAGTGGATGTTTGGGTCTATATTAGTTAAACACTCCATATAAATGTAAGTTCAGAGACTCTAAACATCGAAAGAATGACACAACAGTTTCTTGCTAGATGGATGTTTTCATCAAGACCCCTTAATTCAATGTATGTATCAGCAATTTGCAGTGCCGTTCTGGATTTATTACTTTTAGCCCCTTCTAGACTATTGTCGTGAATTTGCCTCAATATTCCACTGGTAATGGATCAGTTCCAAAGCCCCGTTTTATTAATTTCATAACATTCTTTTGACTTTTTCTGTCATTTTGTTTTTATTTGGGTTATTGACAATAGGACATGATCAACACTTATGTAATTATTATTATACCAATTATGCCTAATGCCACTAATTTGTATCATAACTATTGTATGTGTTACATTCAGATTAACAGTCTGCACTTAATTCAGCATCTGCTTGATGGTAACACCACAAATAATGTTTTTTGTTTGTTTTTTTAATATTATTGTAAATAAATCTAGGCAGTAAAGGGTTAAAAATTAAATATCCAGTTTTGTTTTTGATGAACTGAACATGATGAAGCTTGGAATGATTTTATAGGTTAAGAGACTGTCAAATGAGTAAACTAAAATCTAAAATAGAGAACCATAGTTTTTTTAAATTCACACAGTTTTTATATGCATATTTACTCTATCTTCTAAATTTTATAGTTTCATATGCATTTTTATTCTATCTTCTATATTCTACAGTTTTCATATGCATGTTTATTCCATCTTGTATATATTATCCTGTAAATATAATGCCTGTTTTATTTTTTTGCTGCTGCCTGCTGAGCTAATTGCGTCGAAATTTCATTTCTGACGTAAAATCTGTAATGACAAATAAAGTCTGTCTATGTTTATATCTGTCTATGCATATGTCTGTCTATGTCTGCATCTACATCTATATGTCTATGTCTATAAATATGTCCATGTCTATATCTATGTCTAAAAGCAGGTTAATTCTCAAGTCTGTTCACCCAGAGATGTGATTCTATATTTCTGTTTCTAACAGTCCTAACAGCATTAAAAAATACACACAGAAAATAATTAAAATTAATGTCATCGCAGTCAGCCTTTATTGTAATGACTGTCTTATTGGGAAGCGTTCATATTAATATCTAAGTGACTGTTAGATTGACCTGTTGACTTCTTCTGTGTCTGTGTTGCAGGACTTCTTACCGAGCTGTGTGTGGTATCGGAGCTCCTCAGGTAAGGGCAGGGACCAGAGCAGTAGTTGGCGTCGTAGCCACTGGGCTCATGGATCCACTTCCAGTCCAAGTCGCGTCGGAAATCGATGTGGAGCTTACGAACACAGCAGCTCTCCTCTGTGTTTCTGTGGCCAATAACAAACATGGAACCAAATGTAACCCAAAAACTGCATTTAATCATATTTGGTCCAGTTTAATTTTTTATTCTAAAATTAAAGTAAAGTTTTATCATATTTTCTTATCTTATTCTTAGTTTTTGTAATTTCATATTTGCTCTACTGTTATTTCTGTAGCAGTTTTGTCAGTATTGCTGCACTGACTGGAGTAGCACAATGACAATAAAGGCAACTCTATTCTATTCTATTCTATTCTATTCTATTCCATTCATCCCTTACGAGAAACAGTAGTTTGTGTCCAGAGCTCTCTTGCGTCGTCGTGTGGACTGAGTTTCCAGACGGTGCGGTGGGATCATCATGAGGATAAGGTGAGGCAGCGACTGCTCCTTCTGCTTCTTCAGGTGATCCAGATCCCAGCGACTCTGCTCCTCATCTCCATCAACTCCTTTGATAGAAAAAGTAAAAGGTCAAACATCTGCATAGACGTTTATTCTGAAGTATAATGAGCTTGCTAAATCAATCAGCCTGAAACTATCATCGCTGTATCAGTTTTTCATGAATGGAAACACTATCCACTTTTTTAATTTTAATTACATATAACCTGTATTTAACCAGGAAAATCCCACTGAGATTACAAACTTCTTTTTCAAGGGAGTCCTGGCCAAGATAGACAGCAGCAAATGCAAAACAAACTTACAAAATTGCACAGCTAAAACACAAGCACAAGACAAATGAAAGAAAAAAAGACTACATTTACAGGCAGAATATGAAAAACAAGTGCTTTTTTGTTTGGATTAAAAAGAGCTCAATTAAAGTCACTCAGTTTCCAGTCTTTCTGCAACATATTCCATGCATAAGATGCAGAGCAGACAAAAGCCCTTTTAGCCAAATCAGCATGAGGATTTGTAATGATAAAACTCCTATAAAATATGGAGATAAAATTTACAGTCTCATTTGAAGTAAACACTGAATCAGCACCATCATGTACATATTTTATATACAGTGGTGGAAAAAAGTTTTACATAATCTCAAAGTTTTACATAATCTCAAACATTCTCATGAAATATTTGCATAAAAAATCTTTTTTGTGTTTCAGAAGGTGTGGCTGCATCAAACAGACACAAACAAATGCCTTTTTTTCTTGTTAATTGTTAATAAGAAAAAATAACAACTAAATTCTTGACAGTTTCAACATGTCATGTCCTGGATGTGTTTCATTATCTACTGAAACATCCAGTTTTAACCTTGATAGAACAGTGCGCATGCAGAAGGGGGCATGTGGGTTTGGAAAATGGAACAATACTTGATAGAGTTCAATGACTGAAGAGGGATTCTTAATGTAATAGATTACAAATACATGGGGCATCCAAAAACTTTTTTCCACCACTGTATGTACCAGACTCTTCCCAACTGTGAAAATCCATAAATAATCTATAATTGTTGTATAGAATTGTGCCTTTTTTTTTTTTTTTTACAGCAAAACATGCAAATGTAGCTTTATTTATCGCTGAATCTGAACATTTTTCATGTGACACAATGTTGGCGCTCACCTTTAAACTTCACCTCCAGAACCTCGTTCTCGTTGTCAATAATGTCTCCGTTGGGGTTGAATGTGTGACAGGGACAGTGTACGCTGATCTCCAATCCCAGATTCGATCCTAAAGGTGATCGGTTATGAAATTTTTCTCCAGTTTTGCATCTTAAAAAGCTTCAGATTAAATGTGAAATGAAGTGTCCTCTGCCTCACCTCTGTTCATCAGCCACTCCCGCACTGTTTCAGTCACATCGAAGGAGACCCACTCTGGAGTTCCTCTGGTCAGCACGTTTTTGGCTCCGATGTAGCGTTGTTTCCTGATGTGTTCATTTGGCCTCACGATCTGTATAAGATAAAGCGTGAATTGCAGAAGGTTTTCACTTTACAACAAATTAAACAGCTATGTTTGATTCTGTGCTGACATTTATAATTACCAAATGGTGCATGACATAAGAACGGTCAGTAAAGCCTTCAACTATCCATCTGTTTTCTGAACCACTTAATTATTGGGGTTGATGCTGGAGCCTATCCTGGCTAATATCAGACGACGTGTCTGGACGTGTCACCAGTTCATCACAGGGCTGATATACAGACGAGCAACCATTCACTCTCACATTAACACCTGATTGACCAGTAAATCTATCTTTGGATGGTGGGGGGAACCCACACAGACACGAGTAGAACATACAAACTCAGTGCTGAAATCAAATAGCTGTGAGGTGATCGTGCCACCCTGTATCAACTACATACAGTAAATAAAGCCTTGAATTATTCACAGACCTGCATGTATGTGTGACCTGTGGAGTGTCTTTTTATTCAACCTGACTGGAGTTACTATTATTACTGCAAAAGCATCTTCACACTGTGTTTGACTGGACACTTGACACTTGATTTCAGGATCTTGTGACACTTTTTAATTCCCAACACTGCGCTTCTAAGCAGAGGAAACACCTAATCTCCCAAACTATCACACCTGGTTACAGAAAATTTCTATCAGCCCAGAGACTCAGCTAATGTTAGCAAGCTGTTACCTAAAGATAGAACAGCTTTAATATTTATGCAGTTAGCAAATTCCATAATGTTAAATACGGATGCACCGATACCACTGTTTTCCAGACCAAGTACAAGTTCAAGTACTTATAATTCATTACTTGCCGATACCAAAACGAGGACTTAATAATACCGTTACAGTTCTAGATTGTCATTAGTCTGACTGTAACTAAGTGCTGCTGCTGACATTAAATGCATTGCAATGAGCGATTCTCAATCAATCCACCAGACGGCACTGCTCTTAATTAACCATACTTGCCAAATACTAAGAAGAAGAGTTAAGTTTTTGAAAAGAAAAAGAAGAAAGTCAATAATAACAAACATGGCGATGGCAGAGGAGGTTATACTAATGTGGATACTAATGTTGATATTGATGGGGGTAGTTGTCATAAATAAGTCAGTAGTTTTTCACTAACTCACACAGTCGCTCTTTGAAAAGAGCCGCTACCTCAACAGTTCTTAGTGGTACTGGTTCTCTGTTTGGGTTCACACAGAGCCTTATACATAAGATAATATGATGATCTTTATATGGCCCTGGGTATGCATCCGCTAGCACACGGAAAACGGAATTATGTACAGAATGTATGGACAGTATGCTCCATCCGTATCTGTCTGTGTCTTTAATGTAACTTGCAGTCACGTTACTTTTGTCACCGTCTTTTATTTTGAAAAATCTCCACACTGCTGACATTACTACTTGGCCGCACATGTGCTTCACTATGAGGTGAACATGGTATCAGTGTGCTTGTATCAGAGCACTTTTACGAGTATGAGTATTAGTACACACGCCCAGTATCAGACTGATACTGGTATCGGTGCATCCCTAGTGTTAAATCAACTCTGAGTGTCAGTTTTAACACTATACCAGTGTTTATTTTGCCCCAGTCTTTGTAGTGCTAATGTAACACTTTCCAAAGTGTTGATAATCCAACTCAGATACAGTGTTAAAATACCTCTAGACAGAGTTAATAATCACCTCTTCATAACACCAAAATAGAGTTACACTGGAAAAAATCAAAATCAGTGTATTTTTCTCATTTCTAGTCCAAATATCTCATCACACTTAAAATAAGACAATCACCTAAAGAGTAACTTTTCAGTGAGATATAAAGAACTTATTTTTATTTTTTATAATTTTCACTCATTCCATTGGCAGATTTTTTTTTTTTTTTTTTGGCTTGAATTAAACAAAAAAAAGATCTTGAATTAAGCAAAAAAAATCTGCCAATGGAACAAGTGAAAATTATCCTGGTAAGATTTCTTGAAATAAGATTTTTTAAGACCTATTTTCTAAAATTAAGTTCTTATATCTCACTGAAAAGTTATTCTTTAGATGATTATGTCTTATTTTAAGTGTGATGAGATATTTTGACTAGAAACGAGAAAAATACTCCCCCTTGAACTGCCACCTTATGGTGGTGGGGGAGTTTTGTGCCCAAATGATCCCAGGAGCTCTGCTGTCTGGGGCTTTGTGCCCCTGGTAGGGTCTCCCATGGCAAACAGGTCCTGGGTGACGGGCCAGACTCAGAACAGTCCAGAAGCCTCTATGATGAAGAAAAACAGTGGACCGTGACGTCGCCCAGCATGGCGCAGCCGGGGCCCCACCCTGGAGCCAGGCCCGGGGTTGGGGCTCGCAAGCGAGCGCCTGGTGGCCGGGCCTTTGCCCATGGGG
>JAPQRP010000018.1:17002745-17015159 GCA_037367295.1 Apogon hyalosoma
GGATGGATGGATGGATGGATGGATGGATGGATGGATGGATGGATGGATGGATGGATGGATGGATGGATGGATGAGAAAAATACACTTGGTAAGATTTTGATTTTTGCAGTGTAAGTACTTATTACACTAGTGTATAGGGTTAGATTTTAAATCCACATAAGTATTAATTTAACTACAGTTTCTGTTGTCCCTGGCACTGAATGAATGGTTTGGTCCAACACTAATAACATAAGTTGGTGTTCACATCAGGCAGTACAGTGTACAAGTCTCACACAGCCAAACAACCTTAATACAGAACTTTTATTAAAGTTGGGACTTCAGTACAAAAATATTGGCGTATATTTTACAATGAGATTAGCTAAGTGCAATATTCAGTGTTTGAGTTATGTATAAGGTCTCCAAAACATCCCCAGAAAAATACCACAAAAGAGCTACTAAATACCAACTTAAATAGGTGCTTCAAACTGTGCAGAGAATGTCCATTCCCGGCTATTTCAGCAACAAAACTCATGTCTATTAATGTCCGTAATGTACTTTTCTGTATCCTGTTGCAGTCATTTTTATTTAGCTTTATGGTATTTCTGTCATCAGGTAATTTTCTTGTTAATTCCCTGTTTTCGTCTCATAAAAGCCCCTCCAGGAACAAGTGCTGCCAATGAGCTTTCACTATAAACCCTATGATACAAGGCTGGATCACTGTTTAAAGTTTATTTATATATACTGTATCTGTCCCAGTGCATAAACTAATTATTAGTAAATATATTGTCAGATTTCTCTGGATGCAAGCATTTATTACAGAAGCCACTTCTGAATTGGCCTTTTATTCAGTGTTTGGTAATGTGGTCCTCTTTGGTTTTCCATGACATCAGTCCTGACCAGTGTTTTTATAATGTGGTACTTTTTATATAGATTATTTTTCTTGCTGGATGCTTGATGCCAAAAGAGAAAAAAAGGTCTGATCATGCTGAGTGTAACGTATGAATGTTTGTCATATTATTTTATCACATTGCACATGGTTTGTGTAACTTTAAGCAAGTTAAAGACAAAAATCTGCACCGCCAGCTGCTCTTACAGTACACAATTCAACATTTATATTTATACATATCACTGATCTGGGTAGAAGGACAAGGAAACGGTACCTTTACGCACCTGGTAGAGCTCAATCCGCTGTTCATTCCTCTTGGCATTAGAGTTTGGGACCCTCAAAGCGCGAAACTCTGCTCTGAAGAGGTTTGTCGAGTTCCTCTCCATGGCTGAGACGTTGAAACGGAAAACCTTAGAGGTGATGCCTTTTAGGCAGTGGGGCAGATCGTCTGCAACAGAGAGAACAACATTACTGCAGAAAGCAAACCGCTTTATATAAATGTTTATGAGGGTCTGTGATACCGGCTCTATATCAACTCAGAGGAAACAGATCTTATGTATGTAGACACTATCAATGCAAAACCTGCCCTTCTAATCTTTTTCATTGAGGATTTAGCTGATACGTACAAGGTTTGGTACGTTTTTCCATTTAGAATTAGTATAATGTCCAGCGTATTGTCAGCCAATAATACAAATAGTATAAATATTTCATAGCTTGTCAAATGAAGTTTTGGGCTTTGAGTTAGTTTCAAAGATATGACCTACAGCGTGTGAAAGAAGCTTGAACCTGTTTGAAAGAAGCCATAAGAAACTGCTTAAAATAATGAAATAGCAGCAAAAAACCTTGAATAATCTCAGAATAATCAAATGTTTGTGTATCTCATTAAATTCTGTCTCATTTTTGAGGTGCTAAGCGAGTATTTTTAAGAAGCTAAGTCAATATTTTTAAAATACTAGTCAAGATTTGGAGATACTAAGTCATTACTTTGAGATAACATGTCATCATCATTAGATTCTGAGTCTTTGTGTTGAGATATGAATGCATTATTGTGACTCACAGAATCTATTTGTCATCATCTGTCCAAAATAAAAAGAGCGTTTTTAAATTTATCATCATCGTCATCATCCACATTTATTGTGGGTTAGGGGAGACAGGGGCCTCTGCTCAACCAGACTTTTAATATCTGGATTTTCATCTATTTCTGTTTTATTCTATTACTATTCTTTTTCAATGACAGATGACTGTTAATTTTCATATATTTAATCTAATTATGTCACAGATCCAACCTGAAAAGGTCACACACACCCTTTTCCCTGTGATACAGGTTTCATCTAAATGTTACAGGATGAAATCACATCACAACAGCAGGTGTACACACACACATGCATACACACACACACACACACACACACACACACACACACACACACACACATACATACATACACTGTGCTTGGTTCATTTGTGATAATGCAACTTTTCAATGTTTTGGCGAGGTTGTTTTTGAGCAGCATTAAGCAATCAAAAAACAGGATAATTAAATGCTATTAATTTAATAATTACACACACTGAACTACATTTTGGGAATTATAGTTTCTTTTGCTAATATTAGCTGCTAGTCCTCAATACTTCCAAATCCGTCCTGCGGGCCAGATAGGAAGTTGTTTATCCTTGTTAGCCTAGCATCCTGCTCAGTATTGGTAAATGAGAAATCTGTGAACTTAACGGCTGTGACAGTAGTTTTTACTAATAGTATCACGTTACAGAAGATGCAAAAGAAAACTTCCACTTACCAAAAAAATTTTAAAAATCAACGTATTAACGAATAAATTAATAAGGATGTTCTCCTTTTCCTGAATGTAAGCATATTAATACAACGCACAGCCCATGGGCCAAAACCGGCCCGCCAAAGGTTCCCATCTGGCCCGCGGGATGGATTTGGAAGTAAAATAATAGCATAATAACCTATAAATAGTGACTCCTGATATTCTTCTTGGTTTAATGTAAAGAAAATAATGTTACATTATGCATATAAATAATGACAAGTCAAATTTTTTCTCATTGTTTTAGTTTAAAAAAATTTCAATTCTGAAAATATTTGAAGCTGTTGAAAAGCTCGGAGTTGTCCTTATATATCACCTATTATGCTACTATTTTACTGGTCTGGCCCCTGAACTAAAATGTGTTAGACACCCCTTGCCCTAGATGAAAGTATCTGTGTTTTTTTTTTTTTTTTTTACCTTATTTTTGAACAAATTGCCTCAGACGTGTTGAAATAAAGGCATATGTTAATACTGTTGAAAAAGAATAACAAACTCACTCTCCTACAGTCTGACTATGGTTTCATTTGTGTCAGAGGAGTTTATCTTCCTTCCAGCCTTATCAGAATTCTTCAGCATCTCTCTACACATTTTCTCTATATTTGGTGGAAATTAAAATGTGTCATTGTAAAAGCATTATTATTGAGCTCAGTATGACTTAATCTCTGTGGTATCAAAACCAAGCTATCCCCGGCACCACTGACAACTTTTTGGACCTAGACCCCATCTGACCATGATGAATTCTCCACAACCCAACCTCAGGCATTGATATATGCCAGATTCTGTAAGCATGCCATGCTATAAAAGGACATTTTTCTGATGTTTGCTGTACAGCCTCTCTCTATGCATTCATTTGCCAGGCAGCTTTCTGCTTCATTTGCACCTGTCACGGATTTGTGGTGGTTCATAGAGCTGCCTCACATCCACCAAAGGTCAACAGTTTACCTTCAGAAACCAGCGAAGAGCGAGTGTGCTTTTACCTACATTTACAGAAGGGAAGAGAAATGATGTCACTGGCGCCACGTCAAAAATTTCTTCCACAGAGTCAGCTTTTTGTTTCTGTTTTGCCACGATGGGCATCACCCAAAAGTGGCCATGTTTTCATAAATTTCTGTTTCTGCTTGACCTTAATGGAGGCTCTTCAACTCTGAACAGGAGCCAATCTATTACACAAATATATGTATACTAATACTATACTGTGAAAGTACTCCACTGTGAGTAAAAGTTCTGTTAAAAATATTATCATGTTATCAAAAAAATATGCTTTAATATTAAAAATAAAATTTGTCATTGTGCAGTAAAATGGACCCTGTCAGTGTGTACATTTTGGATTCATTTTCCTGCTGCTTTTTAAGGTTATTTTAACTATTTTATAAATTGGTAGGTCAATCTACACCAATCACTAATTTTTTTAAGATCTTCACATTTTTGTTGCGTCGCTGTCCAGTGAGATCCCTCAAAAAAAAAAAAAGTACATTTTTCATGAGCTCAAAAAAATATGCCTGTTTTCTTTTTTGTGATAATGTGATTTCTAGCTAATACAATTTTGTAGAGTTTATTGGGCTTAAGAAGGAGTCCATGAAAGAACAATTAAGTCACAAATATGAAGATAAATTGCATTCACTAGACAGGAAGGAAATGAATACTTGTAATCTGAAAAGTAACTAAAGGTGTCAGATGAATGTAGTGGAGTAAAACGGGAAAAATATTTGCCTATGAGGTGTAGTGAAGTGCAAAGTCGCAGAAACATGAAATGGTCAAGTAAAGTATAAGTACCTCAAATAAGCACCAAAGTAAAAATACAGGCTTGTGTTTGGGTAAATGTACTTAAATGTGCACGACTGCAGAATCCTCCTTGTCCATGAGGATTCTGACTAAACAGTACATTTACTCACAACTTGACACATATCCTGAATAAACACTAAAAAAATACTTTAAAACTAAATTAATTAATATATTATACTAAGCTTTATATAGTCTGTTTCAACTCTCCATCCCTAAGTCTGTTGACTCATTACCGACTTGTGTAAATTAGTGTGAAATTATGTATAAACTTCATTATTTATACAGAGACAGCTTGATTTGTTGGAGCTTTTCATATAATGACTAAAAGCTGCATTTGACAATATTTAAGTGTAAAATAAACCAGAAAAAAGTTTGTACGCAACCTCACGAATTGCCAGACTATTAAAAAGTGATTTCTATGAAGACTAAAAAAAATATTCAGTTAATCTCTCTTCAAAATGAAGTTAATAGTTGCATGTTTATCACAGTGAATATGAAACTTTCTTATTGGTTCCAACTTCTGATAATGACATTTTACAATAAAAGTCAGTGACAAGGAAATGTTTTAAATCTATGATACCTTAAGGAGCAAAAGGCATCCTAAATAACGTGATTTACAGATATAAATTACATAATAGCTTGTTGGATTTTAGTAATGACATAGAAGTTTGGATTAACTTACACAATACAGTGTGGAATGGGGTCAGTCCACATCCTTTTTATATATTTTAGGTATTTTTTTTCTGTCTTTTTGGGTTGTTTGTCTGCAAATCACATCAAAATCAGAACCGAACACCATGAGGCTGCAATAAAACGTACCGCAGGTCTTTCACTGTTCTCAAAAACTTATCGTGTGTCTTCAGTGTGTCCACATAAAGCCCATCTGTGGCTCTGAGGGCAGCAAATAACCCACCACACAACTCGATTCACCTACTGCCTGGCGTCTTTTTGTCAAAACCGTTTGTGCTGGATGTAAAACAGAACATTGCTGAGGGAAAATAGGTCTTTTGAGAAACACCTGTTGATCTGAAAGGGTCTGTGATGCAATGGTCTTGGCTTTGCTTTAGACCATGAGGCCCTCTGCGGTCCTTCCACACGCACAGCATTTATCCTATTCTACATTTTCACTAAGCCAGACTTCGTTTGACCACATGCTGCATGAATCTCCCTCAAGTGCTGACATATGCCCCTTTCTGCACAGGTTTTCCAGTTCCACTTCATGGCTTTTATTCTATAGAGGAAATACTTGTGCCAGAGAGTGGTTTAACACGAATCCCTCATAGAAACCGTGCAAGCCTATACTGACACTGTTAGATTTGAAAAAAAAATTACAGACAAAATAAATCTTATCATAAACTAAGCAGTAAATCCTTGCCTAATTTTACTTAGTAGCAGTAAAATGACAGCACAGTGGAATCATTCAGGTTTAAGGGGATGGATGCAGATTCAGTTCCACACTCAATTAAGCAAAGTTAAACCTGAGCATGGCAGTAGGTGATGTCATGCTCAGAGGCCACCCGTGGAGGTGATTCACTGGCCAAGACGAGCAGTGGGGTCACTTTAAGCTTCATCACAATGAGGAGGTGGGTGGTAGCAGTGTGTCTGTGTGAGGGCTTCACGAGACCCCACAGACAGAGTGCAGTGAAAATAGGGAATCCTCCTTCCATCGTTTAACTTTTTCCTGTCTGTTTACTCTGTTAACTTTTCCTACTCTTTCTCCTGAAGGCACCCCCATCTGCTCTGCCCGGGCAGATGTCCCCTCTTATTTGGTTCTGACTGGAAAGGAAATGGGAACATCTGGGGAGAGGGACAGGATCCATGGAGGAAAAAAAACAACAAGAGGAAGAGTGGAGTCAGGAGTAGGAGGAGAGTGACTTTTCCTGGAACACTGATGCAAGGTTAAAACAGGTTGGTGAGCACTGTGCTCCTAGTGTACACACAGTTCAGCTTTTGGTTTTACCAACACAAACATCTGCACAACTTTGACGACTCACAGTTTTTAAATGATTTTCAATACATATTTTAAATGTCGTATTGTATATTATTGGCTGAAAGCTCAGCAAAATAAAATGATGCTGCTGTATAACTTAGAAATGACATTCACCCGTAACAGTGATGTAGAAATCTAGTCTGGCAGGTATAAGTTTTATGCGTATTTGACTCATTTGATGCGTAATTACGCAGCGTAACGCCGCCTTGATCGATGGAATTTTTAAAAGCAAGTGCCACGAAATTATCTGCATGAAAAAGGGTAATACTTACTGCTTTCCGGCGGTCCATAGACCATGTTGAATTTGTATATCTCTTTGGCATAGTACTCTGTCTCTGTGTTGTCCTGGCCGCAACTTTGCTGCCGATCCCTCCCAAGTTCCTCCAGCAGCTCCTTGGTGCTGTTGTACAATGCTTGGATTTGATATGGGATTTTGCTTGGTCCGAGCGAGTGCGGGGGGCTTGTCAGTCGAAGTTTGCTTAAAATCTGACCTCGTATCGCCTCGACCCTCTTCCTTTTCACATGGTCAATATCCACGGTGGCACAAGTTGACAGGGACGAGCTCAAAGTTGCGCAATTGAGGAGGAGAACAAACAGAAAAACCTTACCCAAATGCATCTTTTTCTGTGCATTGGGTCCGTTCTGGGCTTAAATGTGTAGATTAACACGCGAAGACTGCCAAGGTCAGCAAGAATAAGGTTCAGACTCAGACTGATAAGGCCTGCTGGGAACTTCTTTAGCAGCTAAATGATGGAAAAACTCCTCACTTAATTCGTTTTCTTGTGGCAGTCCCTTTTGTTATCACCAAAAATCCAAGTAGCCTATGTGTTCGCCCATTAGACATTACTCAATTTGAAGTCCATCCCGACATAAATTCTCCCACATATGTGACATTTATCCGGCACAGATATCTCTGCAGAAACAGACGGACTTGTCTTTTGCATTCTTGGGCTCAGTCCGGTTGATTTAAGTCGCTCCACAGCTTGGCATATTTCTCCTCCTTTTCTGTCTCATTAAAATCTACAGGCTCTTTATTGTCTGTGAGGAGGCAGACCGCAGCCTGTCAGCTTAACGACGTATATGCGACTTTGAGCGGTCGGTATGGCCTTAGTGAGTTTTATACCACAACTTTCTGACGTTTGACGGAGGAGGGACCGCAGGCACCCGGGAGAGCCCGAATCACAACAGGCTCCGGTTCAGTCCACCACTCCTGCACCAGGCACCTTGTCCTACAGAGGATACAGGGGGAAAAGCACATTCAATGGTTTTATTTACTTATCATTGTGTCTGTTAGCAATTTAGAGCTTTATATCCTATTCTTACCGTTTTTGCAACCTTATAATTATAATAATCCTTTTGTTTGTGTAGAAAATATTTTTCTTTATTGTATTTTTTTATTAACGTGTAAGAGTAATATTAAGTTTTTTTGTTTTTTTTATCTTTATAATACATCTCTGATGGCATTTCATTGCACCACAGGCAGGTATTGTATATTGCTACTTGGGTTGTGCGCCCTCTAGTGGTGCGTTCAGTATTCGCAGTCGACCACTTTGTCCCTCTATATGGGTAGAATACTTATTTTCCCATTAAGTTCATGTTAAAGCCTTTAAATATTCCACATTTTCGGCTTAATTTATTTACTTGTGTGTTTTATGATGCATCCATTTATTTGCACAATATAAAGACGTAAAAAAAAAAGTAATAAGTAATGCACAGGTTCTGAGATGTTTCTAAAATGAGCTCAACCTAATAAGTATTAACCACAAGACCAGTCAAAAATACAAATGAGTGACATGTTTAGTTACTATAAAGCATGATAAACCTTGACTTTTTTTTATTTGCAGATCAGTTAAAGGGGAAATGCAAGAATCAGTTAAAGTAAAGGCCCCATGTTACAGTTATTCTGGTGGAAAAAAAAAAGTCTATCCCTGATTATAGATTGTTCCATAAAGGTGGAATAATTTTGTTTTCAATGCAGTGATTAAGTTGAGTCCCAGTTACACTTTATCTATCAAGAATAAATCACATTCAATTTATAAGAAGAGGTAAAACAAAAAAAAAAAACCTGTATTAATTTTATGGGCAACAGTAACTAGTGAATTTAGCCTGTTTTGGAGCAAAGAGATATGCTTTTAAAGACACACACACACTTTGCCTGGTAGTATCCAAAATGCAGTACAAAATGGGTTAATTTTTCCACATAAAAATTCCAAAAAGAAAATATAAAATAATTCACAGTTGGGTCCTTTGTCTGCTGCTCTTCTGCTGAAGCCAACGTACAAAGACCCACACAATACAAGACAAATCCTGTTTTCAGAGGCAGCTCTCAAATTACAGAAATCCTTTCAGACCTCGCATTCTGGCAAAAAAAAAAAAAAAAAAGATTGCTCTAACGTTCAAAAGAACCAAAGTTTCTTCTGTGTCAAAGCAGATTTTCCCATGCCCATGGTACAAACCACCATCCACACAAAAATTCATTTTTCTTGACTGATGTCTGGAGGTTTATTTGCAGGTCTTCGAGTCATTTTATCTTTTGGAGTGTTTCTCACTCCTCAGATGGTTTTATCTCTATTCATAGAACATATTCACATTTCTCAGAGCTATTTTAGGTCAAAGCTCACTCAACCGCTGGAGGCCCCGTACCCAAACATGGGATCTGGTATTTCACTATGTTTCTTTTTGCCCACCAGTTTGCATAGCGAGAATGATTTTGTTGAATGTCCAAACTTGGTAAATATTTGGATGTGAGTGGGTACCTGCTATTTGTTTACTGAAGACGTTGATTCATACTGGAGACACAGACAAATGAAATACATAATATAGTGCTTATATTTTCCTTTTTAGTCCAGAATCACTGCTTTTTGACTCATGTTATAGAATTTTTGAGGAGTATTGTGAGTCTGTGTCAGTCTCAGAAAATTAACTTGAATCAGTATGTATTACTATAAATCAGTAGAGATGAATTCCTACTGTGGAGGTATTGTGTTGTTTTGTTGATAATGGAGCCACACAGAGCTGTTGTTTTTAACACTGGCGAAGCGACCAGTACTGCTTTTCTGTTTATTGTTTGGAAATTGGTTTCCAGTAGCGTTGCTCTGGGTCTTGGCTGAAATGTCTTCATTCATAATTTTGGCTCAGTGATGGGAGAGTGATCCAAACCCAAAATGGACCAAAATGGGTGTTTTGGCTCTTTGTATAATCCAAGAATGAGCGAGGAACGTAATGTTTTCATACCCATTGTGAAGCTTTTTTTAGGACAAGCATCCATCTCTCTGGTATTCCTCAACCACTTTCCCACAGTCCTTCATGCATGCTTTATTGCACTGTGATGAAGCTTATCTCAAGAGGCTAAAAATAAAGTTGTTTTTTTTTTCTTCTGTCATTATCATCAAGTGCCATTTTATGTTTTGTTTTTTAAATCTTTTTTTATCTTCCTGAATTGAGCCGTTTCAGATGATCTCTGTGTCAATATGTTCTATTAGTTTATAGCTTTCTATTCTGATCTAAATAGCGTAAAAGGTGCTGACGTTTCTGTGCTCTCCCCTTGTTTGCCTCCTCCTTTGGCAGCTGCTGTGATGTTGGCAGTTCTCCATTAAGCCAGCAGGTGATGCTGCTTAACAAACAATGTTGTGATAGAGACACATGAGAAGAGAAGATGAACATCTTCAGCAAAACCAGACAGTCTAGTTTTATTATAAAATGTTACAGCAATGCTCTACATCCAGTCAAGGCCTGCTTTAAAAGTTTGGCAAGAAATGGAATATATCAAAGCATAACACTCATGCAAAAGTGTATCAGTGAAACATGGTTAAGACTGTTTAAAAAATATAATAAAATAATAGCCTATGTTCCGACTTTATATTTAAAGAAATCAAACCAATTAAGTGACCATTTTTTGTTCTAAAATGTCCTCAAATGCAGATATGAGTCGATATTATCTAATGCTGGCTATATTTATGCATTGAGCATCTATTTCCGTGTGTCTTATCAAGTCGGTGTGGAGAGACTGTGTAATGGTTTTTTTGGGTATTGTCTCCATTGGGGACTCTGTCTGGTGAACAAAAATTATGTCACTCATATTGTAGTATTCCAAGTCGTCTGGGGATTCCTAGACATGATTCCAGACATCACCATCAAAAGTTCACTTCTACTCGGAGCGTCCTCCAGTGATTACCTCACTACTAGGTCAGGTTTTAGTGAGTCACTCTCCGGCAATCTCTCCATCTCACGCAACGCACGGAAAAGGAATGCGGCTACAGACCGAAAGATGAAAACAAAAACACATGCTGGAAGAGATACGGAGGAAAATGTGTTCATTTTCCTGTAATGTAGGTTAGATTCCTGCTGACTGTACTTGTCGGAGTGGTTGCTGCAGCTGTAGTGCTTAAAAACCTTCCTACAGTGTGCTATTGTGCCATAAAACAGTTAGTTTTTAAGATTATCTGGCCTCAGACACACACACACACACACATACACACACATGTGCAGTCAGACAGCTTAGTCCTGGCTAGACAGAGTCAGACAAACCCCAAATACTAAGTAGCATCCTGCCAGATTTCCCTACTACAGCACTCTGACAAGCCAGCACAGTAAAGTCTGCTTCGTCCGGGGGTTACAAGCCTGTGAGTCATACTTGGGGAGTCAGTTGGGTAGGAATGCTAACAGGAGACCCCTAAAACCCACACCGGCGGAGACAATGATGTGTATATGTCATAGTCATACAACTCAAATGACTCATCTGATTGGTCCACCATCTGTCTGACTCATTGGTTTTCTAAATACATGTACATAGGAAAGGAACACCACCACGACTAGACGATGACTTAAGGTGAGGTCACGTGGAGTCAGCAAAGCTTGTCTGCCTCTCTGCCATTGTTGTGTCTGAGGGTTTTGGCTTTTTCTTGCTACAGTCATTTTGATAATAGCAATGCTAGAAGTCATGACAGTATTTGGGAAGATCATGGTTCATCTCTTGTTTTGACTAAATGGGAGACAGCGATCAGCTTCATTTATTGGAAGTCGGGCAGGCTGAAATGGCCAGATTTTAGTCAGAATTTCTTTCCTGATTAAAGGCAGGTTTTTGCTCCTGATTAAAAGTTGAAGAAACTGTGCATGTCTTTTTTATGGCCAGAACATGAAAAACAGAACAGAATGTTTCAGAAATCTGGACAAATTAAATAGAATGATAAAATGTTTTCTCAACATCACACACAGAGGTGACACAACAAAACTGAAACATTTGGAAGTGTTTCAACTGACAATGGAAACAAACAAACCCCCAAAGAGGGATAAAATGTATATTATGGCTGCAAATAATGCTTATTTTTTACTGCTGATTGATCTATTGATCATTTTCTTGGTCTATAAAATGTCAGAAATAGGCAAAAACTTTCAGGTTGATGTCTTAAATGATTTGTTTAGCGAACAATATTTGCTTTGCTGCCTCCCACAAACCTGAAAATAGGCAAAGGAGAAATTAGAGGAAGGGATGAGAGAAAAATTACATTATGAAAATCTCAACATCTACATATTATCCTTTAAAAATGTTTATAACATGAACAACTTGGAATTTGTAAAGAAAAATAATGGCAATTTTAACAATATTATGGCTCAGACTATCATTTACACATGTGTATTACAACTTACAGATCACAGTGGATCTACAAAGGCACAAAACATTTAGTAAAAGACAGAATATTGTTATAATTACACTCACTTCTCTTGAGACATTTCATGTTCTTCATATTTGTTTATGTTATTCACACTTTTTGTGGAAGGATTGTTTGTAGATGCAAACATTTTTATGTAGTTTTACTTTTTAATACTAAAGCAAAGAGACAAATTTGGAGTTGTGTCCATCCATCCGTCCGTCCGCCTGTCCGTCCGTCCGTCCATCCATCCATCCATCCATCCATCCATCCATCCATCCATCCATCCATCCATCCATCCATCCA
>JAPQRP010000018.1:17015313-17045586 GCA_037367295.1 Apogon hyalosoma
TCCATCCATCCATCCATCCATCCATCCATCCATCCATCCATCCATCCATCCTCTGGACCTTAAGTTATGCTATATTTTGTTTTCCCCTAAAAGTATCACCTTTCCTTTTCTTCTTCCTGGTGTTTTGGCTTTTGCGGTCACAGCCGTGATGTTTGGCAGGCCTCTGGGACGACGCGGTCCCATAAGGCAGCGCATCGTGCCGATCTGATGTCACAGAGGTGAAGACTGTTCACTTTACATCTGGGTCTAAAGGGGTGGGGATCTGCTGAGTTAAGGCCTTTTGGAAAGCAGAGGACAAGGTGTCATTGGGCCCCTGCATGAATATGAAATAGCGACGCCCATGATGTTGATTCACACTCCAGACAAATACTGTCAGCTAAGGCTAAACACATTTAGCATTTTTTGATTAGCACTCAGTGTGAGTAAGACGGCAGAAAGTTGCTGTGCTCAGTGATGTTTGTTGTGATTACTAATGGCAGGTTTTCTGTGTGTGATTGATGGCAAGAAGCTGTCAGCAGTTCCAGTTATGATTCAGCTCTGTTTAATCGTGTTACCAAACCAAGAGGGATTCTTTTTCACTGACCGCATTTTCTTCATTTTCACTGATGTGTTTATATAGTTTCAGCTGAAATATACATCTTCTGCTACATTAAACCATATTTACTGTCATTTATCTGATCAGCTGTTTGTTGAAAGCCAAAGTAAGGCATAAGAATGAGGAGGTTTCCAGTCCTACTCTAGCTCATCCTCTCCTTTCATTTGGAATTTCATAGAAAACCACATCAGGACTTTTTCCATTTCCTTCCAACTTTAACCCTCCACACCCCCTCCTCTCTATTCCCGTAACTGCTGCAAGTAGGATAATGAGGGGATTGGTTTTTGGAATTGCTGCAGTATTGGCAAACATGATAGAGAAAGTGTCAAGATATGAGAAAACAAAACAGGAGCTTTATTGGAAATTGTCCAATTAGAAACAGATACAGGACAATAAATATAGTACATATGGAAGATCAGAGGTTAATGTGTGTTTTCTAGATTGGACAAAAAAAAAAAACGTGTCCACATAGGTCTTCATACTGTAAGTTTGTAGACACACACATTGACACTCATTACACAATAGTAATGTGCATACAATACACACACACACCCACACATGCATACACTCACAGCACTCGCCAGGTTAGTGCTGGCCTCCTCATGCAGAGTCTAGACAGGAAGCTGGACCATGCCAGATTAGGGATTTTCTCCCTCACACCCTCACACCCTTATACACACACACACACACACACACACACACGCACACGCACGCCCACACGTGCACACACACACACACACACACACACACACAGTAGACAGTCGTCTTCTTTTAGATACTCGTCTGTGTGTACTGTGTTCTTGAATGTGTGTCAGACAAAGGGAAAAGCAAAAAGCAGAGACACTGACAGCTCTGTGTGTATTATGTGCCTGTGTGTGTTATGTGCATGTCTGTCTTTGTTTGAACAACTCACACACAAAATAAAAACCATCTCAGCCACGAAGAAACACAGATTCCATGTCAAAAGCTATTTTTTCCTCCACTCTATTACTAATCTTTCCTCGACTTTCCATCCATTGCAATGATGAGTCTGAGGCACAGTGTGAAAAGTTCAACTTGTCCTTCCCAGGTACAGCAGCGCACAGCATCCTGTAGTGCTTAGCTAAATTAAACCGAGCCCCTACTGTTCTCATCTGCTCACCTGTAGGCCCTGCCAGGCCCGGCCATGACCTTTGAACCCACACAGATGGGTCTGCATAATAAGACACGGGCACACACGGCTAAGTGCCATCTTGGACATATTTGATGGGTAGCTATATAGATGTAAGGAAGTCTGAGTGTTGTATGCGTTGGGATGCTAATGTGTTGACCTTTCTGAACAGGTGATAGTGTGTGAGAATGTACGTGTTTTATTTTTCTCTTTGTCTGTTTGACTGAGCTTTTAAATGAAAGTATAAATACCAATGGAGATGTGCTCCTCATGTACACAGTCTCTGTGTGCGTCTTTGGCCTGAGGCCAATGACCTTTGTGCCTCGTATATGGCAGGATGGGCTGTACTTTTCACTCTAACGGTATGAATATGCATGACCTCCTGGCTTGTTAGACATGGCAGTAGAGAGATGGCTTATAAAAGGCTAACACACGACTGAAACTGTGCTGATTGAAACTTTAACCAGAATGCAACAAACTAGGTTTACCAGCACCACAAAATGTGCTGTTTGTAAAGAAAGAAATTATTTTTCTTTAAGGAATGTTTAACCTTCAGGTGAATACTACTGTTTGTTGACATGCATGTGTGCTCAGTTTGAAGGTACTAAACTAATATCTGTAAAAAGAAGCACTGTGTGATCAGTGTATCAACTGAAATTAACACATTTCTACGTATGAAAAAAGTCTCCTTGAGTTTGACTGAAAACAACTCCACATCTCCGGCCAAATTACTAGAATAAATGTAGGCATGAATAGTTTCACACTTCAAAACCAAAAACATTTTAACATCAGCATTTCTAGATTTCTGTTTTAACAAATCCAATGTGTTTATGGTTAGTGTGGAAGATGCATAAATGAGTAGCTGGATGTGTTCCCCAGTCTCTATAATATAGTGACCGAAGTATGGAGATATTTAACATGTTATTGTTTTGTTCAAACATGGTTTCACACAATGTTTTCATTCATTGGCTGATGTAGATGGAACAGTTGAATAGACAATGATGATGATGATGATTTTAAGGCAAGAGGAAGGACCGCAACACCAAAATGAATCAGATCTTGTAATTAGGGTTACAGATGGTCTGCTGGTCCATCTTTAAACTGTCACTCCATCATCTCAGGTCAAATAGAAGGTTTGATGTTTATCATATCAGATGTTTATTGACAAATCACTCACCTGCCGAATTAGACTTTTGCAGTCGATGTTACATGTAGGTCGGTGACTCTGCTTCTCAAGGCTTCACGAAATGTACCATTTTACAGAGTCAGTAAACTAGTGCTTAGCATTAGCTCGCTCTGACCCCTTGACCTCCATTGTTCTCCCAGTTTTATCCAAATATGGTCACTCACGTCCCCCAAAAGCAATATGACCAAATTGCAAACTGCTGGCTTCAAAACAATAGTTCAGAAAGCAGCGACATCACAGTTCCTCCATCAGTAATTATTTACAGTCTATGTTTTAGTGTCAGATAACTTATTCCAAAGTCAGCTGGCCTGAAAATATTTGCAAAGATTAAAAATGACTACCATTACATGTACTTTAGTTATAACAACCAAACTGCAATCATCAAACTAAACAATAATGACCTAAAACGAAAACTTGTTAGAATTAGGGATGCAAACTAAATCCACTATCCACCTATTACCACCTATTATCCACGTAAAGACAGAAAAACTACATGAGAACATACATTTATGTATGTGTTTATATGAAACATATTTTTTGGTCACTAATGTCGGCATTATATTTATCTGTTACTTGCAGAAACACACAATAGCAACATTTCTTCCCTGGTGATTGGGTTTAGATCTTAGATTCTGTTTAAAAAATATGTTGTTTTCACCTGCATTTCGCCTCCTGACATTAAATATTTGGTGTTGACACAAAGCAATGCTGTGTTTTCAACATTTTAATGGGTTTAAAGTGCTATTTCTAGATGGACGTCATCTCCATCCAAGTCCTTCTGTTCGACACCACCTGAATATATGAGCATATTTACACCTTGTCTTGGAGAATATATGACATATGTGCACTGGTCACCGCTGCATTAACAATATATTTCATCTCCTTCTTGGTTCCGTCTGTGAAACGGTCCCCTTCATTTCCCACATGAGTGGTTTTCTTATCATCTCAGCCCCTTCTCGCCTGCCCCAGGGGCTGAGTTAAAGCCGATAAAACACCCAAATATTCTGTTAAACATGGGCGGCCTCTGCCATGTGGCCGCTCCCTGCAATGCCTCCTGGGTAATTATGGTAATAACTCAGCCGTCAGAGGCGAGGCCAGAGGACCTGGGACGACGAGGTCAGACCGGAGAGCCCGAGACGAGAGAAGTGACAGCGGCGTAAGCGGGGCGGAGGGGTCAAGGTGAGGCAGGTGGGGCTGGCATGTCGCTATCCCATAAACCCTTGCTGTCACATCAGAGGCCGCTGGATGTATGTGGACATTCCCACTCATCTGTCCTCCTCAACAATCAAGATGCTGATGAGGGATGATGATAAGTGTGTGAGAGGCTTGGTTATTTGTGCAACCTTGACTGACAGACGCCTGGCTGGTGGTCGGAGGGAAGGTCACAACGTTCCTGTTGAAACTAGAGACCGCTAATTGTTGTGAGGCGTTTTACAGCAATGACAAATATTGATTCGAGTTTGAAAAGCAGCTTGGGTTGTCCACCATATTATTATTATGGGTTTTTTTTTTTCTTATTGAGACAGTCAGAAAATTGAGAAAGGCACAGGACAAAATGTTCTGGAGAGAATCTGATCCATTATGGGAACATGTGGTCCCAGAAACGGAGGTGTACACCATTACTTTCAGAAATTAAAATCGACTCTTTTGTATTCTCCGTATTGTCTGACCGCTTGCACACTCTGACTGCAAGCTCTTCGTATGATGAATAACTGAGAAAGAAACAGAGCAGGCTCAACTTTTATACGTTTTTTTGCAGACGATAAATCTACATTAATCCGCTCTTGTTAGCATTTGCTTGAATTTGCACTGTATTTTCCTGCGTTCACATTGAGCCGTATTCTTTTAATACAAACACTGACCTATTTTAAATGGCTGAAACAGATGTTTTAGTGTATCATTCAAAGTAATGACAGCTTAAAGCTATTAAAAACAAATTCTTTACAAAGTAGAAGCACACAGTGTTCCTTTTTCATAGCCTTCTGTATTTTGTGTGTGTTGCCGAACCGTTCTCTTACATAACCTATATTTAGACTCAACGTTATGCTAGAAGAACAATGACAGAAACACAATATTCCCCCATATTCAGTCCAAGTTCTGGTTCAGGGGGGGAGACCACAGGAAAATGTTACCATTCAATCACCATTTTGGTTTCTTCAGCATTTTTTAATTTCCTTGAACCTTACATTTTCCCCTCTTGTGCTACTCCTTCATCGCCCAAGCCAAGGCTTTGTCTAGGTCATTACAGTCTCTTTGCATAGAAATATCCTCTCTAAAGTATAAATTTGACATGAAGTGGACTGAAGTGACAAGTGTAATAATTTCCAGTTACACACATATCCATTTAAACTGAAGTTTAATGTAAAAGTGATCAGCGCCAGAGCTATTATCACTGGCATGCAGATGTCAGGGAAAATGAGAACGCTGCATTTAGGGAAAGTGTGAGTAAAAATCTAACACCACACTGCGACGAATAACCCCACAAGGCACCAGGAAGCTCTCCACTGAAGTTATTTTGAAGCTTGACCAGTATTAGTATTGATAGATATGGACTCAACCTTAATTTTGCTCCATGGACTATAATTCTTATTTCTGTTTTAAAGTATAAGCAACTAAAGAGCCAAGCCTCAAATATCACAGTTCAGGTCCAATCAGTGTATTCCTGCCAAGCGTTATTGAATCCTTATTCATGCTTACGTAGTTACATACGGTTTATTCACTGCCATCCACCCTGCGGTTCATTGAGACCCCTGACCTGCAAACAACTATAAATATTTATTTGCGTCGGCTTGTCTAAAAATAACTGTATTACAATGGAGTGTCCTGGAGCAGGTCCAGGAGAGTTGTGCAGCGAGCAGTAGTCAGCATTCAGAGTCTGGCCTCTGCGTCCAGAGAGAGATAGGGCAGTGTCAAGAGGCAGACATATTGATAGCTTTGTGGTCAACAGGAAAAAAAGTCACTTAGCAAGGGATCCTTAGGGTGTACGGGTGTATTTCTGGACTGGACAGAGGGAAACATGGGGCAGATTGGAGTGATGCGCACAGGTTCTCGAGTAACATCTATAAACACCACCCTGGTCTTTTTCCGAAATCACAGAAAAGAAAGCAGCAAGGTTACACATATTGTAAACCGTGTAACAGAGCAACTAAAACCAGGTAGAAAATAGAAATAAATAAACATGTTCATATTTACACTAAAACTATAAAATAATAGGATTAAGACACCACAGAATGAAAAGTACAAGCAGTAAAATGAGTTACCAGGATGTTTTTTGGTTCATTTTACTGCTGTGTTAATGTGTACATTGTATTTTACTGCTGCAGATGTTTAAGAATGAGTTCATTCAACCACTTTATAAACCGATGTGTACTTTAATCAACAGCATCATCACATCTGTAGCCTCATAGCATAATTACTAATTTGCTAAGTCATATTTTTTCAGGTTATAGCCTATGATGAAAAATGAAGCAGCAGTGTCAGGAGAGTAAAGTTATCCATATCACAGTTTGGTCAAAAATACAACTTAGGTGATCATGCCATGAGGCTAACGAGTTTGTAACTTCCTTGTCCAGTCTGTCTTTTCATGAGCTCAAATAGAAACAGCCCTGTTCAGCTTTAGGACAATGCACTTTCCAGCTAAAAAGCAAGGATTTTAAAGGGTTTATTTATCATTAAATGAGGAAATTTTCTCGACTCATAAAAGCATATTTTATCCTTGAGTTCATCACAAACATACACAATCAAGACGTTTCCATTGACAGAGAAGAGATGAAAATGATGATTCGAGAAGTAACTTAAGAGGATTATAAAGTACAACATTTGCCTCTGAGATGTAGCACAGCTCCATAAAACAGACAAATATACAAGCTACAGTACTGAAGTAAAAGTACTTAGTTACATTCTACCACTGTCAATAGTGGCATCCTGTCAAAAGATGAATATATCGGGATGATGTGAAGTTTTAGACATGAGCGCTAAATTATTTTATACTGAATGAAAAACATCACTGCCAACTAAAAAAAATTAATCACAGTTTAAATAATAATCCTTCAGTCTCATTCAACAAGCCCAATGATGGAGAGGAGGTTCTAATAATGATCTGATCTAATTATTTAACTCCAGCATTCATAAAGCTTCACTGCGTTTGCCATCGTTAGGCAGAAATCCCATGATACCCTTCAGTTTTATTGTAATTTAAGTGGTGTGAGCAGACATGAGACTTCTGCACCTCCTCTTTGCTCTGTTTACCTCCAGTAGAAATTCTGGCCTGGAACAAGAGGTTTTGGCTGATTTTCCACTTTTCCATGAAGCAGCACCAGGTCATGTTTCTGTAAGTTCAGGCTTTTGATTTGGACCAAAAGGAGAAAGCTGCAGAAAAACATGATCTATGGTGTTTTTTACATTGATTTGAGACCTGTAGCTGTGAAAATGTCCACCTCAGAACTGTTATTTACAGAAGTTAGTACTCAAAGAGCTCTAATTTTCACATTTACAGTAGTAAAATTCAACATATACATTAATTCAGCATGTTATTTTTATTTATGGAAGCTCTTCTGTGTGTGAAATACAGCATATAAATAAACTTACATAATATGAAGGCAAAAGTATTGACTTGGACCATTTCACTGCACTATGACTTCTTTAGCCCTTAAAGACCTATAGCTATTATTTTGGAGACTTCATAATGATTTTTTTCTGTACAACTAACCTTTCCAGCATGATTTACAACCCTTTCTTGTAATATTATCCTCTGTATTTTGCATTTTTCCGTGAAAATCCAGTATTTTTCATATATTTGATTGATTGATCATGCAGCGTTCATATAAGTAAATTCAAAGGTTATTGAATCAGAATAGAGAAAACTGAAGAAAAAGGGATTTTTTTTTCCAACAAAATATATCATTAACTGAATGTGAAGACAAGTGTTTCCAACCAACATCATTTGTCAAACTACATGGGTTTTATTGGTGAATCAGTGTTTGTAGAAGATGATGGTGTTTCTATGTTCATGTCCAAATGGGTCATATCTGATGACCATGAAAAGATGAGAAACCGCATTTTCACCTGAATTATTTATGTGTATTGATAGGATTAGTGATTAGGAAGTTATTCGAAAAGGACTGGCTCACACTGCAGGTTCCCTCAGTTTGTACTGAATTGGAGACGTCCAGTTTTTCTTACTGTGCAGCTGAAACCTCTCCAAAACCATCTGAAACTTACCACATCTTTATCATTAGGACAATTTAAATCTTTAATCACTTCTTATTTTGCGTCCAACTGCTCTTGTTTTTAAGTAGATGTCTTTGTTTTTTGTTCATCTTTATGACTTTTACTTTTTGGTATTTCTGATATAGCATTGTATATTTCAAATATATTGTGTTTTAAATCCATAATTCCATCTTATTTTACCTCCAGCTGCTCCTGTTTTTAAGTAGACTTTTCTGTTTTTAATTAATCTTTGTCGTTTTTACTTTTCGGTATTTCTGATACGTCTTTTGTATGTTTCAAATGCTTGGTTTTGTCTCGGCTATATTGTAAATGAGGTTGCTTCCTCAATATATTTCTGATTTTAAATGAAGGTTATGAATGAATGAATGAATCGACATTTTAGATTAGTAGATGCTATGAGTTTCTGACTTTTCAGAGTACATTTTGTTGATAACCTACATACTATTACTTACAGTAAGCATGTTTCAGTTGCAGTAGTTAGATTGGTACTGATCTATTTCACTGTCTTTTCTGAAAACACAAATGTGCGAGCACACCTATTTTCCCATAGCAACAGCCCAGACTAAACACACTCGAGCCAGAGACAAACAGATTCAGCCTCAGATCGGTGGTAGATAATTTTATTGTCTTCGTATTGTCTTCATTCTTTGTGCCAACGCTGTGTGCCAGTCGATATCAAACTGTCTGCTAGTCCGACTCAGTATGAGACACAAGTCGCACTCTGCAACTTGTGCCTCTCCTCCCCAATCCCTCCTTCACCCCCAGAATGCAATAAATGTCCGGCCATCATTTATTTTAATTCACTCCCCTCTTGCACAGATGAAATGGATTTGTAACCTTGTAGGACAAGGACGTGCATGCCGTCTGCCGTCAGTTGCTGAGTTATTCTCTATTCTTCTAGCATAGAGAAAGAGAGAGAGAGTGGGAGAATGAGAGAGAGCGAGAAAGAGGCCCAATGATGAAGAGAAATAGTCTGGCATGCAAATTGCTGGCTGCCATGTCCAATGAAGAGGCCTGGCGGAGATTGTCACCGTAGAAACTCTGGACAGGGTTAACGAGGCTGAGGGAGAGACAGAGCTTAAAAAGACAGCGGCGGCCGAGGAGGGGAGAGGAAAGAGTCTGAACTAAAGAGAGAGTGTGATTTATTTGCCAAATCAAGGCCCGATGAGTGGGTTATGGGTAACCTAATGAGAAAGAGTGTTTGGGGGTTGGCTAATTGGACGTGACCAAGTGGGAGAATGCAAAGAACAGCCAGAGACGAGGTTTGGGTGGCGTTCATCACCGAGCTGGCAGTAGTCTGACCAAAAGCATCGAAGTCAAACAGTAAAGAAAGAAAAAACAAGTGTGATGCAACAATTTACAGACAACTCCCTCCTCTTTCAGCAAATACCTCAGACTTAGACAGACTTTACTGATCCACAAGGGAAATTATTTGGTCACAATAGCTCAGTTGCATAGAAAATCACTCTTTAAAAAACACTAGCAAAAAAGAAAAAAAAAACAGAGCTTTTACTTTCTACCTTGTTGATCATTACAGAGATTTTTCTCTTATGTCTGTGAATACAAACTTTTTGCTACCGGATCTTTTTTTATTAATGCATTGATCATAAAAACCCTTGAACAATCACCATCATGAGTCCATTCTGTGTCTGTATTGTTGCTTGAAAACCTCTCCTTGTTACTGTTGCGCACATGAATTTTCCTGTAGTTCAGAAAAAAAAGAAAAAAAAAAACATCTGTAAAATGCATGACAAATCCACTCTTTCAGTAATAAAACAGCAACCTTCACTTCCTCAAACCATGACTAGACATTCAGGAATGTCATGATGCCCACTAGAGGGTAGTATTTAACTACAGGCAACATTTAATATTTATTATTCATAATCTGCTTTGCAAGATGCATTCACTGCTTACATCTCTACATTTATGGCTTTGTTGAGTTTTAATTGTGTGGCCATTACCCATCAGTTATACATTTAATACCCATAATAAAAAGCTCACAGAGTTTATCAAATTATCTACATAATAACAATAATCTAACTTTTTTCTTCATACTACATTCCTTTTATCCTTGAGTGTAGTTTTTCTTTATCAGGATAAAGTTTGTCCAGTAAAATCAGTTGTTATTGTTGTTGTTGTCAAACAATGTGTGTATTTAATTCTTGCCAAATAATTCATTATATTTGCATTTGTGTTTATTTCTTTATTAGACAGGGACAATTCTCTTTAATCAACAGAAACACAAACTTTACAGAAATTTAGGACAAATTATCATCTGTTGTCCTTGGCATGAAAACAGAAACAACTGATAAAAGAGTGATATTGAATTATTACAGAAGTACATAATTGAATTATATTTATTTAGTCTATGTCATGAATTGAATTAACATTAAAAATATTTTAAACTGAATTGATATTATATTTTTGAGAATCATGTATTAAATGTGATCATATTGCTCTAAGATCAGGAGTTTGTTTTGTAAAGTGAGATAAACTTGCTGCCGTCTGTTACTAAATAATATTGGTCAAGCCTGTAGACTTCTTTGGTCTTTTTTACTCTCATATTATAGTTTTAATAGAAATGATTCCCTTTTTATACACCATTTAAATTTTACTCCACGTCTCGTTTCCACATACATTATATAGTTTATTAAATCAGCCTAATATTTTAGAACCATGGCGTCTATCCTTTGTGTTGAATGCAGATCCTCTTAGTGATGACATTTCCTTTGTGTGTCTGCTGAAGTCCTTGGAAATGTTTGTGTTGCATCCATTTGATCGCCACAGCATCTCTCTCATTTCATGAGTGCAGCGGAATGCACATTTGAAATGGGTTAGGACACAAATGGGATTAATGCTTGCAAGACATCTCCTAAAGCGTTTCCACCTGTAATGTTGTTTGCAGATGCACTAAATGAGATGTCTCAGCAGGAGTAAAAGTCCCTGCATGTTGAGCTAACAGAAGCAGGCCTGCACCGGGCTGCACTGTGACCCTCCTGATGCAGCTTCCGATAGGATGTAGCGTATAGGGAAAGAGACAACATGGGAAATGTGATTACACGGTTGCCTAATGTAAGGGAATCTCATTTGTTTTGTTGGTCGTTTGATTGTGCCTTTCTGCGCTGGCAAATTCAAGAAATGCCATGCAGATGTGGATGAGGGCGAACAGTCCCTGTTACCACCCCATCGAGGTGCACTGACTTTGAAACCAAAAACTTCTGTAATCATAAAGCATGAACAGGAGAAGCTAATTTAAATACAACCACTGTGTGTGAATGAGTACATGCATTCCTCTAAAACCACAGTGGGATTCTTTTCCTTTTTCGTGCATGGACAAAAATACACCATGCTCTAAACATAACAGTGTAAAATCTGGAATCTAGTATCAGGGAGCAATGCAGCCGAGGTCCCTACGTGGCATTATGACATAAGGTTTTCTATTAAAGGAAAAGACTTTCCTAACCAAGATGAATGAGTGATATCGAGCTCTGGCATGAAAAACGAGGGCTGAAGTGTCGCAAGTGTTTTATGACAGTCCCACGGGTCCTTATCTCTCATAACCCCTGACCCCTCGACCTTTTAAACCACAAGGGTGATTACAAGTGGCCGGCCAATGGAATAACTGCTGTACTATGGCCATTAGAGGACTGTTTCACACAAGCTGATGCTGGGGTAAAGACAGTAAGTTCATGCAGAATTAGAGCAAAAGGGGTTGATGAGAATGAGTGGAGATAGCGGGCTTGTGGAATGTATTGAAATGAGAAAATGTAACATGAGGTAATTTTGCAGGAAGGAAAACGAAACTTCAGAACAAGAAAAGCTCAGTTTAGACATGAGTTCTGTTTTCAGAAGGGCTCGGTACTGAACGGTGATATTTATGGCTCTTAGATTAGACAGATACTGAGTGTAAAAAAAAATGCATAATAAGAGTTATAATAAGACAGATAAAAGCAAATCTTATCAGTGTGGGTTCATGCTTACACACAAGTTTAATGCATTATTTTTTATGTCAACAGATGAATTCAAGTTGTGTTAAATAGATTCATTTTGTATGCTGTGAAACTGGTTTGGGCGGTAAAACGCTTAACTTGAGTTGAAACAGGCACATTCTGGTAAATAGATTAATGTTGTTTTAATGTATGCACACATATAATGGTATCACATAATATCAGCCTTTATAATTAACATCAGATATTGACAAATAAAGCTTTATTCGCATGGCACTAGTGTAACCTGTGGACTCTAGTGATTTGTAATCATTATGGAGGTCACCTGTGATCTTCACCACAAGTAAATCAGCCATGTTTGAAGTTTGTAAAGTAAAAATTCCACCAAAAATGGTCTTCCTACCATATTTCAGCCAAACACAGACATCCTGTGATCATACTAGTCCCACATGAATCAACATATCTGTGAGTAGTCTCCACATTTATTCAGTCTTCTTCCCGGTCAAAGGCTGTTTTAGGTGATGACATATAAACGTTTTAAAAGTGTTTTTGGTGCAAATTCAGTAGCATGGATATACACTGAAAGCAAACCTGAGATGGATGACATATGGAAGGAGATAATGTCAGTAAATTTGAGAAAAAAAAAAAAAAACACCAATTTTCGGGGATGATTTCCAAATCACAGGAGGTTATACTCCATGCAAACATGATGTTGATTTCATTCCATCAGTGACAGTGGCTGCTGTTAATTTGTTGTGTGATATTTTGCAATGTTGTAAGATTGATTGTGTGTCCATTCAGAGATGTGGTGAAGGTCTGAAAGACTTTAAAACAGTGAGGAATTATGTGTTTATTTGGCAAAAAAAAAAACCAACTACATAAATAAAAGTAAGACAAAATAACACAACTGTACAATTACTTAATTTCTCATTTGTTTATGTCATAAAAGTCCTTTGAGTGTATAAAATACTAAGGAGCTGATAAATAAAACTAAAGATTTTGTTTTAATGGTATGAAAAAAGGATCATTTACAAACTAGTATCAGTATCGGGAGTGTCATCGAGTATTTCTGAGCGATTCCCAGCCCTTGTTAGCAGTGCGTCTGTGTTGTTTGCGTCTCATGGCGTGGCCTGCTGTCTTAACCGGTCAGCAGAGTGATGAGCAGAGGTCTCACTCGCCGCTCATCCGCCACACCTGTCAGGTAACCGACTATGATATCTGTTCCTCATGGGACGCATAACTGTGTGACACTGGCATTTTTCACCACAGGCTCTGACAGCTTACAGCAGCGCTGACCATTAAAAGCCCCGGGCAGGTAGTCGTTTATTGAACGCCAACATCGAAATGGAAGAACGGTTGAGTAAAGAAAAGATAGATTTCACTCGGTTTTGGGTGTTTTTCAGGCATGATTGTGCACAGGTAAAGACAAGACATAGATGACTGTATGTAAGTTTCACCCTGCTGCTTTGATTAGTTGTTTGTTTACAGACAGGATGCATTTTGGGTAACTGATGTACACGTGTAACTGGCTACTGGAGATGTACATCATTTTCCGTAACATTGCAGTCTGAGATTAGTACGGGTTCCCAGGGGTCTCGCTCGTCACTCCATTTCCTAAATTGACAGCTGGAGAAACTCTATTCCACCGGACGTGATAAACGACACGGGGCGTCAGAGGACTGCGTCAGTGAAGAGAGAAAGGAGTGATAAATGGGGGAGGTTGGGAGGAATCAGGGCAGATGAAAGTTGTTGGGCACTGAAAAATGACTGACAGCTCATTACCAAAATCTGACCCTCTGTATTTTCTTTTCTTTTTCCTGATTTCAAACCTGTTCTGAATACAAACACAAATGTCAACTAATCCTATGTCTTCTAAGTGTCTGGGTTTGTTTTACTAATGCATTGTAGAATAAAGGAAAATTAAAGGATAACAGAACATAATGGCTGCTGTATATTCAATGAACCTCTGAATACTCTCATAATATGCAGCAGCCTATGTTCAGTACACGTTATAGTGTCTGCTATTCCTGCTTCCTTTATTCATTCATTATCATTTTTAAGACAGTTGATCTCAAAAGTAATGATGGAGTGATTTTAAGCTGTAACATGCAGAAAAAAAACAATATATCTTACATTTTTTTGACTAATTGAAGTAGCTTCCATGATTTAGGAAGGTTTTGGTTTGGTCGTTTCATCGCCACAAGCAGCTTCACCTTGTCCTGCTGGAAGTTTCAGACATTTTTCAGTTCTATTTTTGACCATACGGACCTTTGCACTGCACTTCAGTTACTGTTTTGGCACCATCTTTGTCCATTTTTCCTTATTCTCTATGGTATAACCTCTTTGTCATTTACATTTATAGCGTATACAAAGCTGTAAGTCACCCATCAGGACATTAGAAAGCTCAAAGAAACCCTTGAGATTGCCAGTTGGCATTGCTTTATTGAGTATTTTCCCCCAGTACTCTTACTAGCTTCTTGCAACCTCACTCAATTTAGTTGTTTTAGCCCCCTATGGCCGTGTTGCTGATTTTGAATAAGTGCTCAGGGCAAGAGGGGTCAGCTGCAATTTCAGCCGTAGCTAAACTGGTCTATTCTAATGTGAGATCTGAGGTGACTTTGACTTTTGATTAATGACAGTTCTCCAAAGGACATATCACCAGCAAAACTTTCCCCAGCATGAAAACCACTTCCAGTAAAAGAAGAAAACATCTATATCTTTATGCATACGCAATTCAGCACTGACTGTCTGCATTCAGTGTGAAATAACACCCAGGTGCTGTTACAGGAGGCAAACACTGAAAGTGTTTGTTATTAAAATATTTGTACTTCTTGGGCCCCAAAGGCCCACTATGCCTTTTCTCACTTATGCATATTTCCATTATAGTGACATCAAGCAAACAGAGAAACGCTGCTGCCGCTTCTCTCCTGTTCTCTCCATCTCTCTTGAGGGCTTCTCTCACAGGCTGTGAAAACAGCAGCCCCAGGGAGTATTCGTATCCCATGAGCCCTTGGGGCAGAGGGCCCGAGGACATGCTATGGGGATGTATTGAGGGGTGTTGTGGGAAAAAGCAGCGCTGTGCTTCTCAATCTGAACAGTATAGATAAATGTAAAGCAGATAAATGTTGAATGGAATTAACCCATTTGGGATTTTAACAAAGAAATGTACTGTAGAGATAATAGAGCGAAGAGGGACCAGTAAATAAAAAATAACAGAGATTTAACCAGTAAAGAAACAGTGGAAACATATTCATAAGAGTTCACAAGAGGTCAGGATAAATCAATTTTATACATGACATACTTTGAAGAGTCTAGAATGTGCACTCTTAATGGTTACTGAAAAACAACTTATGAGCTAAGACATACATATGTCCACATTGTGCATGTTCTTGAGTGTTTTTATATATTCTTTTTGATCTAGCCGACAACTACTTGTAAGGAAAATGTCATTATGTGCACATAATGACAATAAACATTCTTGAATCTGGAAGAAATATACATTTTATCCTGAGCATGGATATGTGTAAGGCGTACTGTGATATGTTTTTTTCTTTTTTTTTTTAGCCTTATCCTAATCATATGCAAAAGTCAGAGTGGAATTAGATTTATTTTGGTAGGATTTATGCTCATGTAAATAATGTGTTGAGTCATGTATTAATTGGTGTATGTGAGAGGAGAATCTTGAATGTCATTTGGTGAGTATTTAGCTCCGATGACAGATCTTAAGGATGTGATGTGACAAAGGTTTCCATGTTGTTTGATGAATTTTAGCCGTAGTATGAGATGTAACCCAAACACTACAATAACGTTGCCCAGTAAAGTATCACAAATGATAGGTTTTATACAGTTTTGGTATGTTTTTCTTATATTGCATGTTGCTTGTCACATACAGATGGGTTAAACCTAGGATTAGGGACAAATTAAACAAATTAAATCAAATATTTGACTAGAATGGTATGTGTGTCCAAAATAAAACATTCATTCATAAAACAGTCACTTATTCAAATATCCATGGCCTCCATGGAAGAACAATTGATAAATCTAGATAATTAACTCCTTTCACGCGATATTTGAGTTCTTCTTAGTTTTCTCATTATAATTTTGTCAATTTCAACACAAATGGGCTGAAAAAAAACAAAAATCTAGATTGTCCTTAAATTGGGAGAAGCCCAGTGTTGTATCGTGTACAATATTAAAAACAAAAGTGCAGCTGAACATTGAAAGTAAAACAGTAAAAAAAATAATAATAATAATAAGTAAATCATGTTCTTGCCTGGATACAAACACGCTGCACGTCAACATTGCATTCTAAAATGGATGTTGATTAGTACTCTAAGCTACTGTGGAGTTATTGGACCCAGGAATGTTTCAGATGGTAATATTTTAGACTGTAGACAAAAGCCAGATGTTTGTGGGTTTTTGGGTTTCCTGTGAGGAGGGGTCTTTGAAACCTGCCCCAGATCTCAACTCAGCTGAACAAGTAGAGGAGGTTTTGGATAAACGTGTTGGATGACACTCTCCAACGCATCATTAAAATGGTAAATGAGGGAAGGATCTCGTAGAAGAATGGTGTTCATGTCCTACAGCAGAGTTCACAGGCTCTAGAGTCAACGTCAACGTGCAGCTTCAACACCATTTCAATTCTGGTTCTTGAACTGGATCCATTCAGGATTCTTGGAGTAAACAAGCAAGAACATTGAGAGCTGACTTAAGTCACAATGTAAACAGATGATAATATGGTAATATAATCCACTTTATGACCTTTTGACTTCAAATTATGAACTTTTTTCTTTTATTTTGTTTATCATTTATTCTTGCATTCAACCATTCACGATGTCTTTTCCACTAGTTTCTCAGATTTGAGGCTTTTACACATGGGGGTGAGATGACTTAATTGTATGAAAATGCAAAGAACCACCAATAAATAAATTGCAGCAGAAATATACACACTAGTGATAATGCAAGTTTGCAACATTTGCGATACATTTTTGATAAAAAAGATTTAATACATTTGCTCCAGCCATTCAACAAAACTACAAATAGATTAAACATCATCTAGAGTCTCATCTCATCTGCAGCTGCTCCACACGTTGTCCTTCACTGTGGGTAGAAATCAAGAGTGTTATTGTTGTCGTCCATGTCGCACAAATACAGTAGTTGATGCCTTTATTCACATAGGGAACGTGAGGAGCTCTTAAAAAATAAAACTCTGAAAGCTCTTGTGACATAAGTAATAGTTAAAGATATATTATCTATCTATCTATCTATCTATCTATCTATATATCTATCTATATATATATATATATATATATATATACATACACACATGTATACATATATAATTATGTGCAAATTATTGTGTAGGTGTGTAAAACTTTTAAACATTTTTATTTTCTCCCCATTCTGTCTTTCCAACTTAAATGCACAAAGGTTTACACTTCAGGTCAAGGGAAAACCTATATATATTTTTTATTACTATTATTCAAGCTTCTAGTTTCTCAGCCAGTTTATTTTTGGTCAAAATGCTCCTAACAGTACAACATTAGGTTCATAAACTGGCACAGCACTGACTATTTGGTAGAAAAGGACCAACAGTGGTCTAACACCTTATGTTGTGTTTTGTTTTTTTTTTCTTTCATTTGTCACCTCAGTATATGTTGTAACTATAAACAAAACAGCCAATTCTCAAGGAGGTTCCATTGTAAAAATCTAAAAAATACATTTAATCCACAAGTGTAAAAAAAAAAAATCTGTCATCCAGAAATCTGTTTACTGAGTTTATTTCCTCTTTAGAAAATGAGGGACGGTGCTATGTCTGCGATGGAGACCAGTGGTTTTACCGTAAGACTGTTGGATTGTGGGACAAAGGTCTCTGTGTCTGTACTTTCCTGTATGATCTTATTATCTGTCAGCCAATTTAACAGAGAGGCCTTTGGGGAGTGACAATGGGGATGTAGGGGAGGAGGAGGGGACGCCCTCGTACACACACATGCAGACACACACCTCTGCTCTAATTCACACTGACCTCTGCGGCCTCTCCACAATGCCTGTTTTCGTATTTGATAGAAAAATCGATGCTCGCTGGCAGAGAACAACCTCCATGAAGAATTAAAACAAGGGAAAGTGTTGGTAGCGGTCAATCATTTTTCTGTCCACTAACACTACACTTACTAATGTTACGGTGAATAAATGTCATTCGCCTTTCACAAACTTTCTGTCACCCTGAAATGAGGCCAGAGATCAGGCTCAAACAGAGAGTGGATGGATGACCGAGGAAATATTTGATTGCTGCCAAAAATTCATCGCAAAAACAGACAACTGCTGAAATTACTCCCATGTATTTATCAATTTTCTGGCAGAAGAATCAAATTATGTTGGTGATGGAATTTTTAAAAGTTATGAAATATTGGAAAAACTTCTTCTTTATCTTTAAACTCTTTCAAACTGTGTCTTCTAAGTAACGATCAGTGCTACATTATGTAATTAAAAGTCGTATTTGTACTATTCTATATACTACACAGTCAGCAGTAATATTTCTGTGTGTTATGCAGATGAGTCACTTCCAGCTGCTTCTTTCATCATGCGTTGGGCTTTGGCTAAAATGTACATAAGCCTGATCTGATTTGGAAACTATAAACTGTAATTGAAAATATTTTTTTAAATATATTTATTTATGTTATGTTATGTAAGCAGTCAATGGTACTTGTACTTGAAAATTCCCATTTCCTTCAACTTTACACTTTTTACTGCATATTTATCACCAGTGTCTTTAGGTATACATTGCTTTCCTGATTCATATTAACAATAAAAAATGGACAACTGTAATACAACATAAAGAAATAAAGACACAGATGTATTATTATATACTATTTACAGTATTATAGAGGCATTATAGTAGAGCACATGCCTCTGCCACAGTTCAATAGCACTGGTGAACTTTTTTTTTTTTTTTTTAGAAATTAACTCAGAGATTTAATGTATTAAATGCATACATTACATACTTTAATAACATGAATTGTAAAACAAATGATGAAGTGCTGATTAGATGATGTTGTCAGTGTATATGATGAAGTGTTAATACACATACATATTGGTTTATGTCCAATTATACAATATATTTATAATTCTTCCTGTAAAAAGAACCTGAAAAATGAATGTATTGTAATGTACAGACAGTGTTGTGAAGTATATCAGAAACTACAGCCAACCAGCATTTTTGACAATTTTTCTTCTTATTAGTGACTCAAACTTGGTGAAATTTCATCACCTCTATTCTGGAGGCATTTTACTCCTCATCATTGTCATCATTAATTTTTACTTTGATTCTTTCTTTATATTATTATCAAATTTATGTTTAGCAATATTTATGGCTGTATTGACCTTAGATGATTTGGTTAGTGGCATTAAACAAATCACTGAATTCTACTTTTGGAAAAATGACGATAAAAACGAGGCTCCACCCTTTTATATGGATCCATAATTTGTGCAAACATAAGGACAGAAAAACTCAAAGTAATGAAAACATAATCTCCGGGTAAAAGTCATTATAATCCTGTAGTATATCCTACATAATGCTCTGACATGGGCTGCTCTGGACTTTACTTTTGGTATTTCAAGTATATTTTAAAGCTAATACTTATGTACTTTTACTTAAGTAAGGAGTAACAAAGTACTTTTCCACTGTTGTACAGCTACTTTACTCAGGTAAAACATCTGCATAGCTCCACCACTAAGTCAAACAAAGCTTTTCAGCTCAGTGATAAGTTCTTCATGTATTTTACTGTTTTTAATATTGTATTGAATCTGATTTTGCCTTGCGTATTTTTAACCCGTTTTCCAGAGTACGCTATAATGAAGTTATTGGTTTTCACACCAAATGACCAAACTTTACCTCTGATCACAGTGAAGAAATGTTAAAAATAAAATCTAGCATCCCGTGCATGGACATCACATGTTGGCTTGTAGTTAACGCTTATTTTTCCAAACACGGCTGTTGATGCAAGGTCAAGCAGCATAGACGGGCCTCTCTCATGCCAGTCTTCAGGCCATTCTGAACAGATGTTGGCACAGCCTGCTGGACATAGCGACCTTGAGTAAATCTCAAAGGGTCCTCATTGGCAGCATGGGCACCCAAGTCTCCCTCTGGCAATGGAGACCCAGTGCAGCGGCGTATAAGCAAGCGATATGTGTGTACGATAGTGTGTGTGTGTGAGCGTCTACAAACCAGCATTGTGTGTCATTCAAGCTTCAGTGAAAAGGTACCAGTGAATCAATCACATGCCCTGTGTAACACCGCACTAAATGAAATTCAATGGACTGATTGAGTGAGTGATGGATGATTCACATACATACAGCCAGAATTAAGTGATGGAGAAACACTCAGAAGGAGAGTGGAGGAGGTGAGGGTTGGTTAGACCTCTGAGGACTGTACGTGGTGCATGTGTGTGTATGTGCGGGGAGAAATAAATGTAAATGCAGTGTGTACAGGAAAGCTGAGCGCCCCAAGGAGCGGCTGTGCTCGTACCCCACATCTGCCCTCCCAGGATGCAGCAGAACGTGTGTGTGTGTGTGTGTTTATTTGTGAGAGAGTGTGTGTGCAAGAGTGTGTGTGGTTACCATCTGGGCAGAACATCAGGGGCACGCCTGGACTGCACGGTGAGCCAGTCCACTTTTAATCTGCCCGGCGCCCTCTCCCCACCAAGGAAGGTCAACGCCTCGGCAAGGACAGCACTGTCACCCCTGTAACACCAACAGTGGGGGTCGGCGCTGGCTATCCATAATAGATGGCAGCTGGCTTTAGTGTACGTCTTCACTTTGCCTGGGGCAGCGGTGTTAGCCCATCTTTCATTCCCACTACTCCACCAAGCTAATGTGCTGTGTTAATGCTTGTGTGAATCAGGAGGAGTGCTCAGCCGTGTGTCTCCCCCCGTAGCTACCGAGCGCTCATGTCATTGCCAAAATAGGACAGAAGGTGTTTCAACAAAGGCAACATTCATCTGGAAGTATCACAGCACGACAACAACATCAACCTTCATACATTAAGAGTTCACAACGCTAGTTAATAAGAGAAATGGGATGTGATGAACTTTAGTGGGACAGGATGCCTTTGGGAAACAGACACGTGTGCAGGACAGAACTTCAAATCATCAAGTCTTTACTTAACTAAAAGTACTGAAATGACACCATAAAAATAATCTACTACAAGCAGAGGTCCTGCATTCAAAGCCTCACTACTGTAAAAGTATGTATAATTGCCAGTAAAATTGACTTTTATATGAAATACAAGTTTTGCAGTGATGATTTTATGGATCCATTTCATTGCTCTTTTAATTTGTACATTAGTGATGTGCGAGTCGATACTGAAATATTGATATCTCCGATACCAGATCTTTACACTCCAGAATCGATTCACAAATCAAAATATCGATACTTTTGATACTTCGGTCATTTGAGGTCATGTATATCAGGAACGCAGTGGAAAGTATGCAATTGGTGGGAACTACTTCTTCTTCCGCCTGGGTAAGTGTGTACTGCGTCACACTTCTCAGTCAGTCAGCTCTGACTCAGTCTGTACTGAGCAAAAAACAGAACAGACTAAAGGGAAAACAGTAAATATGCTATTGTTCCATAATAAAAACTGGTGAATGAGGGAAAGTATCGATGTTGGATGCTTTTGTTGAAGTGTTACATGTTCAGTATTTTCATGTTTCATGTTAGCTTGTTCATGTAACATGAATTAATATGCAAGTTTTCATTTTTATAATAGTTCTTAATAATTAAATAATAATTACTCTCATGCCTTGTATTCTTTGTGAAGTTATGATTTGAAATACACAATTTTTTTTTTAGATTTTCCAGACATTAAGTGTTGTACAAAGTATCAGATCAGCATCACCAATATGAGCCAGAATTTTACTCAGTAATGGATCGGAAAGGAAATCCACGGTATCATACATCACTAGTGTATATTGCAATTTTTAACCCACAGACTGTACGTAGGGTTAGGGTTAGCAGGTACAGGAATATGTGACGTCACCCGCTGGTTTTTGATCTGGTGTTTTGCATTTTAGCTGTTGCTATGTTGGCTTTTCCAGCCAGAGGTAACTATATTTTGACAAAAAGACCATAACTATGGCAGCCCAAAGGGTCAGTACTAGCATACTGACTTGATAAACATCAAATGGCATTCACTGTGTGACAAAATAATTTTGCAGTTTTGTCAGGGGATAAATGTGATTTTTAAATAAACAAGCAGACATCCATACCTGTCAGTCAAAGCCAGATACAATACAATTTTTCTGTTTTCCCTGAGATCTATAAAGAACACAAGATCACTTATTTGAGGTTAAATAAACAGATGATACCTGGAAGGAAAATTATTAACTTTTTTTTTTTTATAAAGAATTTCATGAGAGTCAGTGGTATTAAAATGTTAATATACTTCTGAAATGGCTTAATTTAGAGCTGAGGTCCTTACCCCTCAATTTTCCTGCTGCTTCTATATATCTACAGCAATGCATCATATTTTACCATCATACTTTTAGCGTCACGTGTCTATAAAAATGTACTCTTAATGGGCTCAAAAAAACAGGCATTTTTCCAGCTTTTTGGATGCATTTTCAACAAATACACAAGGGTTTATTGAGCTGAAGAAGGGTGGAAAATTTCCTCAATCCCTAATGAAACACTTAATCCTTTAGTTTATCAGAATCAACACATTTTGAGTAAAGGGAAAGTATTTTCACTGCACAGGCAGGGGATGGTAAAACTGACATCTGGAAAATCACTAAAACATGTGAAAAGATTTAAAAAGAACTATGAATGTTTATTTATTTACCCAGAAAGTGCTTTGACTTTAAAAAGTCCTGACCAAGACATCATTACATTGGACTGTATTCTGAAGATTATCCCTTGATGAAGGTACAAAATGTTAAAAATCTCCCCCTGAAACCCGATAGAGAAGCCGTTTAAACCACTGACCACTGGCCTCTGACACCAACTCAAAGTTCTTTCATATGACTTCACTTTTATCAGACGGATCCAAATGGTTACAGACCGTATCATTTCACACAAAATTCATCAAATAAGAATTTTACATGTTTTTATGGTTAAATAACTGTGCAGCCTGACTCGTCCATCAAGCATTCCTGGAGATTTTTTTTTTCCCCCAACTTGCCATAGAGACCAAAACCATTTTAAATGCAAATGACCTAAATAAGATTAGCGAGGTAGGCAGTCCGCTCCCTGTTAATTATCACACGCAGTAGTCAATTAACAACGCTAACGATGGGACACTTAGTGAGCGTTAACCCAATTTACCACGGCTAAGGGCTGGGTGGACACAGTTGCACAGGGTAACTTAAGGTGGGGTCTCAAAGAGGGGGGGGGCATGTCTTGGTTTAGCTCTTTTGCAACAGAAGCACAGAGGTTCGTAACACAGTCTGAGCTCTGAGCAATGAAATGAACGAACTGTAAAAAGATGATATAAGATCCTCCAAGCTCGCCTGTGCTGTGTCGCCCCTTTAGACTTAGACTTGGGTGCCATGTGGGCAGAAAGAGGAGTGGGATTCATCTGGGGGTAATTAGAGTTACCCAGGATGTGTTAGCCGAGATGCTGCGCTGCAGTTAACAGCATTAGCCACGGCAGCGATAAAAGCGTGCTCCGATTTAACAGTTGTCACTAGACCTTGGCTGTGAGAGGCATGGGTGACTGACAGGTCGAAACCAGGCCTCATTTGTGTGTCTGTGTGTGTGTGTCTGTGTGTGTGTGTGTGTGTGTGTGTGTGTGTGTGTGTTTGCGTGGATCATGTCTCTGAATGCGACTCTGCACCGCTGACAGAAAAGTATGGCAAAGTGTATTCACTGTCGCGTCTGTCATCTCTTTTAGTGTAACCTTGTAAACCAGCTACAAAGGTGTTTTGTTCCAGGCGACACTGAATGACATCAGCTACATTTTACAGCACGACATCAGTTCACAATGTTGGGATTTATTTACATGGACAAGATCACTGTTGCAACATTATTTTTCTGTGCAGAAAAGATGCCGTCTTCCCGGCTTTGCTTTACTTACCGTTCTGGGAGACACGTGATATAAAATGAGACTAATTTAAAACACAAGAAAAAGACTACTTAATTAGGTGTGTGCTTTGACTCATGGTTACAAACAGGCTAAATTGAATGTGTTTTTATTCATCTGACTTGTACAAAATAAGAAAAATAGCAGTAAGATTTGGCGAGTCGTCATTGCTTTGTATATTAATTGACTTCTGGGATTTGTGGATTCATCTTAAATCTCAGATCTCAACAATGCAACACCCCTTTTCATTTATTTTAAGAAAAAAAAAACCTTTGCACGGGAGCATTTCTGTAAAATAAACAGTGATGGCGATGCTATTATCTTTCTAAACTGTAATGATAAAATACCATCTATCTCACAGCAGAGAAGTGAGCTAGTGCCTCATGCTCTCTGCATTTGATATTGATTTGTAGCTTTTTTACTGTATCCGCTGTGTCTATAGTGATGAGATTTTGTCCTGCTTAAATATTAAAAATGAAATATGGCAGACTAAATGTTGAAGCATTTAAGAACATTTTCCCATCTCTTTGTCAGTTACCTATGAATACTGGATGGTAGTTTTCATTTATTTCACATTAGTGTCTATTAGAACTTTTTTCTCTTATTCTTTACCAACACATCATTTTATCTAAACAACATAATAGGTAGATGATGGAAATTGTTGTTTATACCCTCCCAAAATTATGTATATGCTCAGGCAACACAACATGTTCTATGTATCATTAGAAATACGATATAATTTTTACATTTAGGCTGTGACAGTTCTATTATTATGTTATATTGTAGGAGGATGTTACTTTGTGTTACTCAGTCAGATGAAAACATTAAACCTCTACTTTCCGCTTGTCTTCACATTCTAGTATATGACACACCTACTCATGATGCCACAGTTCGCAAGGAAGAACCAACTTTATTTCGTTCCAACTGAGAACCAACTTTTCAGGTTTCAAAGCAGTTTTTTTTCCAGTGTGAACTTAGGTCAAAATTAAGTTCGGGAAGCAGAACCAGCACGGAACTCTGCTAATGTCAAAACCCCAAAAACTAAAATACATCTCAAACATCAGCATGCTTATAATAATACACTCCAGACATGATAATTCTGTGTGATTCCAGTTAAGTTTTGGCTAATAAACATCTTGTTTAGTGTGGGAAAAAGATTGTGGTGAGGGGCATAAGTAAAATTATATAAGTCAAGTTATGAAAATAAATCAAGTAGTTTTGTCTGTTAAAGGCATGAGAATGGTCCTCAGTGACACTAATGTGGATATTTTTCTTTTCATTTGGGTGTGTCCACAGTTAAAGGAGTGATGTTTTGCTTTTTTAAATGGAATTATGCATTTTTAAACATTTCCCTATGGTCTACATAAACTGTAAATGCTCTGCTTGGGTCTGAATTCTTCATTAATTCAACTCCACAGGTCCATCTTCAACCCTATTTCTGAGTAATGACACCAGAAAGGTCGTTTTTTTTAGCGCTGGCCCTTTAAATGCAGATAAGCCACTTCACACCCCACCCCCTCCAGGTTGTTGACTGTGCTGCTCTGTCCTGTTCAGCCACTTGTGCTCATTAATACAACCAACAACTGAACATTTTAGGTAATCGGCTCGAAGTTTGGACATATTTTCAGTTTTTACTAGAAACCGCTGCTGCTGACAAACAATTATGGCCTATATGGAGAAATGTTTGCTGGAAGTCTTGACCTTTTATGTGCAAATGTCATGACGTAACTAGTTATAAAATGTAACAAATTAACAAGGAACTGAAACAAGTTGTAGAAATCCACTCAGTTTTTGCTAAAATGAATATAAAGGTAGCTTTGCAGGGTTCAAATTCAAACTTTATGAACTATTAGGGTCCAAATACACAAATAAATGAACCAAAGAGTAATAAAAGTGGGTTTAGTAAAATATGACCCCTTAAAGGTTTTTTAGGTCATAAAAACTGTGATTTTTCCAAACATTTTCCAGAGTGAAGCATTTGAAAAATATGTTTGTGCATATATATATATATGGACTGGGAAAATGAACACATTAGTAAACAGTGACGTCACCCCATCTTACACATGTGTATTGTTGCTTTCTGTGCTGAAACAAAGGTAGAACATACATGTCTATTACCTACAGTAGATCAACATCAGCACTGATACATTAGGGAGATGACACATGTACTGGTATTGTAATCTACATTCAAAATTATTATCCACAGAGGTCCACAGTTTTAAGTCTTTTGTGGTGTTGTTGCGTGGACACCGATATTTTGTTCAATGAATGTCTTGTGGGCAGATTTTTCAATGGAGGTTTTATTTACCTGTTTAGAAAAATGTCCATATTGGATGTAACATGATGTAACTTTCTTATTCCACCAAAATCAGCCTCATTCACCTTTTTCTGCACTTTATCCTTATTTAACATCTAATGTCATCATCAAACTTGCACTGCTCTTTGATTTCTCTTTTTCTCTTTTTTTTTTTTTCATGCATTTCACTATATGGCTGCAAGAGGTCTTATTTTAAAACATCAGAAATCACAAAAAAATCAACCAGCATTGTCATATAGAGTTGAGGTACCTTAAAATACATGATTACTTAACAGCTAAAAGCCATGTTCCATGTACAAGGGTCTTATTCTCACCTGCAGCTCCAGTTCATTGGCCTGAATGTTAAAATACTCACTCAGTCTCCGAGTCCAGGTGGTGACATTCAGGCATCTCTATCAGACTGCCTCTCTCCAAAATGACACATCTGCCCGGCTAACATAAATCATCATCACACTCCGGTCCTGCCCACCCATTTTCATCTGTGTAACCAGAGCTCTGAGCGTCAGCAGGAAGTGTATTGGTGTGAGCGGCCTATTGATCATTGATCTGGCGCCATTGATCCGAACCTAGCCTCTTTTCCCTCCCACCCTAACACTCCCTCCCTCCTGTAGGAGTGTAATCTGTTCGGATTCACAGGGACACTCCTGTTCATCTTTCGTCCCAGTGGAATTTATACATAAGACACGATAATGAGAATAAATGACACTTCTGACTGCCAATGGTAATTCTCTTTTTCGTGCTTGATTTTTGTCTTTAATCAGTATTACTCAGATCAGGTTCAGGAATCACCTTGTAAAACAACAATGGAACTTCTATTGGCATTTGAAGTAAGTACATATTACAAAATGACACAAAAACAGCTTACTTTTCCTTAAATGTGGGATTTTGCTTCAAGATTCAATGAAATTATGTAAAAGATCATGATGAATTTGTAGTTTTTTGCAGACTCAATTCTTATTTCTTCCATTTGTAGTCCTCTGTTGTTGCTAATGTGCACAAAATATCAATCTTTATAACCGATAATACAGTAATTACAACAGAAAACAGCTTAAAATCTTTATTGCAGAGTTCAATCTTAATCTCTTTATCCGCAACACAATGGCCCGACAGTAAAAGCCACAACTGTATGATGAGGCGATCAATATACACGTAATTTACAAACTACAGGGCAGGTAATCAATGAGTATAAAAGTGTATGAAATATACATTACAGGAATGCTGCTATAGCGCTGACCACAGACTTAGATAAATGGTCAAGCCATTTATTTTTGTCACTATTGATTATTCAATCCAGAGAGTTCACCGGAATCGTCTGTCTTCTCTTCTCCTTTTCACTCGATCTTCTCCTGAAAGCTGATTTATGATGTAATGGGTCAGATGAACAGCTGTTGGTTAAAACATCTCTCAGATGAATAAGAGTGATTTGAATAAAGAGCATTTAATGGGACTTTAAATCGTGGCTTCTCCTGATATAAAACATGATTTGATCAAGTTGAGAGTTGTATTTGTACTGTTGAACAAGTTTCACCTGTATGAGACTGTATGAGACATGTCAACAGCTCATATTCAACTTTTCATATGCAATTTAAAACTATTTTTGTATGTCTCCTACAGACATACATTATTTTCATTATTCTGTCTACAAAACTGCCAACATGACATCCTCCTATGTTTTCTTTGGTTAAAAAAAATATCAAGTTTACTGTCACAGAGGACTAAAATAAATAAATAAATCAGTAGTATGTAATAATATAAGACTTGGATCCAAATTACTCAAACTGATGCATCAAATCAACGTATTTGATTAGTTATTTAGTATCTGGATTTCAAATGAAAACAGCCTTAATATGGACCACTTTTGTCATAGTTCAGGCATGAATGGGTGAGAATGTCTGTAATATTCAACAGATTCATCTATCAAATATATATGAAAATTTATCTAGGAAAAAAAGGCAAAAATGGTGTAAAAAGTCTATTAAAATGCTCCAAATGCTCTGTAAACTCTGTCACTGGACTGTCCAAATAAAGTGTTGCTCCAAATAGTAAGTAATCCAGTAATGCCTTCCAGAAAAGACCTGTGCTTGCTTTTAGTTTTAGTGGTTTTCCGTGAAGTCCTCTTACAGTTGAGGATCTCCAAACTCCATGCAGCCTGACTCGGGCTATTGCTTGTCATTAGAATAACAAATGCACTGGTGCTTCTGATTTAGTGTGGCGCTCTGGCCCCTGATGTATATTAATACCACAACACTGCACCTCTTACCTAGGGTTCATCATTCATCTGGGTAAAAGAGGCAGAATTGAAAAGCAGTCCTTGTTTTTGCTGGAACCTGGATCACAGTCATTTATTGTGTCATGAGACAGGGCGGCCCCTCTGCATGTCCTTCACCTCCACGTGCAATGCCAGCTTCTGTTAGATGCTTAAGTGTGTTTGTGAGTGATTTTGTGAAGCACACAAGTGTTTACATGGGATAAACAATTTAGAAAATGCTGCAAAATCAAATATTTATGAAAAGGAAGAATGAGAGCAACATTGTGTATTCAGTTTTTCATACAATTATGGATATAATTTTTATTTATTTATTTATTTTACGTTATTGTTCACATTTTATTGAGAAAAAGGTATAGTTTCGTTGTTGTGAGGATATATTAAAAGGAGTTCATTAAAGAAAAGCTCATCATGTAACCAACAGACACATATGTCAATACATGCAACAAAACACACATTTACATAAAAAATATACGGTTGTAATGTATGGTGGTCCCGTACTGTCAAAAGGCGTGTTGTGCTACATTCAGATTTTATGCTCAATGCTAAGTAAAAGAGCAAAGGATTTGCATTCCATTTCATTTCATGCATATTTTTAATCATGCCTGTCTTTGGCTCAACCCTTCGTTCCCATTTAAGTCTGGTGAGATTCTCATTGAGTGAGTGGTGCAGTTCTGGGCTCAGTAAAGTGATGACTGCTGGTGACAGATTGTCCTCCACCACACTGCTAGCACTTCTCCCAGACAAGACCGTCCATCCCTTTTTCATCTCTTCCTGAGTGGACGTGAGGGCTCACCCAGCATTGCAAGACAAATAACACTTCTGCCAGGCCATCACTCTTCCCAGCAACAAGGCAGCTTACCTTTCAGTTGACTGTCGTCCATGTAGTACCAGACTCAGCATCACCTCGGCTTTCTCTGTCTCAGCCTGTTTCTGGTCATTTACATTATTGTTCATACACTGTCTTCTGCAGTAACCTTTTTTTTTAGCTGCAACTGGACCAACAATATGACTGCATTCAAAAGACTCGGCACCACATTTATTTCAAGAGACCATTACATTGGCACAGTTTATCTGTTAAAAAGGCAGCATCAAAAAGTTTAATCTGGTTTTATGTTTTGCTCTCTGACACAGTGAAACATCCTGCAGCATTTCAATGCAGTTGATTTCTGATGATCACCATTAGGAGTGTCAGAGATCAAATGAGAGGAAAATTTGTTACTGAAAGTGAAGTGAAAAATGCTACAAAGTTATATATATATATATATATATATATATATATACATACCAGTCTTTAATATTTTGTTGGAGCACCTTAACCCATAAAAACCTGAAGCCACTGGTGACCAAAAGCATCTACTAATGTAAATGCTTAATTATGGTTGGTCCACTAAACCTATCAATACATGTAAATAATTGGTGTAAAACACAGTTTGTCATCTTTTCATGTTCATCAGATATGACCCATTTGGACGTTCAGAGGCTCCATAGTGAATGTGGAAACACC
>JAPQRP010000018.1:17045686-17057859 GCA_037367295.1 Apogon hyalosoma
CACCAGTAAAACCCATGGAGTTGGATCAATGACAGTGGATGGAGACACTGGGTTTATATTCAGTTAATGATAGATTTTGTTGAAAAAGACACTTTTTCTTCAGTTTTCTGTTTCTGATACAATACCCTTCAACTTTAATCTGAGCTTTTCTGAGCATCTACATAGTCAGTAAATTATGTATGGGGAAAATACCTGATTTTCACTGAAAAAATGCAAAGGACAGTATTATAACAAATGGTGACAGATCACCTAAGAAAGGTTAAATAGAGAGAAAAATTCATTTGGGAACTGACTCAAAAGTAGCACTGGGTCTCTATGGGTTAAGCGTTACGTTCACTGTGGTATTGTTTTGATAAGCTTATGTGATGATGATGATGATGGTGATGGTGATGGTGATAAGGCCCACAGGCAAACACCCCTGTATTTGCTAGGAATGCTACAGAACAGGTTATCCACGTATTGCGGTTCTTGAGTCACGGTTCATGGTATGGTACGGTTCAGACGCAGAGGCCGGCTGGAGCCCAGCAATGTCCCGAAACATAACTGGGAGCTGATGGAGAGCCTTAAGGCTAATTTATGAACGCTTTCTGTTTCTAATGTTGTCATGCGCCTTCACACTTCCATGAGTCTTGTACATTAGAATGAGCGTTTCTCAATTAATCCACCAGAGGGCGCCACTCTTAATTACTATACTGGCCGAATACCACGAAGAAGAGTCAAGTTTTTTGAGAAGAATAAGAAGAGGAAGAAGAAGAAGAAAAAAAAAAAAAAAAAGTCAAACATGGCAACGGCAGAGGGGGTTTAACTAATGTGGATACTAACGTTAATGTTGAGAAGGGTAGTTGGAAGTTAAGGGCTGTGCTCCGCGGCTCTGGATGGACTCCGCCTCCTCCCTCTTTGGGCTCCGTGTCCGGCTCCAACCAATGACAGTAGAATTCCGTAAGTCAGTCGTTTTGCAAAGCTCTAATATAAACGCGAGTTGTCCGGAAATGTCATTTGATAATGACAAATGAGCTGTACCGCGGCATATGCTCGTACCGAACCGTGGGGGACGTAGGACGGTACGATGTGTACCGATGCACCACAAGCTGATAGAGACAGAGGGTCAGCCGTGCGCTGATTGGTTGACTGATCCACGTGACTACGCGCTTCCATGCTGTATATATGTGTTTGTGGTACAGTTGAGTCAGATAGTGAAACTGAATAAAACTTCCCCCACAGACTCTTTAGACTGAAGCTAATGCTCTTAACTAAATGTAACTTGTTTTTTACTTGGTTGGTTTCTTAATTTTTCTCAACAATAAACTCCACCAGGATAAACAGGTTTTTTTCTCCAATCTGTTTCTCATGTATAGAAGTTGTGGTTATGACCAGATATGATGCATGGTATTCCACATGGACTTGAATATTAAAACAGACATCCATGGTCAAACATCCATGCTATGTGGTATTATTGGATATCTAGTATTGTACCTGAATGCACATCTGTCTGCTCACACAGCTAACATACAGGTGACACACAGTGGTAGAAAACTCTACTTGACTATTTCTATCTTTGTAGTCATGTTCACACTGTAAACAAACCGCTCTGCGGAGCGATTACAACCGAGCTGAGACCACCTCTTCCAAGCGGTCTCAGCTCAGTTGTTATGTACCGGAATGGAGTGCGATTACTGCTTTCACACATGTCCAATCGAACCGAGGAAATGACTTGTTCTGGAACAATGGCTACAATTGATCCAGTTGTGAAAACACCCATAGATTTTTCTTTGGTACTTTTCTTGTGGTTTAAAAAAAATCTCAGATTTTGTTTGTCACATTTCTTATTCAAAGGAAATCTATCTTGAAGTGTATAGTCACACGGATCAGTCAACCAATCAGCACATGGCTGACCTGTCTCTATCCGCTTGTCGTTGCACCCCTAATGTTGCCTGTCAAGGCTGACAGCACCAGCCTCCACAACAGACTGAGATTGGTAAAAGCGGATCAGCAGCTGATTAGAATAACTAACTATTGCACAACAGTAGTTTGACTAATAAACACATCGGCCTCAACATCTATATCCATTTGGTATACAACTGAATTTAGCAACAAATCTGCATTTCTCCTGAATCAAATGCGCAAATAATATTGCACACATTTACCTACAGGTTGCAATTTTGAATCTGGGCCTAATAAAGTCTAACCACTCAACAGTAATGGCTGCTAGAATGTTTACAGCTCTGACAGCCACTCATCAGCATTTTATACTTCACACTAGGCACGCACATTGAATTTATGGTATGTAATGATGTAGATCCATTATGGAAGAAAAGGCTGAAGAGCCAAAGATGAGTTTTCACAGGGAAGTATTGCTCCCTCTGGTGTGCACTGTTGACTGTATAACTTTGTTCATATTATACATCCACACAAAGCTATGTAACACATTAACAGTAGGGGAAAAAGTGATAATAGGTCCTCTTTAGCAGCAACTGGTAAATACAGCTGTCAGTCATGTTTTTAATCACCTATAGCATAAATCAACCCTGTGGTCTTTTGTCCTCAGCTTTTCCATGACCTGTAAACACAGTAAAGCTGTACACATGGTAAGTATTTTTTCTGACATCTTTATAGACTTTCTCTGTATTAAATCAAGCTGTAATGTTTTTATCCAATCCTGAACTAAGCAGTCCCAGTGCCTAAACCTAATTAGGCTATATAAAGTTCATTATTTTTGCCTAATAATGTTATACAAATGCTAAGAAAACAAGCTAAATCTATTCTGTGACATTTACATATATGTCAAAAGTTCTAAAAGCAATTAATATAATGTTGACATGTATGTTAGACTGAAAATGTATTTTTGCTTTAGAAAATAGTCTGCTGCATTCACAACCAGGACCCAGAGAAGTGGATGGATGGATGGATGGATGGATGGATGGATGGATGGATGGATGGATGGATGGATGGATGGATGGATGGATGGATGGGTGTGGAATTCAGATAATTACATTTAAATAAGTATATGAATGGACAGCTTTAAGGTCATATATGTTAATACAGGGCTGATTATATTGGTTTGGTTGTACATGCCATCTTAATGCAGGTCAGGCTGAATGTCAAATGGTTACTGACTGAGTGGTGTATTTGAGGAAATAATAATACATGATTCTTTATGAAAGAGAAAGGCAAAATCTATTTTTATACAAAGAAGATAATCTCCAAGATTTTTGCCTGAATGGTAACATGGAGTAAATTGGTTGTCTTTGTAACTGCATATTACTACTCTACCTGCCTATTACTCAGGAGGATGTCGGTGTGAATGTGCTTGTATGAAAGAGGAGCTTCGACTGAGTCTCGACTCATGATTCGTTAACTTCACAGGCGCTCTCGGGGAATCCTGAGGCCAAACTCCCCCTGCCACCGCCCTGGGCAATTATGCTCTTTTGAAATGCAAATGGGTGGCATGTACATGTGTAAGTGTGTGTATATGTGTGCAGATGTGTATGTGACGCCGTGTGGGTGAGCGGGTATACATGCAGAATTGTCCGCATGCACGTCTGTGGATGTGCGTGCATGTCCTCGTAACTTATCTTAAAAGCACCTAAATCCGCTGGCACCCTGGTGCAGCAGCAGTCAAATACAATCACATCTGAAAGCGCTGCTACCTTGTGCTCATGCGGTCCATAGAAGGGACCCTCCAAAACAGGAGCCGACAAAGAACATACCTTCAATTAGCCAAACGATTAACATTTTAGAGGAAGTCTGTGTTTGGGTCCCTTGGGCTCCCTGCACTCCCTACCAGTCTCCTTTTCATATTCAAATCCACAACATAAAAGTTAGCCATATCTAATCCTAAAAATGGGTCCTTTACTGTTTTGTAAGGAGATAGTGCCTGAAGTCTGTATAATTGCCAGGTTATGGAAGAATGTGTAGCATTATGTTTAACAATTATCATGGGCCATAGGTGCTCCCATGAGTCAGAACACACACACACACACACACACACACACACACACACTTAAAAGCAGCACAAAGCTGCACAATATTGTCCTTTCTAATTTGGTAGGTGATTAGTCAATCATACTAACCTACATTCATTTAAACAAGCGCCTCTCTGGGGGTAGCCACAACGCTTGAGTGGATTTGTGGTCATTATCATGTTGTGCTGTGGTTTAGTCTTCTCCATAAGAGACGCCACTATTGATTTATTTCATTTTTGTGTCTGGCTGCTGTCACTTAACCATGGCATCTTAGTGCTGGGATAGGCAGGGGTTGTGCGTCTGCCCACTTCTATAACAGAGTGTGACAGGTTACAAAATGTTATTGTGTGTTAGCCGTAAACTTTGTGTGAACTTGCACCACACCGTTGCACCATTTGTACCAGATGAAACTCCTCTCAGACATTTAACCCAGGGTCAGATGAAGTGAATTTCTCCAAATATGCCACTCACAGACTGCACAAAGGTGTCTGAATAACCTTTTTGGTGAATTTAGAATCAGCTTTTTTTTTTCCAGACTCAAAATTCATCGCAGTGTGCTGTCAGTTTTTATTAATGCTAGACCTTGCTTTCAGTAGATTTAAATTCCGACTGCATTTGCATTCATCTACTTAAAACTGTTTTATAAACCACCACAGCTAAGAAAAAAAAAGTTACCAGTAAATCAGTATTAATTAATGTGTTCTTCCTGCACAATGTGAAATACAAAATAAGATTAACTTAAAAACAACTATGTCACATTGGTGAATTGAGACATTGACTCAGTGGAAGGAAACACCCTCTAAAATGCTGAAATTATGTATTGATTTTCCTCCTGTCTTTCGCCCCGATGCCTCTGGGTAATTGCCTCTTTGCTGCTGCGACTGCTCCAGCTGAACTGACGCATCAGGGTGTCTCAGTGACTCTGGCCTGTTATGTAGACTCTTACATCAGGAAGATAACACCGCTGACTTCTGTTGCATCACGTGTCCCAGCCATCATCATCATCATCAGCCGAGACAATGAGCTGTACATTTACTTAAAGGCAATACAGCAAGAGGGGTCGAAAGTTTGCCACCATGAAACTGTACTATATATACAGGATGCATAGTTTAATATGGAGGCTCACAGCCGTTTGTAAACTTGAGGTCCATATCTGATGGTTGAAAAATTTCAGAAAAGGAAACAAACTATGCTGTAAATAAGGGCTATGCCAAAGTCAGCTTTAGTGACTAAAATAAATATTATGCTCATCACTAACTATCATTATTAATAAAAATGTAATGTATTTAGAGTAAATTTTGGAGCTTTGGCATAGTCAATTTTTCATTACAAGAAAACATTTCATGCACCCACTGCATCTGAGAAAACTTTGAAAATGGTGCTATTTGTCTCAACCTGATGATGTGATTGGCATGACAATTGTTTTGGCTTAAATCTTTTAAACCCTGGACCATTTGTTTCTGGTCGGAGTCATTTCAGTATGACACAAAATAATGGATTAGCCAAGAACAGAAGCTTCATACATTTAAAACCAAGTTGTGATCAGAAAACAGCAAAGGTAAGATACAATACTTAGTCATTGTGTCATAATGCAAACTTTATTTTTCTCTTTTTTGTGTCATTTAGTGAGTTTTAGTGGTAGAGAAATAATACTTGTACTATTGAACTTGTTTAGTGTTAGCTTAGCAGTCCAAAGTTGTTGCATTGGTCTTTTGTTTTATGAAATTATTCATGATATGCTGGTCTCAGACTGTTAGCTTGTTTTCGATATTTGCCCATTTAAGTACATGTTGTTGCAGCATTTCCACTGGTAAGGTTTTGCTGCCACACCATACATTTCATACAAAAAAAATCATCAATGTTGCACTTTTGTCCTGGCCAAAATATATTATATATATATATATAAAATAGGCCAGGACAAAAGTCCTGCCCCCTCAAATGAAAGTTTGCAAAGATTCAGGAGGTAGAGAAAAGGTAAATGAGCTTCATAACAGCAGGAGACGTAGAGTAACGCATAACACGTTTCACTCCGTCCGTGTGGACCGCACCCCCTCCCCCCTTTAGATTACACACCAAGAGATCAATTCCACATGAAGCACTGAGGTGGATTGTGTTGTGCAAAAATTGGTTCTGTTGAGCTTTTAACTGACATCCTTCTAGTTACATGTATGTGTGGTATGTGTATATTGGTACAAGTGTTCTGTAGCATTACCATGGCATTATGTCTCAGACAGAACTGCATAGAAAGTGAGAATAGAAGAAAGGGAATAGAGCCATGCAGTTGTTTTGTATTGTTCCATCAAAGTACAAGAAAAGAAATAAACAGTTTGATGTTGCATCAATAGAGAAATCCATCAACTATTTGTAGTCTGTCTGTATTGACTGGGACTAAAACTCACTTTAAAACCTTTGGACAAGATTATACAGGGATTATATTAAGAGCATATACATAAGCATATTTACAAATACTGTAGAAACATGTGCATGTGTAGTATGGCAGATGCAAAACCATTCCAGACAAGAGGATGCTGTGGAATATTTTTCCCTCTTTCCTTTTTCTTTCTAATAATATGAATGTACCAGGCTTACATGCTTTAGCATTAATAAACAATGCACTGGCAAAGTTTTCAGGGAGGGAACACTTTTGTATTCCCTCCTCTGTATTCCCTCTTGTGCTAATGTTTTTGCATTGACACACGGGGGACTTTTCCATAGAATGTACACATTGTCGAACGGTGTAATTTCTGAATGAAACAGATTACAAGTGTCAATGCAAGGACTCGGGGGAGGATTTTAACTTTTATTCCAGGCTGCTTTCATGCACGTCAATTCTCAAAATTAATCAGGAGCACAGTCTGAATTAATATTTTCATAGTGAACTAACAGTGCAGCAACTGACAAGAGTGTGTTGCGTTTAAAGGCAGTTTTATTTGCCACTACTCAACCTTTAACTGAATTAAAATCAGTCTGTGTTGTTTTTTTGTTGTTGTTGTATCTCAGATTTCCACTACATGACCAAATCCCTATGCTTTAGTTGTGTCAGAGGTAAACTACTAGTATCATTACCGCTGCTGCTGTTTGACAGGTGTCACATTTGGTGCTGCAGAGGGACCTTTAGCTGGAACTTGACATGAGAGGGTCATAATATTTTTACCTTTGTGTGACAGATACTGATGAAATTCTCTGACAGCAGCTCCATGTTTTGAGCTTGACAGAATAAATGATTATTTTCACACCGGTGGCGAGTATTGGGCCTCATCCCGTCGCTATGCTTTAACTCTGTCAGGATGCTCCACTGCCTTCTGAAAATGGAAGACAATGAATGAACACTCTGCATAAAATGTCTTTTTAGGACAATGAGCCTTATGGGCTTTACTGAGACATGAAGACAAACTGTTGATGACAGCCCCTAATTCCCAGGATCTAGAATAAATGTTTTCTTCTTTTTTTGGTCCAGAAAATGCTCTATCCATCATTAAGTTTTAGGAGCACTTTTACAAAATGTGCGCTCTGGTTTCCAGGTGTAGCTGTAGCTCATTTAGATGTCTGGTAATGTTTTTTAAGCTTCCAAAGTGCTGTTTAGAATTCAGCACTACCTCTTTATGTTCATCACAGTTTTCTACACTGACACACGTCTCGGCAAGATCACAAAGTGTAGGAAACATTAGACACAAAAGCGGGTAAAAATTGATTCAAATTCTTTTGATGCAGCATTGTTTCACTCACTCGATAAATCAAATAAAGAAAGAGCTGTGGTAAATTGGTCTGTGAATGTGGCTGCTGAAACCAATACTGTTTTCTTTGCTTTGCTAATTATTAATTACTCCTCTCCATGCATATGTGTTTATTCCTAATTGTATTTGATGGATGACTGGCAGCTTTGACACCTCATTAGACCAGATTAATTGAACGACACAATATTTATGTCTCGGCAATGACCAGTTATCCTACCATCTATCATTGAGATGATCTCACTGATTGAAAACCACTGGTCCGTGTAATCCTAATTATTTGGAATTAGAAAAGAATTTATAGCTTCTTGTGGCGTTTTTCTGTGATGACTGCAAATTGGAAACATTAAATGCATAACGAGGGGGAAAATGAGAGGAAGACACAATCATGGAATTAATGTGGGTGAATGTCGGAGAAGGGGGAAGGGCACATAAAATAAACGAGGTGCGTGGCTTACAGACCCACGGTTTTTGCCACAGACACACTGCCATGAGCCGTGTTTGCTCAAGATTTTGGAATAGCATTTGTCTCTGTCTCATAATTCGGAAAGACAATGCCCACAGGATGTCTATTTAGAAGAGGGGTTACTTTTTTCACGTTTAAATAAACCTGTATATTTTCCAACTCCCTATCCGCACACTTCTAAACATGCTTCCGCAGAACATCTCGATCCATATTCTTGTCTTTTATTAAAAAGTTAGCTGAGTACTCGAAAAACATTTTCACTGAACTTCATATAACCCTCCTCTAACTTCTGCAAAGCTTTGCGCCTCATGGGAGGAGCACAAACTAAAATCCAGCATTTGAGCTCACAGAGAAGCAACAAGGCCCAGAAGAGTGGAGCTTTTACTATCATACAGTGAAGGAAAGCCTCAAGGAACAGACTTCTTTCCCAGGTAGTGAGAACTTCCTCAAGCTTATTTTTTCAAGTTTTTTTCAAGTTTTCAAGTTTCTAACACCATTAGCTTGCTCCCTTGTGGTCTTGAAAGCAGTAGAGCTGATTGAATTAAGCTGTTTCCTTCTTTGAGACATTTTGACTAGCTTTCGTATTCCGAAGTCAGTCAGCGCTATTACTACACAGACCAGCACCCATACCGAATCATACACACACAAATATTTATACATGCTAGCACATACTCAGATGCATACATGCAGCAAACATCAAGACACATGTATAAATGCAAACTGAATCTGACAAACCATCTACAAATCTGCTGACCAGAATCGCTCACTGGGACACAGACCAAAGACATTCTTAGAAGCGGCTCTATAATGCCATTTACACCATAGTATTTTAATCAATTTAGCCGGCCTTTTTAGATATACTTGGCTCAAAACACTTTTTTCTCATTTTAAAAATAGGACAAATGGTCTTTTGGAATCAACTGGGGAGAAGTTTAATCTCATTGAATGGAGCCAAAGCCAGACGTTTAGCTCCACACAGTGTAGAATACAAGATTATACCGGCCTGATATAGCCCTTCCACCACCCGTTTATTTTTATCCTCTATTAAGGCAGTGATATCCTTAAAGGCTGCCAAAATTATCCTGTAAAAATGCTGACTGGGAAATATGAAAGGTTCCAGGCAGTTCTAGTAAGCAATCTGCGCGCATGGTGGAGCAATGTGACTGCTGTGCTTGCTATACCAACAGGGGTGACCCCAGTTGGATGGAGAGGTGAGTCTAAATGAAAGTCATCCCTGGATCTTAGGAGAGCCAAGTCTGGAATACCGAGCCTCTCTTCAAAATGAGATTTAGTGCCAACGGAGGCTGCTTTACATAAATGTTTGTATAGTGTATGGTGTAAACAGGCTGCAACTCCGGCAATTTAAAGCCCACTGGGCACATTTACTTCCGCTGTAATGGCAAGGAGCTATTTAACCCAGCGACTAAAATTTTTTAAATAAAGGAAATAAAGGAGTTTTGTGCCACAGACGCGCTCACTGTGAGGTACTTCGACAATCCTCTCGCCCGTGGAGGTAATTTATACAGAAATAGTGTCTTTTATTGTGGATACGGGACAAGCTAAGAGGATAATTTCCTTATCAAACGTGCACTAAGTCATTTGAAATAGAAAGTTTTGTACTTAAGTTAACCATTCCTCAGGGTACAGCTGGTAATTGAAGAGTTACTAGTGCCCTGTGGGTGTTCGGAGTGTTGAAGTCTGTATGAGCCCAGCCGACAGCTCCGTGACGTGAATTCAATGAAAGCGCTGTTGTTTCCAGTTCTTTTTAGACATTTTTGGTTAAGCCTACGAATGCACAAGTGATTCTCGCACAAAAGTACACACATTCTTTACTTCAGAAGTCAAGACAGAATCTGGTAAAAGTAGAAGTACTGATTTAATTACTGCACTCAAGTAAACGTGAAAAAAGTATAGAAGTGAAAAGTTCTATTAGTTGTTTATGTGCACAACAAACAAAATCTCATATGTTTCGAAAATTATAAACATGAACCTTTCTAGAATAAATTATTTACTAAAAATAAAGCTACAGTGGTTGAAAAATAAATTCAGTGTTTAACCTTTCTCCGTGCTGTGGTTCAAGTGTCATCAATATGACACTTCTACATCTATATTTTGTATGTGTTGCAAAAAGGAGAAAATCTACCCAAAAAACACTGTGATTTTGTGTGTTCACAGGTATTCTCAGACACATCAGAGGGTTAAACAGGTGGCATAGTTGCATAGTGATCTGCACAGGAGGTTCTGTGTTTCAGAGCTGACTTTGCCTGTTCTCTCTGCACCATATGGGTAACCTCCAGGATCTTCCGGTCTCCCCTCCCATCAGAAAACAGGTATATGTAGGTTAAGGCCGTGCAAAAATGTAGCCGGTATTTCGTATGCACCAGATCATTTTCATTGAAGTTTTTATCTACAAGAACCTGCATAAACAGAGTTAGTGTTAGGATAAACAAAGGTCGTTCACATGATGGTACATTTTTTTTGCTGTGATGTTTGGGACCCTAAAAATCAGTTCCTTCCATTTTCCAAAATCTCCACTTTGGCCAGCATTTTCAATGACCAAAACTGGAGTTTTCATGGGGATCAAAGGCAAAAATACATGAGAAATGATCAGTTTTTCCAGATATCAGCTACATATCTACATGGAATAATTCTCTAGTCATTGTCTTTGACAATAGTCCTGATGAAGATCTGGTGTTGGTCCCTGAGTGCCTTCAATGGCAGCTCACTGTTCCCTAATGTGCTAATTGCTAATGCAAATGTTACGTGTTGTGTGCATTAGGATGGGTGAAAGGTTAAGCATTAACCATAATCTGCATCTTAACTACATGACTGACAACTGCAATTACAAATCACTGATCAGATTCTCTCAGATTCAGCCTGGATGAGTCTCAACATGGCTTCACTTAATGTCACATTACCCCAAACAATGTCAGGTTCATCTATATTTAATATTTTATTTGGACTGAGAGGAGACAGCTGCAGAAGGAAGATATGTATTTTCTTCTCCTGATTTTTTTTTTTTAAACATTAAGTTGAGCACTGAGAAACTACATATTTGTTTTTATCTTGTTGCATCTTCTTACATTTTAATGTCCTTTTTTTTTTATCTTTTGTCTTTTACCTTCTTTTGTTACTGTCACTTGTATTAATGTTAAAGCTGGATTTGATGTTGGGAAGGCATACAATTAGGTCAGTTTTGAAAATAACAAGAGTAAAAAGTACAGATATTTGTGTTGAAATGTAAGGAGTAAAAGTAAAAATACTCACCCAAAGATTCTACATACTTTGTCCACACTTATAAATAATAATACATAATATAAACACATCAGTTTCAGCACCTCCTGTGTGAAGATCCTCAGTTTTCTATGCATAGTCTAGATCCAACAGGCTTGCTACGTACGCATAAGCGTCATAAAGCCTTAAAAAGCTGACACCAGGAGGCCCGTTTTTGCCAGCTGCCTTATTGGAATGAACTTGAGATGAATGTATTGATCCTCGTTGTGGATTCCAATGACACAACCCGCTTCGCTTTAGAGGTGACTCCGTCCAGACCCTCTTGCGTTATGCAGGTGACGTCGACGAGCAGTCCACGATTTGACTGGTGTCAAGGAGCCACTTAAAATTAGAGCGCCAGGGTACAATTGATTTTATTTATATTTGATTTGATTAAACACAGTGTAGGCTTTTCGCTGGTGTTGCTGGAATCACAATCGTGGTTTTCACTGGAGTAGAGTCCCACCCAGAAGCAAAACAGGTTCACAAAATGAGCTCAGGATAATATATGGTGTTCAGCGCTGGCCTTTAACCAAAGCGTCTTAGCATGATTGAGAACATTATGATAATGAATGATGCAGTCAGAACAACGCATATGACACTGAAAATAATGCAGTAAAGACGTTACAAGTAAAAGTCAACATCAATTCCGAATTTTATGCAAGAAATAGATAAAAAGATAAAAATTACTTTATGGTTACACACAGAAATAACCCCGCAAACACATCCAAAGGAGAACAG
>JAPQRP010000018.1:17057959-17102174 GCA_037367295.1 Apogon hyalosoma
ATTCAATTTACTTTGGAGGTGAATGCTGTATAGACCCATATGTCGCTAAAGATTGACACAAACCATGTTTTACCAAAATTCTGGCGATAATGCATGTCTTTTGTCTCCTGGTCATGATACTGGAGGAAGAAATAATAATATTGCATTATCCACTGTAGACAAACCATTTGAGTAGCTCTATGTGGAAAGAATAAATAATTAGAGAAGGTTTTTTGGGGTGTGCATCAGCATTGTAAATAATAAAATAATAACAATTATAATAAAAAGCACCTATAAAAAAAAAAAAAAAAAAAATAGGACGTCTGTGAGTTTGAGTCATCCATTACTGCCGTACAACTGGCCGCCACAGTTTAGGTAATTACAGTAATGGGAAGCACTCACTACCAACAAACTCTTGTGTATCCAAGGAACTTGAATCAGAGTAAATCTTGTTCAATCAGACAGACTTCTCTGTTAGATTGGTGATGGAGAGGGCCGTGAAAGTTTTTATTTTGTATGAAGCTGCAGAAACGTTGTTCCATGGCAGCATGACATGTGAGCTACTTGACATTACACATCCTGCATAAAAAAACAAACAAAAAAGTAATAAGTTAAAGTGACTTTTGCGTGTGTACACATTACGACGCTGAAACATATGTAGACACAACACACAGGATGTATATTTAGTTAAAGTTGCTGCAACAACCAAACATCATTTGTTTACTTGTTGACTACTAAATTACTCAACACATATTCTGAGACTGCCTATTTGGAAAAGTGTGTTTTCTCTGGTTCCAGCTTCTTAAATGTGAGTATTTTCTGTTTTCTTTCCTCTTCTGTGACAGTAAACTGACTTTCTCTAGTATGTTTTGTTGAATATCTCACTTCTGTCATATCCTGAAGAATATATCAATCCATGTTCTTGTCTCTTATTAAAGGAGTGATATTTTGCTTTTTTTAAATGGAATTATGCATTTTAAAACATTTCCCTGTGGTCTACATAAACTATAAATGCTCTGCTTGGGTCTGAATTCTTCATTAATTCAACTCCACAGGTCCATCTTCAACCCTATTTCTGAGTAATGACACTAGAAAGGTTGTTTTGAGCACTTGCCCTTTAAATGCACATGAGCCACTTCAGGCCCCACCCCCTCCAGGTTGTTGACTGTGCTGTTCTGTCCCGTTCAACCAGCAACTGAACATTTTAGGTAATTGCCTTGAAGTTTGGACATATTTTCAGTATGGACTACAACTGCTGCTGCTGCTGACAAGTATGTCATACTCGGAGAAATGTTTGTCGGAAGTCTTGACCTTATGTGTGCAAATGTTGTTAGTTATAGATGCAACAAATTAAGCAGGAATTGAAAGGGGTTGTGGAAATCCACTCCATATTTGCCAAAATGAATATAAAGATAGCTTTGCAGCACCTGGAGGGTTTAAATTCAGACTTTTGGAAGTATTATAGTCCCCAAATACACAAATAAATGTACCAAAGACTAATAAAAGTGGGTTTAGCAAAATATGACCCCTTTTAAAAAAAAAGTAGAAAACATAACACCTGGCAGCACAGGTTCACAAAATGTGCTGAAACCACATTGTTAGGCCACCAATAGGTCTTTTATTTTACCAAGGTTATAATGATCATACATGCAATCTCAGTTTTTATTTACGATACAGCAGGATATGGAGGAAATACAGTATGTATAAGCAATAAAAATAGTTATAAAAAAACAATAGAATGACTACTACTGCAAATCAAATTGGCAAGTATGTAGTGAGACCCCCCCTTTGCATTTAATACATCTTTCGACTGTATAAGATTTACTGCATTAATTATCTTCATTCAACAGATATTAGACATAACTAATTAAAGATTTTTTTATTGATGTGCTTCATGTCATAGGAACAGAGGTCACACTAAACACTGATTTTTGCTCTTTGAGGCTATGGAGTCATGTTTTTGTATGTTTTTAATACTTTGCACTTCTTTCCTCTACATATTTTGGTATTATTGTAGTTGAAGAAAAGGGACATAAATACAGTCCTGTGCAAATGTCTTAGTCCACCTTTAGTTTTGTTGTTTTTACTGGGTTGAAATGATCATAGTTATTTCTCATTCCCTTTTCTTCAAATACAACAAGAAAATACATGAAGTATTTGCACAGTCTTTAAAGACTCACAAAAAACTGATTTAAATGGGTCCTAAACTCAGTATGTAGTGTGACCCCTGACCCCATGGCAAGAAACATTAAAAACGGTCATAAACATCTGACATATGTTGAATGAAACCTGGTGTAAAACATCAGAATTTTTTTTTTTTCATTTATTTGTTTTGAGCAGAAGAAAAATTAAAAATTTTTTGTGTACAAGGAACTAATGGCAGAGCAATTACATAAATAAATAAAGGTGATCAAGACAAGGTAGCAATTGCCATGTACACTAGTAATAACAAATGAAAACAATATGTACTGCTCAAAAGGGAATGGGAAGAAGAAAACGTATTAAATCCCACCCCATCTCACATTTATACAATATAACACATTACTTTTGCTTCCTTAATGATATAGTAACATCCGTTTAGAGTCCTGATAGTATAAATAACCGATAGTAAACAGATTAGGAAAACTGATGTCTATTACACATAGTAACTATCTAAATGATAGTATGCATAACTCATAAAATAATAAATAATAAAGCTCATATTGTCAGAACAAAAAGGCTAAAGATATGTTAAGAGCAAAAGGAGGTCACATTAGCTGTTTTTTATATGAAGTTTTGTTTTTAATGCTGTACATGCTTAACATATATTCAGATTAGATATTAATACAGAAACTGAGAAATGCACAAGTGTGATCATTATGACTTCACTACACTAGCAAGCCCAATGTTGGCGTAAGACTTTTGCACAGTACTATATGTGCCTCTCAACCCTGCAAAAACAACAACACTAAAGGTGACCTAGGATTTTTGCACAGTACTTTAATATACAGCATTCAGCATTGGCTGTTGTAGCATGAGTGAGAACATTATAATAATAAATTGTGCGGTCAGAACAGAGTGTATGATGCTCAGAGTGACACACGGAAGACAATACCGAGCAAAAGTCGACTGTAATACAGCAGTTTACAAACACAGATTGTCCTCTTATGTTTAATATAACTCCAGTAGATGTGGAGGCATTAAAACATGACCAAGACAGCGTAGAACACAGAGACGAAACAGGCCAAATTTCCTCTACATGGGTAAAAAAAATGAAAATAAGGTCTTTTATCTTTAAGTTCTGCTCGGATATTTCACACAGTGAAATACTGTCACAGCGAAAACAAGTTCATTCTCAATCCAATCCCAGCATACATTTCTTTCCCCCATTGTGAGTCCAGCTTTCTCAATCAAGATATTCAAGTCCTGCCAAGAGTCCCTGATTAACACCACTGCTTGTGTAGTATTGTTTTAACTGTCCTCAGTTAAATGAGAAATTAAGAGGCAAGAGATAGAGGCTAATAGCATTTATTAACCCAGCGTGAGTGGGCAGCAGGGCGACCGCAGCTCGCTACTGGTCCTGTCTAGTCGTGGTGCCACAGTCAGCGTGGCTTATAGAGGGGAGTGGAACATAATAAAACCCAACAAATGCACCCAGCTGATTAATGCAGCCCTGTGGCTATAGTAATTATCCCTCTCCACACTCCTCCTGCAGACGAGCCAAACAAGTGTGTGGCAACGACAGGGAAATGTGCACATGACGGATCTGTAGGATTTAGAGTCTATTTAGTGAGCTTTGTGTAAATAGTTGGATAGATCCACTTTTCATCGATTTGTTTGATTTTAGAGGTGTAGTAGTTTAATCTCAACTGGATTAATATACATTTTCTGTATGAAATACTGAATTTTTTTTATATATACTGTATTTAGGGTTCACCATCTGTTGTTATTTACAGGATTTACAATAAAAAATAAAACAACATGTATATTTACAAAATGAGCTTGAAGAAACATGTCACTACTGTAGCATGAAAGTAGTACAGATAGGAACAATAGCAAAAATATCAAACTCTTAATGTCTTAATTTACTGAAATGCTCATTTTATTTGATGAAGTGATGATGCACATGCAATTAATCCATATTTTTCCACTTATTTATTTTTATAAGTACACACAAGTACATAGTAAATCAATCACAAGCTATTATTTCTAATGTAGGATTATTAAAAAAAAAAAACAGGTTCATCTCTGATATGATATATATGTAAAATAAATAATACAGACCTAATGATGACTAAATGGTATAAAGTGCACTAAAAAGTGATTTATTCGCATATTTTAACAAGAGATCTGACATTTTGGTTACTTTTTCCCCATCATCTTTGGCATTTTTTTTTTTTAGCCGCTAATGAAGGCATTGATTAAAGGTCATGTGATGAGTTATGTAAAACAAAGCGGTGACAGCTCCAGTATTTGGGTGGTGTTTTGCTGATGTGAAATATGGGTCAAATAAAAGTTTACAGCCATCATGTCTGTTATGAACTATATTGCTTCTTAATAATTCACACACTTTGACTCTGGCGTCTTTGTCCTAGCTGCAACAAACTGGAATATTGAGCAATTTTAGCAGTTTTCTATTAATAATTCAAATAGCTGATTATTGTTCATTGTAATGAAGTATGTCAGTAATTAAAAATACTTTGATACAGGCTAATATAGAATAAATATATAAAGTATGTTTATGGGTACTTCTTTGAAACTGGTCCCTAAAAACAGGACATGGGGGCTAAAAATTCCAACCAGATGTAGACTAATGTTTTGATGCAAGTATGGAAGCACTTTGGGTCTATTTTAAAAATAAATATTTACTGAGATAAAAGAGAAACAAATTTTCTGATAAAACATTTTTATGGGGTTTTTTAATATATTTTTTTTAATACAAAAATTTGTGTATAACACAGTAAAAAGGACACAAAAATTACACACTACTATATTTTTGAATATCTTTTTATTCTCTCACAGGTACATTTTGGGAATTTGGGAACTAATTATGTAAGGCAGAGTGTTTCACAAAAATGACCACTGTTGCAAAATCACTCACGATTTATTGGTGTTTAAATGGGCAGGTTCTGTATGTAACACGAGTGGACACGGTGGGTTATACATGAAACCTGGAATGAGACTGAAAAACTTGTGTGTCTGGATTAGAAAAATGACTAGGATTGACAAATTTAACACGGTGTCTTTCTTTATAGTGCTATATAAGACCATTTCAAGCCATGTTTTCCAGATCAAATGCACTGACACCTATAGGTAGCTTTTCATGTCCCAGTTTTGGTCCTATTTTTATTTTTATTATTTTATCAAAAATTCAGAAATTTTGGGATGGCAGAGCAAGAGTGTAATTTTTTTTTTGCATTTATCTGAGGTCATCATTAGATACATCCTGGGAGGAAATATGTCTACATTTCTCTTTTATTAATGGGTCTAAAAAAGCTGGCAAAGTGCCAGGTACCAAAATGAACCCAGTTTCACAGAAGCACCCATATGTATATGTATGCAGAAGGGTTTTAGTTAAGTGTGATTATTGAGAAAAATGCAAATGCAATGAGTGTCACAGTTCTGATCCGCAGCACATGCAGGAAAAAGTCCTGCTTTATCTGCTTATCTCTAGTCACGATACACTGTCTCTGTGCTGAGGTCAGAGGGTCAGACATGGGGGCCAGTCTGCTCATGAATCAGGATTTTAATTACATATACATTCAGTGTGATGCAGCGACTGTGTAAATCAACTCAGCACAATGTGTAATTACTATTTATTGACAGATAATGATCGGTTCTTGTTCTGTTTTTAGAAAAAAGTTCCCAATAGCGCAGACGGTTAACATCTTTTGGAGACATTTTGGTCATTTACAGTTGAAGTTGTACATGTCCGCATGATTTCATAAAGGCAAACATATTCTGCTGTGCTGAAATGTACTTAAAACTCATTCTAAATATATCCCCAACTCCCTTTTCTGTTCCACTGTTCTCTGCTAATTTAGGCCATATTGCAGTGTTGAGAGATGCTGAAGAGGGGGAATAAATCAGTGAGAAAGACAAATAGAAAACAAGAGCAAAACTAACATCCACCGCCTCAAAATGCACAGCGCAGAAGTCACTTCCCAGACCGGCTATGATCTGCTTAAAGAGACACACCATGATCGCAGAGCTGAAAATCTGTTTTGCTTAAATACAGACTTAATGATTGGATTACTGTTTCTTCGTTTGGCGATAGCGTGATAGTGGGATTACAGACTGTGCACTGAATAGATTTCCTGTCAGATGCCATGAAGCCCGGTGTCCCCTCAGTGTGTAAGCTGCTGGCTGAAAGGGAGGGAGGCAGATGAGCCCAGGAATTACAATATGGCCCACCTCAGAAAACTGGCAACACAAACTGTGAAGCAACAATATAGTGTTTCATAAAGATGTGTTTAATTAGACAAATCACCTATTTTGCCTGTATCTGAGAAAATATGTACTGAAAAAGTACATAAATAGCAGGAAATTTTCACTTTTTTTAATTTAACTACCTTCTGCTTCAATATTTAACCTTAATGTGAAATTATATCTGTCATGTAAACATTAGACTCTCTTTTTCTGTCTTTTCTCCTCTATGTCTCATTAAAAACATAAACATATCTCCACTATTGATTATGTCTGGATGTCTTAATCAGATCAGCAGAATATCCTGGTTTTATCCTGGGAAAGTATATTAAATGCCAAACTATTGATCAAAAATTTAATTGAGGATGCATCGCTCCATTATTAGAGCAATCTGCCTCTGCTTCTGTGACTCTGATACAGGCTGACATGAAAAGAAAACATTCTAATTTGTAATTCCTTTTCTTATTAAAAAGATGGTTGGGAAACAGAGTCTGTCCCAAGGCTTTGGCGACACAGCAACGCTCTGATCAATAAGAGTGTGTGATGGGTTTTGTATTGATTAGGAAAATGTGGGTTGATGAAGTGGGTTGAATGGGTGGAGGGGGGTTTTGCTTCTTCTCTGATGTCTGCCACATTACACAGACGTGGTAAAGATCCACTCATGCTTTTCTGTCATCATAGCGGCGCTGGTTATCATCTTTATTGTCACTTCTGCGGAGGTTTGCACCATTAAGGCCTCATTAGTCACACTGTAATCCTTAATACTCGATTGCGATTTTTCATTTTGGTCCCATTTTTTCTACAGCTGATCACATTGTCTTTTAAACGCAGCCTCTATCTGATTACGGTGAGAACTAGAATGTGATATAGGCCACGGAAATCAACACCGAGGCCACTGAAATAATCATGTATGATTTCATTAATAAGTTGATGTGCAGTGCAGGACGGTAGATCATGGTGTGGGTGAGGATGAAGAAAGAAAGGCACATTTTTCTTTGCTTCAGTAAGAAAAAGATTTCTAAAACAGATTTTATCCAAAGTTACAGGCTGTCGGGACTGCTTTTTTTGTAAAATTGTGTTGTCAAACTTCAGATTGGCCTGTTTTTATTGAAAGTAAGTAAATCAACTTGCGCTTTTTTATACTTTGATGGTACTTAAACCCTTTACACTCGTTCACCTGCTCACACACGATTTAAAGTCACTTGGAGCAACCAGAGGTTAAGTGTCTTTGCTCAAGGACACTTTGACATGAGCACAGAGGGCAGGGATTGAACCATCAACCTGTTTTTTTGTGGAGAATCCACTCTATTTCCTAAGCCACATCCACCAAGTACTGTTGTACTAATAATATGATATGTGAAATCATTTGTCTAATTAAAATAGAAGAACAGTGTCTCAACAAAGCTATGAGATATGTTTAGAGGAGGGTTCAGTTGTGAAAGACGTAACCAGACTAAAATGACATGTAAGATGCAAAAAGATAAACATCATGTAAAAGACATAACAAGACTTTAAGATGGAATGAGATTAAAATAACGTAAAAGATATAAAACAAAAATCACAATAAACAGAGTGTTTTGACAGTGGAGAAGTGTGTAAAAATGTACATCTATGGCAGTTCACAGCATATTTTTGTAACTTTGGGTCCTGAGGAGACATCACACTTCTGTTTTGGGTCTTGAGCTGAAAAATTTGACAAAACGCCTATTTAGAGTGATGTAAAAGTCAAAATAATTTGCTGCAATATTATGACTCAGAAAAAACATCATGTCTGTCTGTGATTTAGGACATTTGAAAATGGTCCAAATCAAAACTTCAGCTTTAACTTAACGCGCAACATATAGAGAACAAAATGCACCCCAAAGTCATTTACAGAGCAACAACATTAACACCACCAAACACCCATGCCTTGAAAATAATACAAAATGAAAAAAACTGCTAAACTAGACAATAAAAAAAGCTGCAGATTCCACGTGATTTGTGTGTCACTACAAAAAAAAGGAGATCTGAGTCACATATGAGCAAGACAAAGTCATTATTTGGGCCAATTTTGTCTGCAGTCTGAAGGGAACTTATGTTTCTTCAGTCTGGCCTCTATCAAGTTGGATCGTCTCTTTCAGCTGTGTGATTGTTGTAAAGCTGTGGGAAGCAGCTGCCTATACTTTAAAGAAGAGCAGGCGGTGGAAAAGCCAGATCCATGGTGGAGAGGATAAAAGTGTAAAGGGAGCAGTTTAGCTGTGTAAGCTGGCATTGAGCCCTTTAAAGCGCAGTAAACAGACCTGTTTAAATCACAGTGTGAGTGTGCTGCTTGTCAATTACAGCTGTCCACTTCAGTTTAGTGCTACAGCTGTAAACATCTATCTATCTATCTATCTATCTATCTATCTATCTATCTATCTGTCTATCTGTCTATCTGTCTCTGTCTGTGTCTGTTTTGCAGCGCTCCCTTGTGAATGACTGGACACCTACTGGTCCCACACTAGCCCCTCCCATCTCTCTAATCTTTCAAATCCATTGGCTGCTTCCCAGACGGCCTCCCAGAGTCCGACCAACGGTGGCGGCTCCATATGCTCCAGGCCACGCCCCCCTCCTCTTAAAGAGCCCCCATGCTTTCAATGGAGACTCAATCCCCCCTCACTGACTTACTCAGCCTGAATGCGCTCTCACCACTGCTGCTCTCCATCCATCTGTCTCTATCTTTTATTCTCTCTTTCTCTATCCATCACTTCCCTGATCTCCTGCTTTTGTCCCATCCTCTCTCCTCCGTTTCCTTTCTTTATCTTCACCACAGGTTCTTTTCTCTTCTTCTGTCCTCTCTCTCTTCTACATCACCACTAAATCCACTCCTCCTCTCTCCCATACGTACTCCTGAGCCTGAGTGTGCAGCACCTGTACAGACTGGAGTTTGTCGGGCCAAGGCAGAGGGCTTTTTATTTTGTGTGTGTGTGCGTGTGTGTGTGTTGAAAAGGAGAGGGAGGAGAGACAACACCCAGGAACACCTTACCAACATTTCATCAAGATATGTGGAGACTTAGGAACTGATCTCCTGTTCCTCCAGCTTTTCTCCAGCTGTTTGTTTATCTTTTTTCTACTGTGACACCTGGAATGCTTAACGTGGACTGATGGATGTTTCCGAACTGTGCATCCCTGACCCTCTCTGCTATCACAACCAGTAGGTGCATCTCATTTCACATCTTAATCTTTTATTTTGTTTTTTTTTCTACTTTTGTTTACACTTCAGTTGACATATTTTATCTCTTTCATTGCATTTATTTTAGGAAAAAGCACTCAACAGGGCAGTCTATTTTTAAATAATTGGGGGTAAATAATAATACATGCAAAAAGTCAACTATTAAAAAAAGGGGGGAGTTCCTTGCGTGATTTGAGCTCCAGGGTTCAGGGGTATTAGTGAGGCTGCAGCAGTGTAGCTTGCAGGGAGTCCAGGTCGGACTGTTGCCCTACAGCTGTCCAGCTCTGCATCAGGATCCCGGCTTTAACCACAGCCACAGGGAAGAGCCAGAGCCAGATTATTGCGGATGATATCCCGAAGACTATCCTCTGGCACCAGCCGCTGTCCGATGGTGTCCCATAGAGAGAAAACTGTGACTGCAGTGTGCACAAGAGTGATTCTGTGAGAAAGAACAATGTGTTTGTGGAAGCAAATAGCAGTGTTTTGTTTGTGTTCTTCATACATTGATTTAACTGCTTATAAAGTCATACTGAAATTACACTTGATAATCTCTGAAAGTGGCATTATTAGAAAGAGAGTGTAGTTAATTCTCTTTAGACAGGATTAAAGTGTCCACACTTCACACACATAATGTCCTGTTTTATTTGAGTGCAGACATCCAGACATGTGTTTTAGCTCTGGAAATAGGAACTCAGACTTTAGGATTGCATTGTTACAGACCTTGCATGCCTAGAAAGAGGCTTTATTCTTTTAAGTAAATATGACTGGACTGGGAGACGGTTTACTGGGATCCTCTTTATGTAAAGCTGTAGATGGGATTGGAATGGTTTAACCTGCTTAGCACTTTTGACAGGACCAGTATCTAGAATAGTCCCAACTCTATAACACTAATACAGTAAAACAAAAAAAAGAAAAAAAGTGTATCATATATGTGTACATTTAATAACTGCAAAAAGGCTAAAAAGCTCATAAAAGTAAAATAAGTGTGAATGTACTGTGGTAACATTTACTTAAATAGTAAGAGACGTTACAATATATAATACAGAAATGTAAGAGATATGTATTTATTTGAAATAAGTTGCAGAATTCCTATAAAACACTACATAAACATGTAAATATTGCTGATTTTTATAGTTATTCATAGCTTTGTGTTACAAAAATAATATTTATGTAAATTATTGAAAATGTTGAATAACATTTTTGATATCATGGTGAAATGTATAATGCACCCAGTATAAGGATGTAAGTCATAAAATTTAATCACTGTTATTTAATGAACCCATTTATGACAGAAATTGTTTAATAGGAGTTTGTCTGTTGTTGTGATGTTTCCTCAAAAAAGGAATAGATACAGATATAATTCATTTGTAATATCTTTAAATATCAGTTTCACATGCTGTTTTCAGAAGTTGTGACTTATAATATTATAGCATTTTCTCTGTAGATTATACTCCAATTACTGCTCACTCATCAGTTTTATGAAACTTAATGCTGAAAAACACCAGTTATGACAAATATGTTGAATTAAAACAGTTTCTTTTTAGTAACAATTTAAATGTAATTTAATGGAATTAATTAAGAATATATAAAACTTAGGACAAAGTTGGTTTTTAAGCTTCTAAGTTAAAGTGAAGTGTGCATTGTGTGTCCTGTTCTATGTCTGAAGTGTGTTTATGTGTCTACATGTATGGAAAAAAAAAAAACAACTTAGTGTGCATGAGTGAGGCAGCTGATGGTCATTTATGCACATGCATGTTGGTACAGTGTGTGAGATCTGACGCTGCCCACGGTGTGTGAATAGTTGCAAGCTGTCAGTTTTTCTCATCTGTTTACTGCAGTCCGTTGACATACTCGTGATGGGATGTTTCTTTTTATGACACACTGACACTGGCATTACCTAAAACACCACAAACTGGCTTTACAGGTGCACTTTTGCATATATTTGTACTGGTTAAAACTGAGTTAATAAAATAAAGGCTGCAAAGTTTTTACTTTTCAATGTAATAAATACAACTTATGATTCTATTTGATTTAACTATGACAAAAAATTACAGATATAATATAATACTGTTTATTTCTACAATGAACAAATTCTGATTTTGCTGCAGGAAATCTATTGTATCATCATTAATAGTATTTTAAATTAAATAAAATCATTGCGTTTAAATAATGTTACACATTATAATGTAAAGTTAGGTGTATTGCTCTGCACTTGGATGGTGTATTTAGTGCTTTGAGCATTGCATAAATCCGTGCTTACATTGGTTTGGCCTGAGGGAATACTGTTAACCCCTAAGGGATTTTTTACCAGAAACTAACCCTCTGGTCAGAGGTGATAGGTCTGTCTGCTGTCATGGTTACTTCACGCCATGTCTTGGCCTGCAAATCTGTTCTCAGATGAATCACTGTATGTTATTTCTCTGTATAAATTAGCCTGCCTTAACAAATACATTTAGATGTTTGTGTGTCTGCAGTAAAAGTGTTTTACATCCGGTAGAGGCTCCAAAGTTTAAAAAAAAAAAAAAAAAATGCATGTAAAAAAATCTTGTTTTTCTCAGATCTAATTTATTGTAACAAAACAAAAATCTTTAAACAGGACAAAGTGACCAGTCTGTTATAAAATGTGAAAATCTGAGGGTTTTTTGTTTTGTTTTTTTTTATATACATAGACACACTTTTCTCAAAATGTGTTAAAAATAGACACCAGGCTTCTCATTCTTACAGTAACTGCTCAGTTCAATATAACAACACTGAAAGTCTGTATGATGGGCTACAGTTTAACTGTAATAAGCTGTGGCAGTTTTGACAACAACATCCTGACTTTTTATGGTCTTTATGTTCACTTTACTTCAATAAATCAAAACTAGTTTTTCCTCTCCTTTCACGTGCTGCTCCCATAGGTGCCCTTCAAAAGCAAACAAACAGGAATGCATACCTGTAGGCGGCAACATGCTTGCACACACAACCACTGATATGTGGTTGTGTGTGCATGCATGTATGTACGGATCACACACTGACCTGGGACCTAATTTTAGCAATGCCATATCATAGAAACACCTGACTGTGTCTGTCAACAGAAAAACATAATCTCATCATGTGTTGTATCTACATTCATTATAGTATTTATGTGATTGTATTGTTAAATATTTTTTCTGTATTATTATCTAAAACACTATAATCATTAAAAAAACATAATTATTTAATGACTTGTCTTCAGTGTTTAAAGTTTTGTTTAACTTAATAAGTAATAAGCATACTTTAATTATTCAGAATTTTCAAAGAAATTTTTCTCCTTAATAAATATTTAACTTAATAAAAGCATGTTTTTGAACTCAAAAATATTAACTGCGCTTGCTCATTGTTACAAAGCCGTAGTTGGATGATTCAGGCTTTGGAAGTCTAATTGCAGGGATCTTTAAATTCATAAACTTTTGTATTATCTTGTTTTAAAGTTGAGATTTCAGATGTGACAAAAAGCGTAACACTAACAGAAATATGGAAGTGGTCATTTAAAGATTGTTACATCCGGTAAAACTGAAGTTTGTCGCTGTTACTTATTAATGCTGTGCACTTCTCTGTTAATATTTTTAGACACATTTTGATCGAGTAACTTTTATCACTATGTAACTTCATTTGGATTTCATTAAAGTACTGAACTCACACTGAAAGAGCAAAGTTTATAAGTTAAAAGCTGTTGTTATACTTACAATAACACCATATTTGTGCAAAAATGAGTTCCCACTATTAAAAGCACATGTCGTGCCACTTAAGTAAAACTGACTATGATTTCTTTAAAAACAATCCGATAGCTGAACTGGTGAGTCCATTGGAGGACAGAGGGAGCAGCTGGTGGGATAGAGCGGTGTTGTGTAAAAAAAAAAAAAAAAAAAAAAGGGAAAAATATGTGTTTCTTGTAAGTTTTCTTTTAGCGTCAGTCTTGAGTTTTAGTGACAGAATTCATGAAAAATTAAAACACTTGAAAATATTTAATCTCAGTGCTGTATGCAGTCATGACACTGTCGTCCCAGTGCTTAGAGTGACATGATTATTAATGGCGATGGCTGCTACCAGGCTACAACCCAGCACTGTGGCAGGGTGGTGCTGTGTGACGGCATCAGAGGAGAAATAACTTCATTACATGTCGTGACCCCCTCTTGATATAGATATATCCTTTAGGCAGCCTGTCAAGGACTCTGAATTCATCAGGATGTAGATTGGAGAGTTTTTGCGGCCAGTGTTCGGCCCAAACGTGAATGTGGTTTCCATGTCTTAGTCTTCACAGAGGACTTCTTAGAATGAGTTCCTTTTATTGATCAAATAAAATTAACACACACACACACACACACACACACAAGATGCAGAGTGTCTAATCATGGAGTGTGGGTCAGCCAGCATGTTTAATTTAATGGGCCTCATCGTAGCTTCACGAGGTCTCACATTGTGAACTTAATTCCTCTTCACCACGTTAATTTGCATTGTGTCAATTGACCGGAGCGCTTACTGTATCAGCTTGAGTCTCACTTGAAATTCAGCCCATGCCCTAATACCATTAGGCAAATGCAAAGTTGTGTCATTTACACATTTGGGAGAAAAAAAAAAAAAAAGAAGAGAGAGAGAAAAGCCAATTTGCGCCGGACAAGACTCGCTTGTGATTATCAGTGGATGTTATTACTGTGGAGAAGCAGACGTTTGAAGGTTATGTTTCTGGGCAGTAATTGAAATGCAAAATAACATTAGGATCGATGGCCATCTCTGTTTATTTATGAAATCAATATCGTAACTGTCCCTCATGAGTCCCCCTCTGATTCCCAATGACGGCTTAAGTCTCTGCTCATTTATTCTTTCTCCCCCATAACCTCCGTCTTCTGTCTCTTTTTAAAAGGCAGTTAGGGGTGTGTTTGACTTTGCAGGGAGAGCAATTTCCTGGAGGTGGTGGACGTGTATGTAGATGGGGGTTGATACTCCAGGTAAGGAGACATCATCCATGTGGGAAATCTATGCAATCTCTCTTCGTGGCAGTGACATTGAAGAGGCCATATGCTGAAAGTTCGCTGTTTGTGTGTTAGAGTGTGTGTGAGAGGGACATACTGTATCTGCTCTGCACTGTAACATGGAGGGGGAACATTTAAGGAAAGATTTCACTCTAAGTTAAAAATTAAATAACAATGAGTGACAACATTTTTAATACGGAATATGAGAATAGAATAATTCACCATATTGTCCATATATTTAGGGTAAAAACTTACTCAGCAAATCCCTGACCTTTCACGAATAACCCATGACTATGTTAGATGGAAAACAGTAAAATATAATGGACAGTGCATGTAGTATAAAGTGATAAAGTAATTAAAGCATAAATTTTACTTTTTCCAAAGTTTTGCACTCAGACCACTAGCATGTTTGAACTTGAAACACAAAAAAAAAACACTGTAAAATATGTGAGAACACAATACAAAGAGACTAAATACCAGGCTCAACAAATAAATAAAATATTAATGATCTGTAAATTGAAAAAAAATAATAAGAATTTTTGTTTGAACGTTGACAGATTGAGTTAAAATATTGGGGGCGAAATACAACAAAATGCTGTGTTCTTTCAGGAAATCTGCATACATTTGTAAAGGCGCTTCACTAACGCAGCTGTGATTCAGGTGTATTTGCACCAACCTGAATCTGAAATGTTTACAAACACATTATGACAGTTTGCAAATTATAACGAATATGTAAAATGAACTCATCACCATGTAAATGTTCCACATGAATGCACGCCTTGTGACATATTTACTGATGCCTTTTCGCTAAAAAGTGACTTCGGAGCGTGCGGCAGAGTATAAATCATGGGCTTAAATTTTTCGACGTGCATCTTTTGGTGACCTTCATTTGCGCCAACGCTGTGTCGTGCACATGTTGTTGTTACTACTTAACACTTGGGCGACACACGCTACCCCATTTTCCCGCTCGCGTGACCATTCATTTCCCAGACACCCCGGCTGCAGACTAACAGTGTAATCTATGTGTCAGGCAGGAAGGGGCACTCAGTTTAAAGCTGATAGAGTTTGCCCCAAACAAGGACAGCCTATCATAGAAAGATTAATGAACTAATTTCATGCATGGCTCCTTGCCTCTGTCCTTCTGCGCTTCCATGTTCGACTGTGTGTTCAGCACCGTGATTTACGCTGTGTTCCTTGCTACAAGCTTAACCCCAAGCTTAACAATAATATTTCCCCTCAGTAGGAAAATACATAGTAAAATATGGAGAACTGGATTTTTAACCATTCACATATCAAGTTAAGGATAGTGTGAGGTCATAGTGAACCCAATATGTGTTGTTTTTTTTTTTGTTTTGTTTTTTTTTTTACTGTCATTTAAAATTTATCGCGCTGAAATTCGGATGCTGGAAGACATATTTCATGGTTTAGAAAAGAGGTGGATGGATTCAGGATTTATGTAGGGAATGCAGGGGATCTGCCAGCATAAGGAAGGATGCCAAAATACACACACTCACACACATACACACACATGCGCATACACCAGCATTTGGGATTTTAAGCTGCTCTGGCAGGACATTTTCACCGCCATCACACTTTGGCTCCAAAATAAAAAATAAAGGAGCGTTTTAGCCGTTGAAAACATCCTGGACATCTCCATTCTTTCTACATGGAGTCCTGTCTAGACGTTCTCTGTGGTGGACAGACACACAAACCTGTGTGTGTCTGCATCTGTGAGGCGTCCATTGTGGACAGTCTGGGCCTCTAAGAACAGAGAAGGCAGGTGACCTTCACGTCTGTCTGATGAGTCTTGCTTGTCTACTCGGTTTGTACCATTTTTCTGCACGGCGGAGCAAACACTACCCCATTAGATATTAGGTGCAACGCATTTGTGTGTGTTTCTATGTGTGTGTGTGTGTGTTGCCAGGGGAGCTGGGCAGGTTGAGGAGAGTCAGGCTGTGCTTAGAAAACTCAATGTCTCTTTATAATAAAAGGGGAAACCAAATTATGAAACTATGAGGCTATTTCTGTCGCCGCGAATTGGTGGTTCATACCATTATTTCATTTCGACAGATTTGAAAGGACCCATTAGAAATTTCCATTAAACCTAACAAAAACATCTCCCCAGCGTTACTGTGTGCTAAGTGTGGAATGAACTACTTTTTACATATGCCACAATGTACTATTCCATAGGGAATCCCCCTATCTGGCTGCGATGATGTATTAACTGTTACCACGCCGCTCTCTCCAATTCCCTCAGATGGGAGAAAATATACCTTCCAATTGACTATAGGTGCACGCTGATCGCTAACAAGATTTAACGTGAGTCCTTTGAATCTTTTATAAACCGCAATAGCCTCTGAATGAAGGCTAACATAATGTTGTATCGCTCCATCTCAAACTATGTTAACAGTCCTGACTGATTAAAAATGCATAAGGAATGTCTGGGACCCGTAAGAGGAGGGTTTATTTTTTCATGCCTCATCTGGAACAGGAAGGAAGCAGAGGATCAATAGATCTGATCTGGGCCCAGGGGTAGAGGCTATCTCCTCCCCTCTCCCCTCCCTCCGTCCCTGCCCCCCCACCCCCATCCGTTAGCAGTTAAAAGAGAGGTCTCATGTTGTCAGGGCCTGATGACTTCACTGCTTTATATAAACACTTATGCAAAGAGGAAACAGAAGGAAAATATATTCCTAACGACGGCACTAAATTGGAAAACAGGGCAGCCCCAAAGCAAAAATAGCCTAAATATCTGCTTCTAGTTTTAGAAAAAAGTGGACTTTTACCACGTTCACACACACATACTCACTAATATTTCCAAATCACAAGCATGTACGACTAATGGTGTAAAGCATTAGTCTCACAGAAACCAACTGTGGGACAGTCAGTGCCAGTGCTTCTAACACCCAGCAAACACTAATTTTATGCTTTGTTTGAATGGATATTACTGATGCTAATGGGAGCACAATGGCATACAAATACCATATATGCTCTACAGTACTTTACTGTAGAACACAGAAAATATAGCTCGAGAAATTAGTTGATGTGGCTCATTAATTATTTTTACAAACTACTGTATGGGCAGACTTTGGTACTGATAGTGACTTAAATGCTGACTTAGATCAGTCCCAAAGTTTCTTTGTCATTCAGTTCTAGAGTGACTTATTACTTTGAGGTTGAGTGATTCTGATTTATCTAAGTATTTACTATATTGAGTTATCTGTTCATGGTAATAATAAACTCATAATGAAGAATTATGCTTTTTCAGTGTCAACATTTTTCGGAAGAATAGCAGGGTTGATACCATCAAACTATCATTATTATATTGCCCTTTAAAAATGCCTAATCAGTCAACCTCCAATAGATGTGAAGTGAATAGGATGGTTTATTTGAGAAAAAACTACAAAAAAAATAAACTTTAAACCATCTGCGCAATGTGTACATATCCATACATCATATTTGACTTCTAAAAGGAGATTTAGTCACAGCCAACTGCAGGTTATCCAGCAGTTTGCTCCACAGAATTCACTACCATTATAGCAAATGTTTCAGGTTTTGTTCCAGGTTTTTATTCTGCACAGCTGCAGAAACACCTGCATCTATGGTCATCAGACATCTGCTAATCTGCTCCAGTTCTTTACAACTACAACAGCTGCTTTTGATCTATAACTAACATCTCCATCTTCCTATTCTCCAAATTTATAATGAAATGTGGGATTAGGGAATTTAATCCCAGGTCAGCACCTCTTCTTCAGCCTGTCCAACCTCTCACTTAAATCCACCGTAACCAAGCACCATCCATTGGCAAACTAACCGGGACTATTGATTGGGTCATGTATTACCCATGATCTTCCATATGCTAAGTGTAACACCTCTCTGTGTCCATTAACAGCCTTCTGAAGTTTCATTCATTCATTTACTTCTGGCAGGAGACCAATTGTGGGCATTGTTTGCAAGATGTATAGGGCATCTGTTGACATGGTCGTTAGTTACCATTTTGCCTGGAAGAAATAAGCAACTGTAGTATATCACTTCGCATTCCAACATATTAATGGTTGTGTCTGTAACATAATCTATCAAACTCGGATCAACCGGTTATGTGCAGGAGTAGCGCGCTCTATCACAGCTGATGAATCACTTGCAGAGTGATCAGGCGATGATGGAAGAAAGCAACATTCAGCGCATCTTGTCAAGCTTGTTAGTGGCTTTAATTTCGTTGATGGTTTTTGTCTTTCATATTAAGCTCTTTGTTTGCAGGAAAATCAGTACTTATTTGTGAAGTATATATAAACAAGCACCTTATTATTGATACTGCTTCCACTTTTGTCCACTTTTACTCAATGTTGTCATGAATATTAGCTGATTATGTAATCAATGCTGTGTTTAGAACATAAAGAAATATATTACACCAGGCAACAATATGCTTTATCTTACCAGTGCTTCCTAGTTTTCTGTTTATAGACTATTGTAAATGCACTCATTAAATTTGATTGAATGTGTGTGTGTTTTGCAGGTTGCTAACCAGAATGCCATCTGAAGACCGGCACTTATCCTCAAGCTGTGGTTCCTACGTCAAAACCGAGCCCTCCAGTCCTTCCTCTTCACTAGTAGACACCGGCAGTCACCACAGTCCCAGCGGCAACTCTGACGCCAGTGGTGGTTACGTCAACGGAAGCAACGGACGCTCTCACGCCCTGGACTCCCCCCCAATGTTCAACCCGGGCATGCTGGGAGGCGGCGGTGCTTGCCTACGCCGTTATGAAGAGTGCTCAGGCAGCGTGGTCGACGACACAACAATCAAGTGCGAGTACATGCTCAACGCCATTCCCAAGAGGCTGTGCCTGGTGTGTGGTGACATTGCCTCAGGGTATCACTACGGGGTGGCCTCTTGCGAGGCCTGCAAAGCCTTTTTCAAAAGGACAATACAAGGTATTTCCCACTTTGACTTTTAACTTCCAATGACTCACCTGAGCTAGTCTCCTGCAACTGCATGCTTCAAGTTAAACATGAAAAAAAGAAAATCCAGAAAGTAGTAAATGAAACAACCCTTTAAATAAATGTTCCTTTTTGATTTGGTCACATACAAAATTACTCACAATCATATTAAAAACTTTAGTATTAATATCTGCCATGAAGTGTCCTGACAGGTGATGAATCCATTGTTAAGTCTTCAGTGTATCATGTCTCTCGGAGTCCAATCCTCTCCTCTTATGGCACTAGTACAGTAGAGTGATTATGAATGTCTACAGCAGGCATTAGTCCCAGACCATAAATCTGCCCCCGGTTTTGATGTGTTTTCATGTGAATCGTATGCCTGGCATCGACTTTGCCATGTGTGGGAAATGCTTCAAAAAAATGACTTGGACAGAGATAATATACCACAAACTGAGACACAGAATTCTGAATTCTTTTCTGCTATATTTGTGAGGTCATGATAGCACTGTGTGGATAAATGCAAAAGGACTACATAGAGTTTCTCCCCAAACTTATTAGCCGCTGTCGGGTCAGTTATGAAACAATCAACCTATGATTTTAACAGAATACTTGGTTTCTCTTTTTTGTCACATTCTCGTAACTTATTGTGTCTCAGTTTCGTCAAACATATGGACAACTTAAAGAATATAAAGTATAGATCAGTCCCGCTATAGTAGTTTTTCACCCGCTGCAGTAAATATTAAAAAAATTGTAATTTTATCCATCTGCAGTGCAAAATGAGAGTTGTACTTTTAAATGCATCTACAACTGAGAGCATTACTGTGAAAGAGAATTCACATTTCCACATCTTTATAAATGTGGACATGAGAGAAACAACCCACTCACCCTCTTGAAAAAAACACAAAAAGTCTACATGTAATGCAGGAATTCTTTCAATTTTGTTTTAATAAATTACTTTATTACATGACGCTGAAAAAGTGATCAAAAGTTGTGGCTGTTACAATTGGGGAAACTATTAATATGTCCCACACAGAAAGTCTGAGCTGAGAAATGACATATAAACCGTTTCAATATGCAGAAGTACGTTTGCAGTTCAATGCCACATAGAGCTGCTTTAGTACAGTAAATAGCGCCCATGTGTGACTTTGTGTTGTCTTGCTTAGCTCCCTCTTGCTCTTCATCCCCTCGCGCTCCTTTGTGGAGGACAGGCCCATAATGAACCTAATCTGTCCGTCATTCGTCCTGAGCCGCGGGAGTTTCAGTCAATAACAATCAGTGTTGGGTGACTGTAATTAAGAACCACGCATTTCATTGGGAGAAAGTCAAGAAAGGAGGGTGGGAGGTGGATCTGTTCTTTGCCCTGAGGCCCCGCCAGCCCACACCCAAGGGGGGAGGAGATGGGGGCCAATTAAAAGCTCAGGCACGTGTTGTCGGGGCAATAACAGAGGAAGGGGAGAGGAGAAAGAGAGACGCAGAGGAGTCCTCTAAATAAAAGGCAGAGGGACAAGGGACAGGGGACGTGGTCATTCACTGAAAGGAGAAGCCACTTTAATGGAATGGTAATCAGGGAGGGGGGTCCCGGCCTCGGTAAAGGAGGAGGACAAGGAGAGGTCCAGCTTGAGTGGAGAGGAGCGCGTGGATAATAGCATGGCATAATAATATATCAAAATTTAGAGGGAAAATAAGAGAGGTTAAGGAAGGATATTAGAGTGGTTGAAATGTCCTTTGAGAAATAAAGGTGGACACAAGACCTGATTAACTAAGAGGGTATGCCGACAGTGAGCTTTTAGAGGTAGGCAATTTAAGACTATTGTGGACCCTGCACCCCAAACACACACACCTACACACACACACACTCACAAGGTACACTGACCTATTTAGGTAAAAATATTGTCTTTAATATTCATAAAAGCATTAAGTGAACATGACCTTTTTTGTAAATCTCCCTACGTGTTTGTGTTGAACCGTCAAATTCAGTATTTAATTCCAGTTTCGATTCAGTTCAAAATAAACGAAATCATATGAGGGTTCTTTACTGCGAGAGGTCGAGACCTTACTGTATTATAGAAAACCCCCTTTAGCAAGCTCTTACATATAAACAGATCTTCAAGCAGTAAAACGGGTAAATTCAAGTGCATCATTTAAAATTTATTCACTGTTGAATGCGACTCAAAGTGTTGGGATATTGTTTACAGAATTACTTAGTACATCGCATAGTGGATGGAAAATACACTATAAATGCATAGAAAGAGGTAGAATGTGATTTTGGATGCATTAATGTGTGTTTGTGCTGAGACTTGTAGCAGCTCACAGTTGCAAAACAATACAATGGAGTGAAGCGGAGGGATCTTCGTAAACAAAAAGACATCTTCAATTATGTACTGAAATGTTACGTCTGGTGTGTGTCATCAAATTGTAACTATGAAAAGCTGGTGATAAAATCTTCCACACAGCATTAATACATATTTTTTGTTTGCTGAGATCCCCCTCGTGAGCAAACACTGCGTATCATAACTGACTTATTTTTGCTTCTTCTCCAGAGTTTAGATATTCAAAACCTGCACTGGGACCCAGATGTTTATTTCCATATTTTTCCAAAAACAGTTCACAGTGACAATTACTATTAAAGTAAAGCCTGTGCAGAATCACTGTGCATTGTGGTACATTGCATCTTGTATTGTTTTTACTTGTGAGCGCTGTTGTTTTCCCTGTGCTAAAGCCTCTCAGTCTAAAAGACTTCACCCACCCTGAAACCAGCAGCAGCCTCTGCCAACATCCTGGCATGGTGCCGCAGGCCCCTCACTGTGCATGTGACCCTGCTGGCACCATTGATGCCAGGGATCTTGACAAATGTTGGCACCTTCTCCTTGACCAACAGGGGGTTGTATATGTGTGTGTGTGAGGGGGGTGGGGTGGAGGAGAGGGGCAACTCTGGCAGATCTGCAACAGACAACACCTGGTTTTCTGTTTTTAGGTACCATTAATACATCTCTGGACTAACAGGACATTGTTTAAACATTCAATCAAGGGATTTGGATACTTGGGAAAGAGGATTTGCCTTTGGATTCTAGGGGGTCATATCAACTTTTGAAGTGAGCGCGTAATGATCCGATAAGAAAATGTTAACCGGAACTTAGTGAGAAAAGCAGGCAGGGGTTTTAATGGCAGCAGATTCAATATGTCTGCATTTCTGGCTGTTTTTGGAGCCGAGTGATTAAATTGCATAGGAAATATTTCCATAGTGAGCCAACAAGCGTCGAGACGGACTTGAATAATACATCGAGCTTTGCTACATGATATGGCAGCCTTAGATCGTCGGGTCTAGCAACAGCTCTTGGTCTTCACAGGAGAACATTATGCAGAGTGCTGGGTTATGTGTCCATCTTATAGCCCCTGTGTTGTTGAGGGAGGGCAGCTTTCCCATCATCCTCTACGTGAAGAAAAATGGGCTGGACGGGGTCGCGGTGAGCGCTGCAGAGAGGACGCTCTGCATTAATGAAGCTAATTTGTCTGTGAATCAAAGTGGGGGTGGGACTGCAGAGCAGGGAGGTGCTTTTACACGTCCCATCAAAATGCCACTAAACCCCCCTCTCCTTCAGGAGTGTCATATGGGGTCACCTTGGGACAGGTGCCTGTGTCTGTCTTTTAAACGCCTGTTGTGTATTTTTGATTCAGTATCCTCTTTTATCCGGTCATTCTATTTTATTGTATTCTTTATTTTCTCCTTATAAAATGAACATCACCATTGTTTCTGTTCTCCTACAGGGAATATTGAGTACAGCTGTCCAGCCACCAATGAATGTGAGATCACCAAAAGGAGACGCAAGTCATGCCAGGCCTGCCGCTTCATGAAATGTCTTAAAGTCGGCATGCTGAAGGAAGGTGAGCTAACGTCATTTTTTTCTTTTTATTTGTCTCCTTTTGGCATTTATTTTCAGAACAAACTGTGTCATTTCTGCAGTAAGGAGTCTCCACAATAAAAGCAATAGTAAATTATAGTAGTAGTAGATGATGTTGTGAAGTTACATGGGATTGTGGGAGTTAAGTCACATCATCAGTTGGAAGATTATTTAAAAAAAAAAAAAAAACATTCATCATTCCTTTAGTATAAATAAGGGGAACATTGAGGATGAGTGGTATGTGATGATTAAAAAAAGCGTGAGTGAAGAGTATGATACCAGCCCTCCTGCAAGTGCTCACATGACAAGCAATAACACAGGTCATTGAACTTTTCACTAAAACTCATGCCAGTACATTTTCTGATTTCAGCATAGTCCATAGGAAGAAAAAAAGCTTGGAACTTCATAAGAAAAAGTCAAATCTGATTCAGGAAGAATTCATGGTTAAAGATAGCATATTAATGTTTTCTTCACAATACGATTTTACAGCATTTTATGGCATTTTATTCTAAGAGAATAGCCACAGGAAACATTAATAAAGGAGATAAGACGTGCTATGACTTGACTGGAGGAGGTTGAATAAAGTTACAGATTTCTCTGTATTTTTACACTGTGTAATATATTCTAAAGGTGCAAAATTATATAATGTATGCTTTGGTTTTTGAGATATTTTAATACAGAGAAGTCATATATAGCTTTAAAAAAAAAAAAGACTATAAATATTTCCATTATGACAAAATACTTTGATATTTATTATATTTTACATCATTTAGTGTGTTTTACCGCATCAAACCATGTTAATTCATCTACTTTTCTTGTAATGGTAGCTAATCTGATCCATAATCTGAATCACCTCTTACAAAAGGCAGATAAATTACAATTAATCTATAATACGTTATACTGTATTTTCCTCTAGTGTCTGCTGGTTTCTCGTTTCTTTTGTGTTGTTGATCTGTCTAGAAACTCTGCATTACAGTATTGATGATATTAAAATTAAGTAAACATTCCTCACATTTTCCTGTATGTACAGCTTCAGTGCATCTATTATCGAGGCTGTGGCACAGTCATTTGTTCTGCTGGAGTTTTAGAAGGAGTCGAAATGTTTCTACATCTAAATATTTCCAGATCAGATTCAGTGCATGTTAGAGCTCAGAAGCCAATAATTACAGTAATTCATTGTCTCTATTTACACAGCAGCAGCAAAATAACACGTATCGCAAACTATGCAAATTAATGCAAACTAAATTCAAACACATAAGTGTGGACAGACGCTAAGGTATTACTATAAACAGACTGTAATAAACTCAGTAGCCTAGCAAAGTGGCTTAGTAACTCAGTAATTAATGCTCCAACCCATAGGTAAGCGCAGTGTTCCCTGTAAAAGTAACTGTATGAAAGTCCTATTTTTGACAGGTAGATTATATGCCAAATCAAGATCTCTCGTGATTTAAGACCATGTGATTTCACATCCTTAAATAGTAGTTGCTAAAAACAAGTTTCATAATCACAAATCATGTTTAATACCGAGCAGATCCACCAGTGTTTTGATTAGCTATAGTGTTGATATAATTCTTAATTTAATGTAGCATCACTCAAATGTTTGGACACATATAGACATGGTCATAGTGTTAAATTTAACTCTCTCAGAATTCATTTAAGACGAGTGAGTTCACCGTGTGTGTAGGTGGGAAAACTGAACATAGCCTTTCTTTAAACATTCCAGTTTTATGATCATAGAGGTGCATCTGCTTCATGAATGAAGCCTTACGCTGTGGGCTTCAGCAGTGGTCAGTGACTGTGGCCTCGGGGAGACACTGGTGACATCACCCCCGCGCTTCACTCACCTCTCGTAACACCAGTGAGCCGCTCGGTGCTTAACTCGGACGGGTGGAAAAAGCTGCTGAGTTGGATGTTCCTCTTAAGTCTGACTGAGAACTGTAACAGTACTCTTGAAAAGCACAGGCAGTTTCCCCAAGACTTGTCTCTCCCTCTGGGCTCTCTCTCTCTCTCTCTCTCTCTCTCTCTCTCTCTCTCTCTCTCTCTCTCTCTCTCTCTCTCTCTCTCTCTCTCTCTGTCTATCTCTCTCTCTCTGTCTATCTCCCTTCCCCTCTCTTGCCTGGCATATTGATCCACTAAATGCTTTCCGAACATACCACCTCACTTCCTGCATGTGTTGTTTCTCCTCCAGTGAGAGACCTTAGGGAGTACAGAGGGAAAATCTACCCGATAGATTTTCTTTTTCTTTTTTCAAAGGAAGTGGGGTGTTTCGTTGGTTACATTGGTGTGTTAAGCAGAGGAAGAGGAATTATTCAGAGCAGGTGGAGATTCTTACTCAAACTAATGCTTTTATGTACAGCATTTGTGTCAAACTCATTTTAGTTCAGGGGCCACATGCATCCCAATATGATCTGAAGTGAAACAGTAACATAATGATAAATATAAATAATGTCAACTCCAAACTTTTCTTTATATAAAGTGAAAAAAATTTAATTCCATAATGGAAAGGTTTACATCTACAAATTATCCTTTAAAAAGTGTGAATACCATGAACAGTGATAATAAATTGAAATGTCTGAAGAAAAATAAGTGCAGTTTTAACAATTTTATGCCTCTGCTTATCATTTACACGTGCATCACAACTTACAGATCACAGTGGATCTACAAATACACTAAACAATATGTACCAGGCAGAATATTGTTAAAATTGCACTTATTTTTCTTCAGACATTTCAGGTTGTTCATATTTGTTCAGATTATTCACATTTTTTGTGAAACGATAGTTTGTAAATGTAAACATTTTCATGTTATTTTGCTTTTTTTGTACACTAAGACAAAGAGATACATTTGGAGTTGTCATTGTCATAGGTTATTATGATAGTATTTTACTGGTACGAGCCACTTGAGATTGAATTGGTCTGGATGTGGAACCTGAACTAAAATTAGTTTTAATATCTTCAGTGTAATTTTTGCATTTCACAAATTTAGTCAACGGGTTGGGTTGGACCCTTTTTGGCCGGTTGTGTTGTGCTGTGTTGTGTTGTGTTGTGTTGTGTTGTGTTGCGTTGCGTTGTGTGGTGTTGGAAGATAGCATTGCAGTATTTTTGTGTAGCATCACTAAACCAACTGGCTACATTCAGAGGGAAACATCTGAAAACAAATTAAGCAGAATGTACCAAAAGAGAGTACTGTAACCATGAGGTAGAAAAGCATCATTAGATTCACCACATGACACCAAAACTTATCTAAAGTCCTATTGACACAGGACGAGTATAAACCCCTGAACATCTGGTGATTTGGAGATTAACCCCCCATGATTTTTCCATAAGTGAAGCCTGTTTTTATCCACATTTACTGACATTTCTCCTAAGGGCAGGGTCACCACTTACAGATAACTGCTGAAAGACATTTAATGTTTCTTACAGTATGCTGTCATGCACATCCTCCATCTTGTCATTTGAGATGTCACTTTTTTTTGACAGATTTAGGTTTGCTCTTTGAGTGAATATCCATGCTTTATCGTAACATGAGCCTCAGAATTTCCACACAAAAACAAATTGAATCTAACTAAATTGTCCCGTGGAGCAGATTTTACTTGGCTAGAATTCTTAAAACTAGAAACACATACCCTCTGAAAAACCACTGAAGGACACTTTTTTTCTCTTTTCTTATGTGTGTGCAGCATTTGAAACTAGAAGAATATAAACTGGCCTATTTACAAGTAATGACAACACCCTTATTCAACCTTTGAAGACTTAGAGCTATTTTTGCCTCGACTTCCAAATGGAATTTTTTTCTACATTTAACTTTTCAGAAGTGATTTATCATCATTCATTATTTATAACATTATCCTCTGCATTTTGCATTTTTCTGTAAAAATCTGGTGTTTTTCCTGCATTTAATTTACTCATCATGTAGATGTTAATAAAAGCTGAGAGTAAATTCAAATGTTATTTTTTTCAGAAAAGAGAAACCTGAATAAAAAGTGAAGTTTTCATTAACTGAACATTTAAACAAGCATCTCCATCCAATGTCATTTGTCAAACTCCGTGGGTTTTACTGGTGAATCAGTGTTGCAGAAGATGACTGTGTTTCCATGTTCATTATGGAGTCTCTGAACGCCCAAATGGATCATATCTGATGACCATGAAAAGATGACAAACTGCATTTTGCCTGAAGTATTTACCTATATTGATAGGATTAGTAGATCAACAGTTATTAAACAATTTAGATCAGTGGATACTTTTTGTTGTTTAGGTATTTAACGGTTAAAATAGATGCAGTCTTACATCAACAAGTCAAGCCCGTTGTATTAAAAATTATCACGTTCCACTGCTGGAACAATAGCAAACCATTGTTTTTGGGTAGTTACTGGTTACATTAGCTCCGTATTACCAACAAAATTTAAGACAAAGTCATTTTGCTAAAATGAGATTCTTCATGAAAAATATGCTTTACAAGATTATTTTGCTTTTGGCTTCTTATTTGGCTTTTTTTTTTTTTTTTTCAAATAAAGACATCATTGTGGCTAGCTTTTGAAATATGTGTTTATTATAAGATATTGTCACATATCTGATAATATTAATATCACAAAACAAAGGCAGAGTCAAATTGTACGTCACTGTGACTCAATTTGGAAATGTGTCACACCAGGTTAATGCTGTGCTGGAGTTAAAGGAGAATAGGAACATTTGGAGAATTTGTTTATAGGCTTCACTTAGAGACACAGCACTCATAAATTTCTTTAAATAAAACCTTGGTCATCTAGTTTTGTTGTGTTCTGCCAGCACTAAACCAAACACATCTCATAATAGAAACTAACAGCAGTTAACTGCAATCTGTGCTGGTAACACAAGATTGTATGTCAGACTCTTGATACATGATCACTTATATTACTCAACATTCACAGTGTACTTATGTAGTTGTGTTTGTGCATCTCATGGTGAAGGGTCAGCTATTGTGTTGGCATTTTAACACTATTTATACATGCGTCCAGTCTTGATGTCTTCATCCCATTCCAAATATCTCACGCTGAGGCTTTGACTCGCAGCCAGAAAAAATAATGCTGCTTCAGAAATAAAGCTGAAACTATTAACGCATGCTTAAGAGGAAAACGACGGGGTATTGTCTGTGACAGGCCAAGCTAAGCCATTTACGTGGACAGTGGATGTATGTGAGGTGGGTTTCAGCACCGTATCCTGCACCACCTGCTGCTCCTGAGACGCAGCATCACAGCCACGGCGACATGTGGCCCAGTAGGTGATTCTCTGAAAGTGATGGCATTCAATTAAAAGGAAAAGGGACATTTAATCGTGGCATAGTCCTGTGACGTGGCCCTCGAACAGACTTGGGAAGGGCTTTGATGGTGGAATCAGTGGGGGGACAGAGGCTTGCCCTACTTCATGTAATGAGATCACCGCAGACAAATGGCCAAGGCCTAGTCATGGAAAAGGAATCATCACATACTGAAATATGAATGCAGGTGTCATGTACAAAGCAACACAGACTAAAGAGAAGATACTGTAACTAACAACAAGACTTCTGCTCCAGATGGACACGGATAAAATTTAGGCAATAAAACAAATGACATATGCGCCATGTTTAAGATTAATCAGATGAATTGCACCACAGATTTAACCGTTTCATTCACATTACTTTATTAAATTCCAACTTTATGCATGCATGCAGAGACAAGTTGAATTTTCCCTTTCTCATCTCTGTGTAGTGTCAAGTTGAGAGAGATGGAAGTATTCTGAATTCTGAATTTAAATTTTTGGTACATTACCTCCTTTTTTCTTTCTGTTTTGTCTAAAATGTTGTGTTGTATTTAATGACTAAGTCCATATACACCTTTAAAAGTCATATTATCACGTGACACTTTTCACTCAGTCTTTTCATGGTGTCTGCATGCATGGAGAGTTTAATAACTCTGAAATAAAACATTTGGTGAATTTCAACACTTTCGTCTTACAATCAATGCTATATTTTAGCTTTTTGATTAAATTAAAATACAAGTAATAAATGTTTTCTGGAGGAATCTAGAATAAAAGACACATCTGTTTGCCTCACTGTGAACCTTTCACGTTGACACCATCATAAACCTACCCTATACATGTTATATTTGTTGTTGTGCTGTGAGAACTAATGTGATCAGTCTTTGTAAAAGTACGTAATAGTTCCACCAGGACCGTTTATGCTCTGCACGAAGCAAACCGCAGCCACTCTGAATTATAAAGTGCCACCTGCCATGCATAGACCAGCACCATAACACCTGCCGCTGCCCAACTAACCCGAGCACAGATTCAAGAGTGTTTGGAGTCCAGTTGGAGAATCAGACAAAGCAAAGCCAAACACTGTATTCTCATTCTTATCCCTCTGATCCCTCATTTGTCGTTTAGTGAGTGGGTGTTGTGACTGTGAGTAAATACAGTTTGATGTGGTTTCTGGAAAGCATATTGCGGGTGACAGGCTTCTTTCCGGATCTGGCTTTACTGCTGTGCCACGGCTCAGTGTCTGGATGAGCCGAGTGGAAGGTAGCGGCAGGCGGCTGTTTGAGGAAACCGGCCTTGCTCAGTGACCCCTTAAACGTCCAGCTGAGACTGATAAAAGGTCACAGGTCCAATGGAAAAACTCTCACGTAATTACAACTCGCGGAAGGTATGGTGTCAGTCACTACTGCCAGGAGTCAGTGCCCACAGCTAATAGCAGCGCTAATACGCCCATAGTATTACTCTATGGTGTTAAATGAAGCAAGAATTTGTGAACTGAATCTGCATTTTTTAATTCTGTCACTTTCACAGTTTTCTGTTTTCTTCTTCTTTGTTTTACGCTTTGTCCTCGATCCAGCAGTTGCATCGTCATGATAGCAAATTGTGGTGTTTTAAAAGCATCTCCTGTTGAAATACAAGACGTCTATACATGTAATTCTAACACCTTCCGGTTTCACTGTTAGCCCAATGTTTCTGTGGTGTATTCTTTGCTTGTGGGGTTTTTCTGACACTGCTGTAATGTGGTGGATGAATACAAGCTGCCAGACTATTTTGGCAACCTACACCGCTGTCTCGCCCTCGCCCGACCACAGATAGGGATCAGCAGTCTTTCCTGAGCGAACGTGGCTACCGGGGTAACGTTACAGCCTTATTTTCCTCCAGCCACATACACAAAAGATTAGTAAAGCCATATCCAATATCACAGACTGTCAGGTCCCTTCCCAATCAATAGGCTTAGATCAGAAACCAATCTATATGCTAGATTACATCATCAAAATAAAGATATCGCAGAGGTCTGTACTGTATGGGTTCCTCAGCTGGTGCATTTGAACATATGCCTACAAAGCCCAGTTAGCGTTTGCTTGACTTACATCTGTTTATTCCCAGACAGCATGCTCTCTGACCTCTTGCCACTTGATTTTTCCTTGCACCACAAACTTGTCTATCTAACGGCATATGCATGGGGCCTTGTTTGCTTTTTAGGGTGTAAAAGTAGCTGGGACAGACTGCAGCTGAGTCTGCGCCCACCCAGAGGCTCTGCGCTGGCCTGTCCTCACTGTCTGGCAGGTGATAGATCAGACACGGAGACTAACACGTGTTCCTCTGAAGAAGGGGATTTAGCGAAGCGCTGACCTCTTTACAACCCTCCAGTACGCACACTCGACTCCCAACACATTTTCATGTACACACATGACAACTGTATATCAACCCTGACAAGTTACATGGAATCAGACCTTGAGGTGACTGTTTTTCAGTGGCACTCTTTTGCTTTTGCTTTTTCACACACTCTAACAGACATAAATATGTGCAAACGCCACAAACCAAAGGGCTGATATGCAGATACACAGGGGATCCTGAATCGACCCAGCCGGTTACAGGCGTGCAGATGTTTTCGATTACAGGCGCATTTGTGGTCAGGGTGGCTCTGTAATACACTGTAATACCCCTTGTGGACACGCTGTTTCAGATTTATGTAAAACATGATAAAGAGAAGGATGCCAGTGTGTGCTGTTAGGCAAGAACAACTCTGGCTTTGTCTTCGGAGCCCATCGGGGTTTAGAGCAGGTGGGACCGCATCCTGATACAGCCCCCCTCCTGCTCTGGGCCCATACCGATTTGCTCTAAGACTCCCTCTCTGCAGCCCACCCAGGCTCTGTTCAATCAAACAAAAGCTGTCCGATGGCTTTAGCTCCTGGCCGGCTGGTCGTCTCCGCCCTCAGAGGAAACTCGGGAAGGGTGAGATCCCTGTGCCTTGAAAAGGGTGAGCAACCATGTAGGAGGGGACGCACGCTGCATCCCTCTGATTTTTCCCAGCTAAAATAGGGTGCTCCTAATCTCCCTTTGGCTTCGTAGTCAGCCAGCCAATTCTGACACATTCTCTAGAAAGAAGTGTCTCTGACAGGTGAGGGGCTCAAAATAGTTTTGTGAGATGTATGCGCACACACACATGTTCATATAGTAGCACTGAATCTTGATACATGCTGTATGAGACACATTCTTCTGGTGCAATGAAAACTGGTCGGCTTCTCCGACTGGAATGAATTCATCTCATATAGACTCATTTTGTAGATGCGATTTGGGAATTTTATACGTTATTTTTGCAGGTTTTAACAACTGAGGATGCACATATTTTATAGACTGACTTTATATTCCTATTAACGACTATAAAGAAGTTGAAGTTTATCTCTGCCATTGTTGAGCAGAGCTATTTTAGATTTGTATTTTTATTTAGAGTTTATTCAGAGTTTAATTTGTTTTCAATTTAGTTTTAGTTTTATGAGTGTTTTATGGGAACTAATTTTATTTATTAATTTACTTTTCGTTTCAGTGTAGTTTTTATTGAGTTTAAGTGTTAGTTTAAGTTCTTTGTGTTCAATGAGGAAAGATTGGATGGGATGAAAGAATGCATGACATCAAATATGTTTTATAAAACCATTGTCTACTAAGTCCTGAATTGTGAAAAATATTGCTTACAGGCAATCATTAATCTTGAAGGAACACATAAATGAAGCAGTTTTGTTTGAGTATGAGTCTGCCTTAATTTGAGTATTTTTTAAGTTGACTATTATTTTTATTTCCCTTAATAAATATTTTTTTTCACTGTTATAGTTTTAGTTAACTAGACTATATGAACAAACATATTGGGGCACACTTGCAGCTCGAAGGACTTCCCATTCCCACTGACTTATGAATATTAATGATTATTAACATGATAAAAAAATATTCATGTCAGTTGTTGTCAATAATTAACACAATAAATGTCAAATCAATATTTGTTTTCAGGTTGAAGGCTGCTTTTTCCTCCTTAATGAGAGTTGAAGAAACAAGGTGGTTATTTGTGGTTTAAAATTATAATTTATAGCCAGAATGTGACAAATATCTAGCAATCTTTAAAATACTTATAATGTTAAAAATAAAAAATAAAAATGGTGTGGAATGAAGTTAAGTAGAAACCAGCCCTGAAGCATTTTGTAAATGTTTTACATGACAATGAAAACAAAATTAACTGCAAAGACAAAATAAATTCATTCATTATAATAATATTTAATCTGATATTTGATTACATTTTTGTTGCATTATAAAATTTTATTATAAGACTTGCCATTGTCATTTTGTAGCCCAGCCCTGTAGCAATGAAACACCTAAATTCAGTGTGTGTTCATACAGTGTAGAAAAGTGTAATTAGGTGTAATATCAAGTAAAATGATGTGTTTGTATTAAGAAAGACTTGAGGTACCCAGTAGTGTAAAAAAAAAAAAAAAAAAAAAAAAAGCTTCCATTAGTTTTTTTAAACACAAAGCCTTTGTTTGGTACGGTAGGTCATATGTGACACTTAATATTAACATAGACATCGCTTCATTAAAATGTAGTCCCTTTACTGTACATATATTTTTAATTCCCAAATTGCCAACTCTTTATTCCCTAAATTTTGCATTTTTTCCCTTTCAAAGATCCAGTATGCCATTATTACAAGATATAAATTTGGTCCTAATTATGTTCCAAATATACATAAAAAAATGAATTAAATACATTCCACAGACACTTGCAGAGAGCAGCGCCCACATAAAGTAGAACTGCCACTTCAATCATAAATGTGCTTTAAGGTTGCACGAGTCAATAAAGATATTGAATGTTAAAGGGAAGCCGGGGTCAGGTGGCCATAAAGATTGCTCTTGTGAAAACATGCCTCATCGTCTTTCCATACACACATGTACACACACGCGAACACACACACTATGCAAGGTCTGTCACTCAGTATCTCTGTGTCTCAGCCCTTCTGTGTCATAGTTGGCAGAAAGTTATGAGCAGCCTGTACTGTATGATCTTCCCAAGCACATAACATCCAGCACATGCACTTTTACCACCTCCCATTCCACCCAATCTCTGACCCCATAACCTCACTGCCTGCATCCATATTTTGGCTGCCACATTTTACGACAGCCAGCAACAGTAAAAAAAAAAAATTAAAAAAAATGGATATGGGTGTTTTTAAGATGATCTGAGCCCCCCCACCCGAGCTGGCATGTTGCAGGCCTTCCCACTGACTTGAGCTTTCTTCTGGATTGTCTTGAAGCGAACATGCCGCTGTGGTTTCAGCCCTGAGGTGTGGAATGTGGCGCTGACAATGACACAAACCCACAGAGTTGTCCACCGCCAAACCCCTGCTCCACCCCGCCTCCCACAGCCCTCTCCAAGGGGCCTCATCCAGCTGTCTTGTTGTGGTCAGATTCTCAGTACTGTGCCATATCACATGGGGAGGAGATAATCCCACACTGGTCGGATCAGGCGCTGGCTGGGACAGGCCGGGCTGTCAGGAAGGAGATGTACACCCGATGCTGAGGGTGAGAAAGACAGAGAAAAAAGAGACAGACAGAACAGGAAGTGAGAGAAAGAAAAACAGAGATCTTGCAGAAAACTGATACTTTTAGCCAAAAACAGCGCCTCGCTCTGTCTTATTCCCTTTCTCTCTTTTTCTTTAACACTATCCAACCCTTTTTCCTTTCCTCTCTGCCTTTCTGTCTCTGCCCTCCTGCTTCTGGTCTCGGCAGTTTGCAGCGCCTTTAAGCTGTAAACTGAAACTGGTTAGCGCTGAGCTCTTAATTCTTGTCAGCGTCTATTAATTATGGGCCAGTTGGATGTTCCAGTTCAAACAGCCCCCGCAGATCTTGGAATTCTAACTCCGGCTGTTTGGTCACTTGTCGCTTGTCGCAGCCACATGAAACCAGTGTGCGTGTGCGTGTGTGTGTTTCCTTGCATTTGTGAGTCTGTGTGCATGCATGTGAGAGGATGGCACTGGATGTCAGGGAAATAAGTACTCACAATTCACTTGGTCTGACAAGTATATGCTGCAGGAATTTAGGATATACACTTGTTTAGGATATTTTTCTCATTGTGAAAGCCTTTGGCTCACTACATACCCCTTTATTAGGCCTATGTGTGTCATTAAATAGAGAGAAGCCGCTGGATTGATTTAATATCGGGAGTACACACGCACACTTTCCTGAAGCACAATTTATAATTTTAAATTCACCTTAACCAAGAGTAATGGTAAAAACAACTACCAAGGCTCCATCTTTTGCAAACCCAGTTCCTAGCTGCCTAACTGACTAATTAAAACCGCATCCACATGTGTTCAGAGAACAAGAAGTCTATTTGCAAGCCTTATTGATTACTTTAAGGCGTACAAATGGAAAGCTGTGTTAGGAGAGGGGCTCTCGATTTAGCTTCAATCTGCCAGGCATAAAATGATCTCACTGTGTTTGCTGGGAAGAATGAGCTCCCTCTGGGCACGGTGGGTAATTAGGTTAGTGGATAGTCAGTGTCAGGAAATTGAAAGACCATCCTAATCGGATTCTTTTGTTTCCAGGGGAATCAAAGGAATTTATATGAGTCACTGGGAAATCTCACACAACTCAATTCCACTTGACCATGTAAAATCTGTTTGCTCTCCCTCTGTGCTCAAACAAGTTTTAATACAAGTGTATAAATCCAACACATAAGGTGTATCGATGTCGCCTGTGTCCCCTGAGATGGCTTTCAAGATAATCCCAGATATGCCACGTTTGTATACTAACTAGATACTTACACTGTTCCATAGGTATTGAACACTTTCTGTTGCTTCTTAAAATGTTAGAAAAACCTCCATAGAGTTTTGCACTACTTATTGAAAAACCTCTCCTATATAAAGCTTTTAGGTGTGCATTAATATAACCATACAATTATAAATAATATAATATAAAAAAAGGGCAGTAACAACTCAAAACTATGTCATGAGATTCTTATAAAATATGTGAATGTGATTATAGGCAGGGTAAAAAATTTCAACATATAATATGTGTTATGCATTCATGACTCAGCAAAACATAGAAAAGGTTATAGAGTGGGAGAGGGAGAAAACATCACTATGCATGATGCAGATAAATGGTGACAACCCTCACCTGATGTTTCCACTGTTGTTTTGCAGGTGTTCGTCTAGACCGGGTGAGAGGCGGGCGACAGAAGTACAAACGGAGGTTGGACGCGGAGAACAGCGCCTACCTCGGCCTCACCATCCCCCCTCCAGCTAAAAAGCCATGTGAGTCACGCAGGGGCTTTTGCTTTGCACTTGCAGAAGAATACTGTACATATACATGGGATTTGTATGGAAAAATGTTGTGTTTAGCATCACCACTGGTCTTTGATAGTGCTCTACAGTCGCAGAAAAAATTATTAAACCACCCCAGGTGATTTGTGGTTTTACTGTGGCTGTTGTCTGTCTAAAAATAGAGCAAATAGATATATATTGTTATACAGTCACGGAAAAAATGATTAGCCCACCCTTGTTTTCTTCAATTTCTTGTTCATTTTAATGCCTGGTACAACTAAAGGTACAAGTGTTTGGACAAATATAATGATAACAACAAAAATAGCTCATAAGAGTTTAATTTCAGAGCTGATATTTATCCATTTTCCATGTTTTTTTTTTACAATAACCAAAATCACTTCAGTTCTTACATCAATAGCTGTGGCATTGTAGTGACAAAAACAGTGCTTTTAGGCATTCCATGTTTTCTTTTGTGTCTGTCTTAGCCACATGATACACACCGGAGTTAGTACTTGAATGCATAACCATTGTTTTTGATGCCTTTTGATGGTCTAAATTTTTTTTCCATGACTGTATCTGTTGTAATGACAACAATCAATGACCAAAACATTTTCAACCCTCAAATCAAATTCCTCTCCTTTTCCTCTCTCTTAGTGACAAAGATTGTCTCCCATCTGCTGGTGGTGGAGCCGGAGAAGATCTACGCCATGCCCGACCCCACCATGCCCGATGGAGACATCAAGGCCCTGACCACGTTGTGCGACTTGGCTGACCGCGAGCTGGTGGTCATCATCGGATGGGCAAAGCATATCCCAGGTAGAGACACGAGGAATATTGCATACATTTGACACTGTAGCATTTGCAAAACATAAGAAATACTGCATTGTGTTCTAGAAATGATATCTTAAGTCATTATATTTAGTTCAGTTTTGCTCCCAGTATTAAAATACCAATTTTCATTCACGTTAGTTGTAGCTTCACAGGAAGTCGACCCATGTAAACTCTTTAATTTGCTGAAATAATACAGTATGAGATTATATTAGTATCACACATAAACATCCCCCTCCCTCACACACACATTTGTGCACACACACACAGGATAATTAACATCTGTTACTCATCTGCACCTAAGGGAGAAGCCAGTCCCATATTCTAAAATCTAATCAATAAAGAGCAGCTGAAACCTTTGATTTGACTGGGTGGGGTGGGAGAGTCTGGGGGCCGGGATCCGCCCCTGTGTCAAGGTATTCCATTTCAATCGTAGACTTAAAGAAAGCAATCCTCTTACTTACTTAAGGAGACTACAAAGGGCCCATGGTAAAATTGATTTATTTAGGGAAATACTGACGGATTTCCCCAGTCCTTGTTGACGAATTCTTAAATAAGACTTGTTATGCAAATGCTCTTAGATCTTCTTCTCTTTTCATGTCTGGTAGTTGAAACAGACATTTTGGACCCAAGGATAATAAAAAGAAACACAGGTTGGACTCTAAATGAATGCGCTTCATTGTTAAATAGCATGCGTAAAATAGAGCCAGTTTAGCTCATTGGGTTTAGATATTTTTTAAAAGCATCATACAGCTGCAATTACTGATTATTTTCACTATTGATTAAACTACTAGTTATTTCTTGATTAATGAGTCAAGTGGTTGTGTCAAAATTACAAATTAAATGCCTTTAACTATTTCTTCCAATGCAAGGCACCATATTCTAATGCAAGGGGTGTCAAAACCAGCAGAATGAATTTGCAAAAAGTAAAAATTACACTGAAGACATTAATAGACAAAGGTAAATTTTCTCATTCTCATTATTTATAGACTATTATGCTATTATTTTACTAGTTTGACCTACTTGACATGAAATTGGGCTGTATGTATATATGGGCCACTGAACTAAAATGAATTTGACACCCCTGTTCTAATGCTTTTTGATGGATATTATCAAATAATGTTAAAATACAGAATAATAGCAAATGCTTGAAATTCTTGATCCAGAGAAATCTTGGTGTTTGTCAGTTTACTTATTAGTCTGCTATCAATATAATAATCGATTCCACTGAGATTTAATGTTACATTGCAATTAGTATTTTCATCACAACTGGAGATCTTTGTCTACCGGTAAATTATGCATTAATTTGTCAGGCGTGGGAGCACTAACCACATACTTAGCCCTCTGGTCTCTGCAGCGTCAGCCCTAATCACTGACTGGTTATCAGATTTATGCTTGGCACCTTATTTAGTGCAATCTGGTGCGAGTGAAGGTTTGTTGTCTTCAGACCTGCTCTAAGAGGCTCCTAGGAGACACAGGGGAGCCGTGTCGTCTGACTGTGATAGGAGGCGAGGGTGCTGTCTCACCACTTTGCTCTGAGAAAAAGCTTGAACAGGGACAAAAGGAGCATCCCTGACCCAAATGCACACTTTCTTCCCTGACCTGCTTTTTGTCTAACACCTTGTGAATGCGGATTTGTGTTAACTAGCTTTTTTTTTCTAATTGAGGTGTATTTTTCTGAAAGTTTAAGGAGCATACTCTCCATTCATTTACAACCTTAGGGATGATGAAATCTAAAGTTACTGCAAAGTGTTTCCATTATGCCTTTATTGATGCACATATAATATTATATATATTTTAATGTGTATATCAATGTGCACTTTTCAACCATGTCTCTCAGAAACAATATTCATATGTTACTAGTAATATTTAAAGCCATTTGTTGTATTTGGGTAGATTTAGAGTGTTGGTTGAATGCAAAAAAAAAGTCTGCAAGAACTTAAAAAAAAAAAAACAATTAAAAAAAAACTTACAATGTATTTAGCAATTTATGTATTTACACGAAACTTCAATCTTTTTCTAATTCAAACCAAAGTACTTTTATTGTTTAAACCTAAAAACTCAAATGAGTCATGCGTGATAGATTTTCACTATTCAATCAGAACTGGCTCCAAAAATATCATGTTTTCATAGCATCATGGTATTCATATTAATATGAATTATTATTATTATTATAAAGTTGTAGAAAGGGGGAAGAATTGGAAAATTCATACATTTCTTCTGCAGCTTTCTCCTCTCTGTCCCAAACACAGACTAATTCATTACTGAATAATTAATGGATATAGGTGAAGTGACATTGTTTCATGCGTTATGGAAAACTTAAGTCACTTTTCTAAGCTTCCATACTGAGGCAGTGTAGCATCTCATCAGTGATTGGTAATTACAGCTGTCAATCACAAATTTAACCCTCCTGCCTGATGGACTATAGAGAGAATAGAGAAGTCCCACCCCTTCTGCTGTGCTCCACAAACCTAACTTCAGTAAAAATAGAAGAGAAATAATGTTTTGATGCTTAAGTTCTGGCCCCATTCACATATATGATGTTTATCAGTTTAAAAGATCATTTTACAAGCAAATAGAGTTGTGGTTTGTGACAAAGACAGTAAACAAACATCTAGTTTTGTGTTAAAGAGCTCAATGGACTGCATCTCTCGTCATACATGATACGTGTCACCAACACCAAAATGATCATTCCCTTGGCACATTTGACCTCAATTTTCAAAAGTGAGTAGAAAAAGTATTATAAGAGGAAAATAATGACAGTCTGGTCATATTGAAGCTGCTGGGACATCCTCTGCGACACTGAGAAGATCATAGAGAAAGACACGTATAATGATGTCATCTCTGTGACTTTCAGGTGTGTTTTTACAGCTTGATAGTTCTGCAGTTTTACCACAAATGGTGACTTTCTAGACTTACAAAATGACATTTTAAATTGACAAACAATGTGTAAATGATGCATAATTCAAAAGGGCTGAAAAAAATTACATGTCTGTCACCACTGAATGTATTACAATTTTTTACCGAAATAAAGTTCCACAAGACACATCCAGGGTAGGTGTGTGCATCAAGAGTAGATTTTCCACAGCCTGAAAATATAACTGTGAAGTAGATGCAGAAGTCTCATGTCCTCTCTGACCACTTGAATTGCAATAAGCTGAAAGGGAATTATAGATTTTTTTTGAGGTGCTACAGCTTTAAGAATTAAATTCAGAGGAGTTTTGGTTGAGACTAGAAACCATTTTTTTTCATAAAAGTATGTGTAAAAAGAGATAAGAAATAAAATAGATAAGAAATAGTGTTAGACGAAATTAGGGGGGAAGAGAAGGGACAGAACCTATAAAAAAAAAGTAATGAATAAATAAAACTGCGACAAAACTGCCATTGTAATGTCTAAAAGTCATTATAGTTGTACAATAACTTTGCCGACTGCATGATTCACAATCAGTAATGCCAAATGTCTGATAATTTGATCACTTTTTGACACTGAATGCAGTCGGATAAGGTTATGTCATTTTAGTTAATTTACTAAAACAATCAAGATATAATATGGACGCTAATAAACACGTATCTTTCCAGCGATGATGAATAAGACTCACTAACACAGTCAATATCCCCTTCATTAATAAAAAATCGTACACATTTTATATTGACTACAGTAAGTTTTGGACTGATAAAAAAAACCTCTTCAAGAGTCACTGTCCAGTTTAGTTTCTTGCATTACCTTGGATAATCAAAAGTATATATTTATACCGCAGTAGGCTGAAATGTACCACAGAAACATTTTATGCTGAAGATTAGCTTAAATTCATTCAAGCAGTGCACCATCATATTTTTGGCCCCTACGTTTTCTGTGTATAAGTATTGATCTATAACCAACAGATCTAAATCCAGACCTGACAGGGCTATTAAAGGGGCATGCGACACTCCAGGGACATTTTACCTGGGGCCACCAGGTCAGAGTGTCACCAAGTAACGATTAAGACAAAAGGGGTCCCCACAGTTTAACAGTCCACTCCCACCATTACACTCATAGCCCACTGCACAAATGGCCTTAACGATGAGGTAATAAGAGTCATTACTGCTGATCGCTCCATTAATGTAAAAGTCCTTCAACACCCAGATGTGGAGACCTAAAGAGAAACATGCAGCGTCTGGTGGTGTCTGTTGTCATTACAGAGGCTTCAGTATTTGTGGTGAAAATCTGGGGAGTTCGTTTAAAATTGAGAGCGCAGATTGGAGGTAAAATTGTAACAACACTGGCATGAAAATTGTTTAGCAGGGGTCTTAAATGCACCATTTCAGACATGCAACTGCACACAACATCATTCATCACCCTGCTGTATTCAATACTCGCTCACTTCACAGCATCACCTACTTCCCCTTTGATTTTTCCCTGTCTTTTTTTTTCCACCTTACACACATATACACACACACTCTCCCATCATATCTTTCACACACTCTCGTTTTCTTGTTCTCCCGTTCCCCTGGCTCTCCCCCTCCTACTCCTCCAGCTCATATAGGGCCCTCTTGTCTCATTATTACCTCTGTCTTTTTATTAGGCCCATTAGGGCTCTTAGGAGGCCTGTAATGATACTAAATGAATAGAGAGTGAACTGCTGTCTGTTTTAGACCGAGCTCTCAATGACAGCTTCAAGCTTCACTGCCAACCACTCTGTCTCTCCATGGTACTGAATAGGGATTCAATTACTTATCTGATTTGTACCTGTACTGTACTTTCCTTTTGCTGGGGCCATTTTGTCTTTTTGTGCAGGACTGCAAACAAACATCCCAGTAGTGTGCTGAGGACTGACTGTCTTACAAAATAAAGACAAACAGAGCTGCGTATAATCATAAGTATGAAACATCCTGGTATATTTCCATAAAAAATGTATTGGTTAGTATGAAAAGAGGCTCAGACAATGATAAGTGCAGCTAGATCAACAATTTGCATGTTGTAAAAAGACAAAACGTGACTTGTTGGTCTCTTTTGACAAGATGTAATGTGGAATTTTCTTGGACAAGCAGGGAGTGCTCAGAAAAAATAAGAGAAAAAGCAACCCATAAAGACCCAAACATCCACTGGCGACCAAAAGCATCTACTGATTTAAAATGTTGAATAACTGTTGATCCATTAAACCTGTCAGTACATGTAAATAATTGGTGTAAATTACAGTTTGTCATCTTTTCATGGTCATCAGATATGACCCATTTGGACGTTTAGAGGCTCCGTAGTGAACGTGGAAACACCATCATCTTCTACAGCATTGATTCACCAGTTAAACCCATGGAGTTGGATCAATGACAGTGGATGGACACACTTCTTTTATGTTCAGTTAATGATGCATTTTGCTGAAAGAGTCACTTTTTCTGCAGTTTTCTATGCTTTTGATATAATAACCCTCAACTTTAGTTTGAGCTTTAATGAACATCTACATGATTATTAGATTAAATGTAGCAAAATACCAGATTTTCAATGAAAAAACAGCAAATAAAGAAGATAATATTACAATAAATGGTGATAAATCACTTAATAAATGTTAAACGTGGAGAATAATCCATCTGGGAACTGCCGCAAAAGTAGTACTGGGTCTTTATGAGGTAGGAAAGGAAGGAAGGAAGGAATCTTCATCAGGGCTGTAAGCAAACGCAACACATGTGCAGCAACAACTATATGACAACACCCAATGATGTGCTGCAATCATGTGACAATTGAATCCAATACAGTGATGATATAAAATAAATAACAACACATATACAAAGCCACAACAGAATTAGCACCTGTAATTAGCAACAATTCCCATAATCCTCCATAATATCCACATCACACTCATTATTATCTCTATAAAAATAAGTGAAGTTTATATCCTCATTAATGCTGGAGTATGTGAATCCAGAAATCCTCTGTCACTAGTAGAGCTTTTATAGTATCTCCACCTCTGACTGAGGGTTTAACACGTTCAATTCCCTCCATATGTCATAAAGAATTATTAGCATTATGAAACTCACTGAAGTGTCTGTCTAATTCCTAATTCTGACTGTATATCTGTGCACTGCAAGATGATCCCTTAAGAATTGTTTGTATGCCTTCACTCTTCCAAAGAAAGTGACTGGTTATATGTTATGGCTTTATATAATTAAATTAAAAAAAAAAAAAAAGAAATGTAATTGCAACCACTCAGATTTAAGTATTGTCACTGATTTCTCAAACCCATTCAATTCTAATTCAATTCTAAATCAATTAAATTCAGTCTCCAAATAAATATGTGTCACTATTCATGCAGTTAGAGATATTTCAGTTATAGTTAATGGTGGTAAAGAAGATTCTGAGAGAAATAATGCTGTAAGTTGTACAAAGAACCCTCCAGCCTGAATAAGAATTAAAATTACATTTTTATTTAATATTACTGTCAGATCTCATTTTCAATAAGTACTTTTTTATTGCAGTGGTGACTAACAGTCAAGTTCTATTTTTCCACAGGAAAGATATTAAATATTAAAAATTTCTAAAATATATTGAATGATCAATCTTGTAATTCTATTAATCTGTATTGGATTGGGAAATATTTTTTAACAGCAATGGAGAAAATGTTTTATTAAATTACAGTTATTTATCAAAATCTTGGGGATTATAAACGGGTCGTATCTGAATATAATCAATGATACAAAAAAAAAAAAAAAAAATTAAAAAAATAAAAAAGCATTCAGTGCTGGAAATTTAACAGTTTGTAAAATCAGAACGAAATGGGACGTGGTATGGTATTTTTAGGGTTTTTCAGTTCTGTTGAAAGTAATAAAATGCAATAAGTTATTTAATTTGTATCAAGTTATTAGTTTAGCATTTAGCAATTTAGCATTTTTAACAATAGATAATATGTAAGAAGGCTAGTTTTGTAGGTGCAGCCTTTCTTGTTATTTGGTAAGCATCAATGTCCTGTCAATTTTTTCTTTCTATCTGAAAAAACTGAAATTCCCAACAGACTGTTGTTAATTCAGGGCCTTTTAGTGTAGTTGCAGGTGTTGTTGTATTCTTTCCGCTTTGTCGTCGGGGAGGAAACTGCAGCGACAGAGACACAGGCGTTCCCAAGTTGGCTCAATAGGGTGTCATGTTTGGTCAAACGGCAGTAAATCAGTAAGGTGAAATATTGATATTTCATCAGGGGGAATCACCCTCCGCAGCCACACTTAACTCAGCCACCTCTGGGCGACGCACCTGAAACTCCGGGTCGACCTCCAAAGAGACAGGAAGTCACTCTGTCACTTCAGCAAATTGAGTGGAAAGGAAAAAGACACTAGGTTGGGGAAAAACAAGAGGGTGTCAGATATTTCACGTAATGGTTAAGCACATAAAAATTACAAGAATGGATTATATTAAGGTCTGTTTGGTGAATCCTGTATTATTTGTAAGGCGAATGTGGATT
>JAPQRP010000018.1:17106516-17167292 GCA_037367295.1 Apogon hyalosoma
GTGTGTGTGTGTGTGTGTGTGTGTGTGTGTGTGTGTGTGTGTGTGTGTGTGTGTGTGTGTGTGTGTGTGTGTATGCCGGGCTGTCACATTGCGCTCTCATTCTCTCCATCTCCATAACGGTAGCTGCCAGCGCGCCACAGCCGAGGGAGATATATTTAGCATTTCATTAGGAAAACAGGGGCTGTCAATAAAATGTGTTAAGTGGAGTGGAATGAGCGTTGGGGAGCGACGGGCCTCGTTTGTTCCAATGTGAAGATGCTGCACCCGTATCGACAGTTTGCTTTTCATGAGGCCAGGCCTGTCCCCCACTAATCAATGCCTGTTAGGAGTCTTTTCTCCTGCCTGACTGAAAAATGAAAAATGCTGAGCCCAGAGCTTTAGTCTTCTGATGACAAACTCTCCATGGGAGAGTGGGAATCGGCAGGAGGAGAGAGGGGAGATAAATAGGATAGGAGGGCAGGGAGGGGTGATGGAAAGACAGGGATGTCAAGGTAAGGGAGAAGTGTGAGAGAGGAAGGCAGGGGTTGCGAGGGGGGCTCAGGGAGGGCGAGAGGGCAGCTTCGGCTCGTTTGAACACAGTCTCGGAGAGCTCCGGGCTCCAGGGGTCCTGTGGGTGGGACAGCTGTGGAAATTCATGGCCATTGATTTTGTAATTAGCGGAGTATCGACGGGATTGACGCCAGGCTGCTGACGGATTACATGGAAATTGTTTCTTCAAAGTTAGTTTTGCATTCCACTCCAAACCTCCTTGAACACACACATACACACACAGATATGAAAATGCTCACAGTGTCTCTTTGCATTTACACACACTGACACACATTTGCCAACATGTTCTGTCTTTTTACACTCCCCTACTCTCCTTTTTCTGTTTCACACACATACACATGAACACACAGCCAAACGAGGATCAGATCAGTATTAACATGAAGGTTTCAAATGAAGAGTGCTGGAACACATGTGCGGTCCACATAGCCTAGTTAATTTCCCAAGATAGAAACGCAATTTACACAGAAGGCGACTGGTAAAAGAGACTTAATCAGTCAGTTAGGAACATAATTAGCCTTGTACTTTCCTTTTTTCTGCCTCATTTACATGTTCATACACGGTCTTACTCCACTCCACAACTTTCATGACACATAACAGAGTTGATCTAATTCACTCACATACTTCAATCAGCGTCTAGGTTGGGTTTAGCTTTAGTTATACAGTGTGTTTAGGATGAAACGGAGCCATTTCAGTCAGCTAGATGAAACAAAATCTTATGACAAAGGACAACATTTTTGATTCAATTATAATATTTAATCAGATTACGATTTTGTTGCTCGTAAGTTAATCAATTGTGGATATGATGCATACACAGATTAGACCTGACAGTCAGTGCTGATTGTTGTTCATCCCACTAAATGTCTGTGCAATAAAATTGGCTGAAAGGAAACCACCGCTTGTCCATTAAAACAGTCTCTGTCAGTTTGTCCTTTGGAGGACATGCCTGTTTTTTTTTCTAACTTGTAGACTTATACATAGAGAGCAGTTTTTAATAAGTCTCAACTGGTTTTATTTTAGAGCCTATACATAAGGGGGCCAACTGCTCTTTCTTATGGAAATGAAGGCCATCTGCCGCCATCATTCAGCTGAACGATATCCTAGTAATGCAGCCATCTGAATTCATTAGCAGGGGGGATGTATGTGCTCCATGATACCAAAAGAAATGAATCTTTTTCCTGTCCCACCATATATTTATACGGACTTGCACTACCTCTCCCTCTTCCTCTATGTCCCTAGAGTCCTGGCCATACATAGGCATTTATTTAAAGAGCGTCATTAACTACTAACAAGAGAAAACCTCTCTCAAAATTGCATGTTTGCAACGACAGGCTGCAGAATTTAAAGTGAGTTGCTGGTACTGGGTAACACAGGGTTGCTGTTGTAGGTGTAGATATAACAAGGGCATAAAATTAATTCCATGTTTTTTGAGTCACATGCACACTGCACATCAACAACTCAAAATGCACTTTTATTATTTCATTATATTAACCACTGGCCTGAATATAACCAGTGAATATATATTATATGGTAATGTATGTCCCTGAGTCTATTGTAAATGTATGTGCTTGGATGTGTGTTATGGTCATGGTTCATTCATTTTAACTGTAGTGACAGATGAATGATTATAGGATCCACTGCGATCAATTCTTAACAATATTTCTATCTTTTACAAGATTTACACATCACACCTTCAGTTTGTATGACTTCCCATTCCTGTTGATTTGAAATATTCATTTTTCATCATTGAAAAAAAAAATGTTCATGTCACTTGTTGTCAATAATTATAAATGTGAAATCAATATGTTTTTAACTTTAAAGGCTCATTTTTCTTTGAGTGAGAGTTGAAGAAAACAGATGATTATTTGTGGTTTAAAATGATTCTTTATTGTTGGAATATAACAAATATTTCAAAAATGTAGAAATAGAGCATTTAATACAATTATAATAATAAAGAAATGAGTAAAAACACATTCAGCATAGATGACAATGTAAACAAAATAAGTCTTCATGACTAAAGAAAAACATTTACCACAATATAAAATTATACTATAACATATGTTTTTGCTTTTTATAGCTTAGCCATTGGTGGTTTCATTCAGCAATAAAACACCTGAATTCAATGTGTCCTAGCACTTTGTCTGTATTGTATACTTATATCTAAAGATTTATGTAATTATTTTGTCAAATACAGTGCCTAGAAAATTCCACTCGTCAGTCCTTTGGAGATTTTTGTCTAAATTCACTTACAAATGATTGCACATTTGTCCAATTGTGTAAATAAAATCAAATCACAATCAAATCGATGCATGACGTCCACTGTAGTGGAGAGTTACATTTTCCATCAAAAAATAACAGAAGGCAAACCAGACTAAACTTTAACTGGATATGTTTTGAAGCAGTGTATTTCTTACAGAAAAGAACGTGCTAACAGATATTCAACATACATTTCCAAGATCATGCATCATTTTGGATTCTTGGTGCAATATTTCAGGGTAATAAATGTTAATAAAGACAGTGGTATAGAGAACACTTACACTGCTACATTGCAGTAAATATTGTGTTTCAATAAAAGACACTATGCATGACAGGTTAAACTATATATTTTTTTCTTTCCTTCTATCTTTCTCGCTTCTTGCTCCAGACTCCATGCACATAGAGAACATTGAAGCTGTGCAAAGGCTCCAGGATTCTCTCCACGAGGCCCTGCAGGACTTTGAGGCCTCCCAGCATCCGGAGGACCCTCGACGGGCAGGCAAGCTGCTAATGACCCTGCCTCTGCTCCGTCAGACCGCCACCAAGGCCGTCCAGCACTTCTACAGCATCAAAATGCAGGGCAAAGTCCCCATGCACAAACTATTCCTAGAGATGCTTGAGGCCAAGGCTTGACACCCGGGCCGGATGCTTGACAGACAGCTGCATCACCCAATGCAAGGCGAGGGACAGCCCTTAAAAAACAAAGGTGGTGTGCCAACTGACAATAAAAGGTTGAAGCGTGGACTGCTGAATAATTTTAACACCTTTAAATAATAATAAACATAAAAGAAAAGGGGACTTGAGGTGGTTTTTAAAGGGTGAATATCAACATAAGTGAAGTGGGATAATGATGATGTACTGTATATAAAGATGCTGTGTACAGAAATCAGGCAACTGAGGTCTTGTTATAACCAGAGACCCATTGCTCTATATCACCTGACGCTTCTGTGAATTTGTTTCTTATCTTATTTTCATCTCAAAAAGGAAGTGTGTTAATATTAATGTCCTGAAGAACTGTATGGCTGCGCAGCCACATACGTGCTTTTGTTTTTTTCTTTCATATTTTCTAATCTCAGTCGTTAAAGCAATAGTCTCTAACTGGTCTACATATAATATGTGTACTGTATATTGTGTGAAATTGCACTGGGTGGGGGGAGACTTGTTAGACATATTCTTATAATTGTCATCAGAGAAGGCATTGCCCATCAGGGGTAAGACTCTCGATTTCCTCGTAATATATTTACCTCGTAGTAGCTTCATCGACTCAGTGGTTATAGTCAACTTGGTGCTTACAGAAGGACAGTGGTTGGCTAGTGATCATAGTTCACAAAGAGTTTGCACTAAGCATCTATGAATAACGTGGCAATAATGGGTATTAGCCAGCTCTGTCTGGCTGTGTCTCAGTCAGTGGATTTTGCTTAGAGACCCCTAAACTCCCACCGCACTACTTCAGAAATACTGGAAAATAAACATACTGTGAAACATGCAAATGATAAGCTATCTTCTGTGCTCGGAAAGTTTTAAAAATAACACCGCTTGTCAAGAAAACATCTTTTACATAGACACAACAACAGCAGCTCCTGTAGAACATAATCCAGTCTAATACACCCCATAATGCAATCTGATATCTGTGCAATAAATACAAGCTCTGTGTTGATGAGAATGTGCAGATACTGTAGATGGTGATTCAACTGTTTTCAGTCTGCAAGTTGTGCTGATGTGGTATTAGATTTCCTTATGTTGTACTAGTGTTGCTGTTGTTGTTATATCCTCACAAACTTTACAGAATCTGTATTTTAAACCCACAAGTGTCAGTATATTGGCGCCATTGGATGCACATTTGATGTCTATGTGTTTTGGGTCATTGTATGTTACTCTTAGACCCAGGTTGATGCCAAAGTCTGTGTGTTCTCCTCATACATGTGAACCCTAAGCAATGTTTAAGATCTTATTCTACAGGGTAAATAAGTTAGTGAGGCTTTGGAGCAAAAATTAACTACAAATACAGATTTCCAAATGGGTCAGATACGTCCACTTTGTCTTCATGGGTGTAGTGGCACTAGCAGATATACTGATGCTTCATTATTTTGGAACTTTTAGAGACCACTTGCTAAATGTAAATGCATACAGCTCACCTGATAATAGTGTGTGTTAATAAGTAATGTTTTGCCCTTTTATTCCTGTGATCTATGTGAGTTTTTAACACTTTACATCAAATCCAAATTGTGCATTTTAGGTCGACTATCTTTCAATGTTTCCGCATCATTTCAATATAAACACCAAAATCAGTTCATAGTCCATCAGTATACTGACACTTGTGTTGTTTCATACATTAAATTATTGAATTAACCAAAAGTAATGACAATAAAATATATAAAGTCACGTCACCCCGATGCTTTTTAAGTTCACGTTTAATGAAAGTGACACACTGAGCTGTGCAAAGTAATTTAATAAATCTGTATATTCCAGAAAATAGTAGGGTTTTGTTGCATAATATCTATCGAAGCGCTAATCAGTTGCCAAATTATTCATGAAAGCAATCAGAAAAATGTCATACAGTTATTTACAATATTCCCTGAAAACCTAAGCAGGTTAGAGGGAAGGCGTTATCATGAAATCACAATATTAAAATAGTAGATTATCAGCTGCTCTTAGAATTTTAGTGAGACAGATATTGTCCCCTATGACCACTTTAAGGCAGTATTGTCTTTAAAGTGTCAAGTGCCATTAGCTGCTTTCCAAACAGGTAACTAGAGGAAAACATACAGCCAAGCGACCAGTAAGTACAGATGCAGACCACTTACCCCATTTGAGAACATCCCCACAGGAAGAGCCGCTATTGACTTAATATAATGTAATGCATAGATAATTATAACCAAATCCAGTAGAGGATGTAAATCCCATGATGCACTTCAATAACCAGTTAATTTATCCCCCAATGAAACTTGGGATGTCACCTCTGTATATTAGCAAACCAAAGCGTACCGTCTTCTGATGCAGATACAGTAAAACACTGGTAGAACTGACACTGAACACAAAGGCTTTTTGACATAAATATGGATATAGGTGTATGTTAATGATACTTAGACCTTTATTCTGCTGAATTTCGAGCATCCTTTCAAACTATGATGATGATAACAGCTAAACATGACGAATATCATTTTCTTTTAGCAAAACAAAACATGGATGTTTTTCATATTATGAACTATGTCAAGTCACTTCAAGAAGTATTTTAGGGATGAAGGATGACATTTTAGCCAAAACAAACATGAGCAAAACAGACAAGTGGACCATCCATTGTCTGTTCACTGATCATTCACGTACACCCTTTGTGCACCTTGAAGACTGGTAGCAGATAACTGTTTCCCAAGTTTCTCTTCTCTCAAGTTAATATAAGAAAATAAAGAAAAATGCCTAATTTATTTTCAGTTCTAAAACGGTTCTGATACATCCAATTAATTCTAATAGTCTCCTAAGCTGAAATTCTCAATAGAAATGGAGCAATTAAATTTCTGCTTTGGCTTTACCTTGGGGACAAGAGACATTTTATTTCGGTTGACAGTGGGGAGGGTTTGTCTAAACCTTTACAAAGGCGATTTCATGGGCGTCTGTAATAGTTTCATAACAGAACGATCACTGGGCTATGCAAGGCAAATATGGCCACCTATGTTCCTTGTGTTGTGGAGCATCAGACTGACATTTAGTTGTGCTTTGTTTACAACATGGACATACTGTACAGCGCTGTACACTGCAAATGTATTGTGCATATTTCACCCTGCTATACTGTAGCTGCTGTGCAATGATATAATAATGATGAATTGTTTAATTTGGCCATTTAATCAACATGTGAAATTTACAGCCCACCTGAAAAACCTGTATAAGTCATTGTACGGTCATTACTCAAGGAGCGCTGTGTCCATTGTATTATGTGTAAGGTGGGGTATTCTTTTATTTTGTACACACGCTTTGTGTTATCATTGATTTTGCTTATCGGCACAGCAGGACGTATAGCAAGTGAAGAAGTCTAGACCCTATACCTCAATTCATATTTTGAAAATTACACTGGGTTTGGAAGCGGGCCATGGCTTCCTCCTGGGAATCAGTGGCACAGAAATAAAGTGACATCACTGACTGGGTATTAAAAAAAATGTAGATGAACCTACTGCAATTGGGGAACACATTCCTCGGAGGAGAAAGCTGCTTATTCGCTGTTCCATTTGCGGACTTATCTTATCTCCATGCACTCTGAGATGACGAGATTTACATAAAACATGGAGGAACCTCCCTGGCCGTTCTGGTCCGCAGTGTATAAAGGACCCTGCTAGGTGTATGTACCATAGACATGTGATTACCCAAGAGGTTTACTCCCCTCAAAAGCAATATGTTAGCAATTGTGATATATGAATCAAGTTAAAAGGAAGCTTTGGTTCATTTTAATTATAAACTTAGCCTATGCTCAGAACAAGGACAGGGTACGCACACACTCAGAGTCCGAGGATGACAAAGTGAATAATGTGAAAATATTGGAAATGAGAAGCAAAAGCCAACAACAGTTGGGGTTTACTGGACAGTATTGTGTGGCATTTTCTTGTGTTTTGTTTGTTGTGTTCATGCCTACTGTACCCATGTGTAAATATATGCTTTTTTTGAGTGAATCAGACCTAACAGTGCACTGAATGTACAGTGACAATAAAATCACATGGTTTATGTAATGACTGTAATAATTTTTTTTATAAATATATTCAAGTCTGCGAACATGGGGAACTATTTACAAGAGTTCATTGAGTTTAAAAAGTTTAAATGTCAACTTTGTTACATGATCCACTATCAGTCCCAAAAAAAAGTTCTGCTCGGTCCGAATGATAAACCCTCAGACCTCATAAGACCAGTTTGATTAATACTTTATCATGATGATGTCCTGTAGATTAAAGTAAAGGTTACAAAAACATAGCAGTGTGTTTCATTTTATTTGGATTTATGCAGAGATTTGACAACCTGCAGAGTGAAGGATGGAAATACAGACACTCAGTAATTCCTAATGTGTTATGAGGCCATTTAAGGTCTGCTTTTATAATCTGACATTGTAAAGCAATAAAATGAGGCAACTGCTCTAAAAAAATGTATTGTTTGAGGTTTGAGGTTTTCCATCCATGACATGATAGTGCAATAAATAGCACAATATAATATAAAAGCTTTATATATATTTTTGCCTGAATAGCTACACAGATGATGTACAGTAAAATTAAAATGAAATGTACAAACAAAGACATCTCTAAAAAAAAAATTAAAATAAATACAAGCAAGTTAAATCAGGAAAACCTGGATGAAAGTTTCATAATTATTATATAAAGTTGTTCCCTTTTACATAAAAGCCACAGATGGTGTCACTTTCCTTCATTCGTATGAGCAGTCATTTAGTGTTTCAAATACTATATTTAGGAATTCTGATTTTTTTAATTAAGTGAATGGACATAATTAGCATAATAATAGTGAGTTCATAGTATTATTTGGTTGTTGCTCAGCAGTGTTATTCTGCAGTGTTTGGGTAGTTTTCTGGTCTATGGGAACACACAGGCTGGTCCTGATCTCCTATTGGAGATGGGACATGTACAGTCAGTCTGCCATGACCATTCATGTGTGTGTCTGTGTGTCATGTGCGCTTGTATGTTTAGCAGGATGGTGCCTTGGGGTGTAACGGCATCCTCTTGCCCCGACTGTCAGTTGGTTAGCTGTCTACACAATGTCCTATTTGACCTTGTGTTGGCTACAACACTGGCTGAATGCACATCTGACACACTCCCGTCTTTTGTGGTGCAATCCTGTGGAAGTCATTTCATTTACTGGGCTTTCAACTTCAGCCAATATGGGGGCTGGGGAAGTAAGTCTACGTTTAATCAGCCTGCCACAAACCATTCCCCTAAACGAAATCATTTATGATGTCCTGCAAAAAGATCTCTCAACAGAAGATTGAATTAAACAAATAAATGGACTTGTCAGATTTTCATTTTTTATTTATTCTCTTGGCACAGTTACACCCGCCACTCCATATTATTGCTGGAAATAACAACAGTGTATTAATACACAGGGCATTGCTCCGTGCAGTATATCAGTCATGCATGTTTAGATGTTATCCACTGCAACTTAAAAAATACTTGTAACACTAACCTGCAAGTAAAGGAGAGAAAAGTAGAAAAAACATTATGTTGTCTTATGAACTTGGCTCATCATTGCACCTGTTTCCTCAAAGGACTATGAGTAGTTTCTTCTCTGTTTTCAGTCACGTAGAATGGAATTAGGGCATGGCCCACTGTCCTCAGAGTGACTTTCCATCTTGTAAACCTTTTTTTTTTTCTTTTCTCTTAAATCGTCACCAGTTGTCAGGGCCGTCTGTGCCAAAGAAGAGCCGCTGATGGTGTCTTGTTGTGTTTGTTAATCAGGAAACCTTTACCTCTTTCAGAAAATCTATGATCACACTGTTAGTGCAACCTTGTGCTGCTACGCCGGGCTTGTATACTCACACTCCTTGCTTTGGCTTCTGTGAGGATTATTCAGTGGCTGAGGTGAGAGTCCACTGAGAATAGGCTGTAAAGTGTCAGTCATGGTTACCCAGAGTGGTGTTGTCTTAGACAATGTAACTAGGTGAAAGTGAGTGAAGGAGATAGGAAACCATCAATATGCTCCCTGTGTAAATTGAAGAAGGTCATGATTTATGGCTCCCGGCTACAGCATACATACATGCTGAATCTACTTTTTTTTCCCTCTCCCTCTCTCTCTCTTGCCTGGCTCAAGGACAGGTAAGGGTGCCTTTCTCCGCAGCTCATCCCCACCGTGCAGTCTGTGGCACTTTGTGATGGACAGCCCCAAGGAAGCCCGGTGCTTTACAAAATGAACTGAGCGCCATCTATAGGCAGCCACGCACTGTGACTGTGAGCAAGCCGGACAGGGAGCAGAGAGGGAGAACAGGGGAAGGAAAATAAATGATCAAGCATGCATTAAAAAAAAGGTGGAGTCACATCTACCTATGATACTCCTCATCCACTGGTTTTCACCACCTCATCAGTCACGTCTGCCTTTTCGGTCTCCTTTTACTTGGGGACTCAGACAAAGCGGGGACAGCTGTGGGTTTTCTAAGGCCTCACAACAGCTGCAAACCCCGCATGGCATTGCATCTGTTCTAGTCTGGTCGCATTATGGCCTGTATCTCAAGTGAAGTAAGTTACATTACAGTTCATAGAGGGGTTCTCTCTGGTCTTAGCCTATTAACCATTGAGCAGATGGAAATTATATGGTAGGGTGTTGGGCCTAAAAACAGACTTGCAGGCATCTTGCTGTCACGAGGAGGCGGTTAAAATGGGGTAATTTAAATAGGGCCACATGAGAGAAATCAGGGCTTAGCTATAAATTCATTCTATGTGGCACAATGAATATCATGAAGTCGTCTCTGAATCTTAAAGTTTATTATTTATTTGGGTGATTTATTATGTCTGGGTGCCTCTGACGTTGTTACTTCGCCTTTGGTGGGAGCCAGACATAACAAATGGAGTGCTCATTAGCATTTGACCTCTACATTATGCTTTGTTTACCTGCCTCTCCTCACCTCTATATCTCCTCAGACAAAATCAGGGCTTTCACAGAAGGCTATGAGTGTGACATAGTTTTGTTACTGGGCGGTAAAGGTAAGTACCACATTTGCATTGCAAGATTTCTCAAACAACTTGAGCGTGCAGAAAAAAAAGGAAGGGGGGAAAAAAAAAGACGCTGTGTTCCTCGGGGACTTAGCCACTCCCAGACGCTGTCGTCTAGGCTCTGGAGTCCTGACAGCTGCTTAAATCCCAAGAGATGATAGAAGAAGTATGAGCAAAAGTTACAGTAAAGAGTCATGAGCACACCCTGTTGTGTTAAGGGAAGACCGTTGTGTTTGAATTGGAAGCTGTTCACCACATTTTGTCTCTAGCTCAAGGCAGAAGCTGATATAACAGTTTTCATGTGTGTGAATGTTTGTGAACAGGTTTGTTTTTTTTATCGGTGTAGTCTTCCAGTAATGATTTAATCTTGCAGCTCTACAAATGATTCATCAAAAATAATCAAGATAAATTAAAGGTATCTTGCTCATTGTGAATGCTTTTGGTAAGGATTTATTTATAGAAGGCAGACATTGGTACAGCTGTTTATACTGTACAACAATATAATTTGTTTTGGCTGTTTTTGTTAATGATGTAGTGCAGTTTGGTTTAATTAGAGGCAGTCATGACTGCAGCCAGCACCGGCTTCTGATTGGTTAAAATGTGTGACAAGATGCCCGTGTTTGTAAGTAAGGACAAATAGCCCACTAACCCATGACTGTGCCTACATTGTTAGAATATTTTCCCTTTTGTATTTGAGGAACATTTTCAGTCAGTGGTTGAAACAAAGACTCCTCCAGACTCCTCATTCCACAGGCATTTCCAAGAAATAGAGTCACACCACAAAACAGTAAAATGTGATACTAGTAATATGAAATGAAATTTAAAACATAAAATAAATGCAGCTGAAAACCTCATCCCTAAAAAAAAAATATATGAGAAAAAAATAAAAAATAATCACAATAGTAATTTTATGCTCTGTGCTATATTAACATTTTCACGTTTCATGGGCAAGTAGGTCATGCATACAGTGTATGTAAAGAGAATCATAAGCAACAAGTAATGGTAAATTGGCAAACATCCACAAAATTACACTCACTCTCTCGCTCTCACACACATACACACACACACACACACCCCTATATATGTGTGTGTTATATTACCAGACCGCGGGGTGTGGCAGGTAGCTGTGTGTGCTGTAGTTAATTGCGCAACGAGAAACTGTTCTCTAATTTATTTCTCGCCTGTCCATACAAGAGTGATCATGAAAACCCATTCATTTCACAGAACACAATTTTCATATTTAATGAGCATGACTCCAATACAATTACAGTAATTAGTCAAATCTCACTCACGGCCAATGGAGCTCACCACCATTATTAGTGGATCTTATTAATGATGTTGCACATGTGGTGCTCATAGGGTAATTGAGGGCATGTGTGGGTTTGGGAACAGGGGTACTGGGGATTGGAAAGCAGTGGTGGTGTCTGTTTTCTGACTATATTGGGTCTTATGTTAAATGGAGGTCTGCTTGATATTAACTTGTTTAAACACAGTAGTAGGCAGTGGTGGTGATTTGACCACCAACAAAACTGAGGGTTAACTGAAGGTTCTGCTAAAGCTCCAAATGACATATGTTCAATTCTACATCATTTGTAAATACAGTAAATTCCAAGTGTTTGGATCGTGAATTCACACAAATAACAGCAGAAAGGGACATGGGCATGCAGAGTTGTTAGTTGATCAGAGAGCTTGTGTTTTACACACTGCTTAAAATAATTGCGTATCAGTTCACAGCTTCACCGTGGTGCACCGGACCCAGGAGGATCTCAACAAAAAAGATAAAGGCACGAGCCCATTTACTGTGAGTGATGATACTGCAGTGTCTGACATTTTGGAGGTTTGTGGAGCTTCTCTTTCCAGACTGATCCTTATTAAAACTATACGGTTGTGTTGTATTTGCAAGAAAAGCATGCAGCAGCCACTGACACCGCCCCTTAAGGTGCGAGTCATTTGTGTGCTGATTTCTCTTTGCGTTGGCATGTGAAGGTGCATAAGGATAGATTTTCTAATGTTGACATAGATATGTCACATTATAGACGTTGAAAAAGTGCAACTTGCTTGAGTATTTCAGAGAAGCAAAACCGACATACAGTAACAGCCTTCACATTATGGTTAAAGACATGTTGTTTCATGTGCTTCAAATCAGTTGGTATCCAGGGGTCGACGTCTGTAAGGAAGCAATAATTTTAATCAAAGAAAAGTGACTTAATGGCCTCTTATCCAATTAAGGGCAGTGTCGCCGTCGAGTTAATGAGTGTAACGCCGTAACAGAAAAACCTCTATTAACACAACATAATTAGCGGAACATAGTGGAATTAGACAGCAATGACAGCGCTTTGGTGTTTTGTTTTTATTTTATAATTAAACACTGTAAAAGACAACAATTAAGCCAGATCTTAAACCCCAGTCTCATTCAAGCCAAGAAGGACATGTATTGTTTAAGAAAAGCTCTTGAGATGAGGCTGTTGTGTAAAGTTTGAAGCACGGCTCAAAGACAAAAGCTGAAAGTGAGGCAGGTCATGACAACAGTGTGGGAGCGTCAGCGAGGTCAAAATATTGAGTCTAATGTAGGTGCCATGTTTGTTTCAGATTTCTGAACAACATTTTTTGTACATTTTCCACAGTCTTTGGTGCTACAGCCGAGGTTGGAAAATTTTACTTGGAGCAATTTTTCAGCACAGATTTGTTCTTCCATATGGAGGAACGTTACTGCCAATTAAACAAACAAGCAAATAAGCAATACATCATCAAAGTTGGTTCGACAGGGAGAAAATATCTTACTCTAACATAAAAATACTATATATTTTTTAAAGAGCAGCTGGCCAGATTTGCTTTTGAGTGTCCTTTCATAGTTGTGGTACGGGTTTACAGCTTTACTATTTATTTGCATGGTTCTCATGAAAAACCGTGTTTCTTGTAATAAGTGTATGTAAATAACATATACAGTATTTGAAGATATTCCTCTTAGTTAGTGGTGGAGACCAAAAATGGAGCTAAAAGGCTTTAGGATTACTTACTATTCAAGAGGGCATCAAACAAGATTAAATATTCTGATGTCTACTTAGCAAAGAATGACTGGATTGTAAATACGCAGTTACAGGCAGAAATAGAATCCTTATAGGGCTTTGTGTTGCACAGATATTGTTTATTTGAGGTTGGGAAATATTGCTAACATGTAACTTCATACATTTTTTCATCTTTTTTATCAGGCAATAATGGTAACATGGTATCCAGCAGATCAATTAATTTATTACATAAACCTTTTTTAATTATTAGCATTCTAAGCTCTATGACAAGATTTTTACACACCATTGACATTTTTACAACTAATTCACATGCCAATGTGGTTCTGCACTGTTGTCTTTGAAAATGAATATTAGGAGGCTTTTATACTTTTTGCCAGGCTGATAAAGCCTTTGTGGAACAGATATTACAACAGTTTAGGAATGGTGGATTTGTTGATTTCAACAACTCTATTTTGTATGTAGACCAGGACATTGTAATAGTTTAGAATGAGTCATCCAAAATGACAGAAGATACTGGAGTTTAAGGACAATATTAATAATAACAGATAGGATTTAGCATAGTGTTTCTATGCACTCAAAGTTACATTACTTAATCACAGAAAACAGGCACATATATATTTATCTGTGCTATGTGCTAATGCTAATGCTAGTGTTAGGTAGTGTGTGTAGGATGGGTAAAACTGCAAAGACCAAAGTTCCCTACAGGGACAACAAATAAAATAAACAAATAGAAATAAAAAATAAGGGGAGAAAACTAAAAACTGAATAATATAATACAAATATAAAATTGAGAGGTTGAATGAATAAGGTATTTCTGAAGGATGAATCGGCACAAATCTCTCTATATTTATTATTAAACAAATGGCTTAACTGACGCCAGTTTGCATCATTCAACTGTTTACAAATAAATTTGCTGGAAAATATTGTATTTTGCATTTTGTTATAGGTGATTTGCCACATCCCCAGTATGTACAGGCTTTTACCCTGTGTCTCTTAAAAAAGAATCCAGCCTTTCATCCTTGGTCCATGCCCGACCCTCCCACTAAGTTTCATGGAAATTGTTATAGTTTTTGCATAATCGTGCTGGCAGATGGACGGTAAAACAGGAGTGAGCACATAACCTCCCTGACAGATGTAATAAGGTTTTCACAGGGCTGCCTGTCAGTGCTAACAGCAAAGGGTTGTTGGGATGCATCTCAGTCTGAACCAACTGATTATTCTCACTGCAGCATACTGGAGGGCAGGCCTTATTAGTGATGTGCTAATGTGACATTAATTGCTTTTACTTTTTCACTCCATTAAGAGGCTGCTATCTATTTCAGGAGCCTGGCCAGATGGTTTATCGGCTCTGCTCTGGCAGTTGTGTTGCTAATGGACTGAAGCGTGGAGCTGTAAAATAACGTCAGCAACAGGCGACCACGAGAAATGCCCGTTGTACTAATTGAACAGTAAGCGTGGCTGCTCAGAGCATCTGTCACACCGCAAAAAGCTTAAAAACTGGCTTGAAAAGGTGGGTTGATGATGAGCACCGACCTTACAAAAATCAAGACAGGGGGAACATGTGTATGCATTCCAACACTCTGACCTCAAAATAAATCGAGTCTGTATAGTTTTTCTTTTGTTTTAAGCTTTTGTTGAAGAGCAGCGACAAGTCTTCATTCAAAATATTGGCAGCCATTGACTATATGCTGAAAATAAGGCCTCTGCATCGAGTGGTAAAGCCAAGACCAGGGTCAAATGCTAAATAAGAAAAAACTGGCACTAGAGACACCCAGGGGAAGCCTCTTTCTGAGTGTCCTTACTCTCCCTCCCCTCTCCCCTACTATGATGCCAAACCTCCATGACCTAGGCCAAGATCAATAGCACAGTTTAAAGAGGATGGACTGTGTAAATAGAGAAGACAGATCCTGCCAATGAGGACGTCTTGACCAGTGATGGCCTCTGACTGGTGCGGTAGCATTTGATCAAGTCTAACATTGAAAGCTGTCAATACATTGGGCACAGAGCGGTTTGGCTTCTGTCAGTGGGACATCATGATCCTGAAATGTAGAAGGGCCAGGTCTGAAGATGAGTGGTCAGTTCAAGGATAGTTTCCAGTGTACACTCAAGGATGACCTGAGGCCATTAAGGATCCATGGCTGACTGTCAGTCAAGTACTGGCAAATGGACACCCAATAACAGCATCCTGTGAGTGTTGAGTCTGTAGCTTCACCCTCTTCAGTCCACAGGAGATGAACACAGTGAGGAAACTGTACAATCATGGAAAAGACAGACGAAAAAGATACATATCAAAAGAAGATATTTTAAGTCACCTTGGTGTAACCAGGTCAAACAAATATCAGAATGGGTGCATGTTATAAATTGATGGACTTGATTTTTATAATTTTTGTGCATTTGAATGGTGCAATATATAACATATGTGAAGTAAGTAAGATGTATCCTTTGATTTATAATTTCCAATGTGTTTAGAGCTTCTCATTTAGATGACATAGTATTTGTTAGGTCCATCCCTCCACCAACAGCTGATAACCAAAAACTAGACTTGAAATGGAAACATTTGAAAGTCTGCAACAGGTTGGTGGGTTGTATTATAAGTTTCCACCATTCTGACTTTTCTAACCGTTTTGACAAGGAGCAGGGATTTCAACAAAGGATTGAGTATGGAAGCTGTTGAGTAAGACATGTATAAAGATTCAATCCCCAAAGTGGATAATCATGGTCTGCTATTAAAGGGGTCCTATTTGGCTAAACCCACTTTTATTAGTCTTTGTTACATTTATTTCTGTATTTGGACCCTCATAGTTCATAAAGTTTGAATTTGAACCCACCAGATGCTGCAAAGCTATCTTTATATCAATTTTGGTAAAAATGGAGTGGATTTCTACAACCTGTTTTAATTCCTGCTTAATTTGTTATGTCTATAACTAGTTATGTCATGACATTTGCACATATAAGGTCAAGACTTCCGACGAACATTTCTCCAAGTACAACATAATTGTTTGTCAACAGCAGCGGTTGTAGTCCATACTGAAAATATGTCCAAACTTCAAGGCAGTTATCTAAAATGTTCAGTTGTTGGTTGTTGGACTGAGCAGCACAGTCAACAACCTGGAGGGGGTGGGGTGTGAAGTGGCTCATGTGCATTTAAAGGGCCAGCGCTCAAAACGACCTTGCTGGTGTCATTAGTCAGAAATAGGGATGAATGTGGAGTTGAATTAATGAAGAATTAAGAGCCAAGCATAGCATTTACAATTTATGTAGACCACAGGGAAATGTTGTAAAATGCATAATTCCATTCTAAAAAAAAAAAAAGCAAAACTCACTCTTTTTATGTATGTCAGAAAATAGTATAAAATGCACAAACACAACTGCAAACTTACTAGAATATTTAAAGAAATAAACAGCGCCTGTAGTTTTTCTACCTTTACAAAAACCTCTTGTCAAACACACACAAAAAATAAACTCTGAACAAATTTAACATTTTATTTCTAATCTGCTTTCCTCCTTGGCAGGAGTTGTGCATATGAAGCTAAGGCTGAGGAAATAAACTACACATCCTGTGTAAAATAAATGCTGACCCCTTGCATTGACTGAATGGGTGAAGTCATGGTGTAATCCATTCATGTGGCATAACTATGAGCAAGATTTATATGTTTTTTGAATGTGGAAACCAGCCTATTTTTATGTATAGACCACATAAGCAGATAGCATCTTTCCATAAGTGAATATTCCTGTAGTGAAAACAACAACATTACTCACCTACATTTACACAGCATGCATATCAAATATCATACTTTGTAAATGCATAATTCTGCTTATCTCAAGTGTGTGACAGCTCACATTTTAGTGTATAAACCGAGCCAATACTGCCTCTGTAAGTTATATGCAACAGCACAATCTGTGAACCCGAAGCCAACCAGCTGCTCGTATTAATCAAACAGCCCACTTCCCTTTATGACACAAAGCAAATAGTCATAAATGCTCTTATCAGCCTTTCTAATAGTGTGGACTTTACAATCAGATTCATGGTGGCATAAACTATTACATTTCATCTTTATCATATCGAAAAATCACTACTTTTTCATGAGCGTCGTTTATAACCACCAGACAGCTTGTTGCGTAATGAAATTCAAAGGAGCCTATCTACCGAAGGGATCTCACACTCTGTTTACTTACATTTACATATATTTATGTGGATTTTGTTTTTTTCTCAATAGGCACACAGCAGGCATGATGAATGTATAGCTGTGGTCCCACAGAGACATGCAGCTCCCTGCAGAACTGATCTGTGGTCAGCCAACTTCCAGCTTTACTGTAAAGTCTGAGGACCTTCAGTCTGTGCACTATTTTATTACAGCGGAGCCTCTTCATCATCTCAACATGTTGCAGTCTGCTGGCAAATAAAATATATATTTCCTCAGAATAATGCAAGCACAAAGTATTTGCTGATATTAAAGAGGTGAAAGAATATTGAACAAAATGCCTCTTTTGTTTTAGTCGCAGTAAAACATTTTAAAACATATATTCACAAATATTTCAGCCTTATTACCAGCTTACTGTTGTTTTCAAGCAGCTGCTGTGTTTTTATCCTGTTAAAGACACTATAGTGCATTCTTTACAATCAAATGTGAAAAAAATGTCACTCTCTGCTTTGTGTACTCTCTCTTTAATTTGAAACACTTTGATTAATCAATTAATATTCCTTTCTCAAGGTCTTTTTATAAACCTCATCATTAATAAAAGCAGACATTCAATTAACAGCCAAATCTTGATTGCCAATTTTGTCATAACAGTCTCCCATTCTATGCTTTTTTCCCCTTCGTTATAGTTGGAAGTATGTGGGTAAGAAGAATTAACTAATTTCATTAATCTAATTGTCATGGCTTTCAACCATCCCACTAATAAGTACAAATTAATATGATTAATCAATTTGACGACATAAACTCATTCAATTACAGTTTTTCAAAGGCAAGTGGGTGTGTTGGGGTGATAGGGAGGTGTGGAGAGTGAAGGGAGGTGGGCAGCGCAGCAGCTCGCTCTATGAGGAACCCAGCCCACAAAATTGAAGTCAAGTCAGGCAATTAGTCATTGTGAATGATAAATAAATGGAGATGAAATGTGGAGGGCAGACGCCTCAGTAACTAGAGCCTCTGTTGACTCACTGAAATCTGTATTTTTATATATATAAAAACAATAGACTATAGACTATTGGCTGATTTATTGTTTCAACTCAGTTGTTACATTCAGCAATAGGAGTTATGTGACAAAATAAGTTTACATTCACATATGATATGATGGAAAAAGCTGCTCCAGTGTGCTACACAAAATGCAGCATAATACATGTTTGGTGCTTTATTCATAATATGGGGATTTTGAACTGTAAAACTTATGTTGCACTGTTTAGTTTGTATTTAAAATTAAATAATATTTTGTGCTGTATTTCAGTATTAATTCTGTTTAATTCTTTACACTGTGCACATGTCAAGACAGATGACGCGCCACCAATAATTTAATGGCAATAAGTACATGCACAAATAATCAGTTAGTCAATAGTTGAAACAATAAGCATGGTCAGCTCTTTTTTTGTTTGTTTTGTTTATTTAGGGTGGGAGGAGATTTGTTCTACCTCAGACATTTATGGCACTGTTTCTGCTACAAGTGCTAGATATGTTAAAATTAAATTGTATCCTTGTGGTTCAGTGTCTTGGCAAGTTTTTTGGTTTATCATTATTATTATTATTATTATTATTATTACTTTATTTGTTATGGTTTTGATGGAGGACATGTTATCAATGACAGCATGACGAAACTGTTTTTGTTTTTTTTTTTTATCTGACTTGCTCATCTTTGAATGCTATTGACATTCTGATTTGATGTGTAATTCCATTTATTTAATTATTTTGCTTTATGTATGAAAAAAATCAGCCTTTTACATCCTATGTACAACCTGACCTTGTGAAATATACAGTATAGTGCAAACGTTCTGGGTTTTCTAAAGGTTGCTTAAGATTTTTGCACAGTACTATATTGTTAAAAACACACCATAAAAGACATTCACCCAACAACGCTACCATCAGTGTAGTTTTGTCTACAGTTAGTTTTTGGATTATAAATTCTATGTAATTTATATCCAGATATCTTAACATTACTATCTGTTTGGAAAGATCATTTAAACCTTTTTTTAACAGAACCTCTGGTTTTAGGGTTGCTATTTTAAGACATCACACATTTCTGTTAAATGTTTCTGCTCACAGATCACACACAACAGCCTCAAAAATTGGAAATAGAAAGAAATAGCTGATGATAATAGTTATGTTGCATGTCAAGAGTTACAGATCTTGACAGCCACATATGAAGGCAATACAAACCCATGTAATAAGCAAAGATCCATGTGTGGTAGTGGCACTGTAGCTTTATAACATTGTCTCTTTGGTCTTCACAAGGGCATTGATTTAAAACATTTTCTTTTGACCCCCACACTGTAATTGTCCTAATTCAGCGTACAGTAACTAAGATTTAAGGAGTATGAGCTGCTCCAGATTAATTGTCTGGAAGTCTGTTTACTCAGAGCAGCTGCTGGAATCTGATTTGTATATTTCAGATCTACGGTGCTGAGAGGAGATGTGCTGGCGCAGCAGTTTGGGTGATGCCCTTTAATGCTCTCTATCTTATCAGCCCAGCATCACCCTATTCAAACCAAAGTCTGATTGAGCAGCGTGGTGTTGTTTGGGTCTTACATTGGGAATAGTTTATAGAGGCACCGTCTCTAATTTGTGAAGTGAGGTATTATAGAGGAGACAATTAGACCGAGGTTCGATTGGCGTACAGAGGCTTGGATGCTGACAGTCAAGAGAAGGCTTTCAAATGTCATACCAATTAATCTATCCAGCCATCAAACAATATTCTGGAAACAAAGTCAGGGGGGGCGATCAATTCGCATCACTTTTCTCCTCACCGGGTTATGGGAAAATTGATTTGTCAAACAAAGCATTTTGGAAGCAGTGCATGGACTTGTTCGGGATCCATTAGCCTCCATTGAGCATTTTGTTTAACATAGGATTTTCATCACAGAGAAAATGCAGTGTCCTCAATACTGTGAGCTACAACTTTACGATTTCTGATTTCTTTGTTCTTGTTTGGAAAGCTTTGGAAAGTGCTGATATGGATTGAAAAGGGATAACTTGAAATGCATTTACAATATTAGCCTATAATTTCTCTTATGTATTCTGCAAAACAACAAACTGTGCAAGGAATATTTAAAATAATTTGCAGTATTAGTTTTACAACCCACTCATGAACTGTATGACAGTCAGTCTTAACTCTTTCATCCAAAAAGCTCCTGGCTTTAGTACCCACTATCTGTTATTATTGTACGCTGTGGGGCTATCCTGCCATCCTATACAGCACGGCTGCCCTAAGCTGATCATGAATTCCCTGTGCAGTGTATTGTTCTAAGACAGAACTGTATCACATTGTGCCCGTCATGCTGTTTTAGAGGGGAGAGCGCTTCCTCTATGGGATTTCTCCCACCCCCATCCCCTGATAATGTATCTCTCCCTAAAGGCTAGGCCTCCGTGACCTTGTCTTATTCATCGAGGGCGTCTTAAGCGAAAGAACTGAATCCTGAATGGGCCATTTCCCCTCTTTTAACACCCCTTTAATGTCATCAGTGAAATATGAAGTCATTAGGCGATATTAAAACACTGCTGACAAACTAATTAACGGGAGACATTAAACAGGACGGGCTTGATTAATCCGCTTTAACGATTCTTTTTAAGTGGTTCTGGTCAAAATTAATACAGATTTACTGGTGATCTTAAGGAAAAATACTCTTATGTGTATCAGACCTCAAGGGCAGCCTAAAGTCACTGGTCTTTTACCTCCCATATGCCGTCTCTGTTTCTAAATAAAAAGTCTTCTCACCCAGTCTGAACTCCCACAGTTGGTCCCAGAGTCTCTGACATATTAAAGGCCTGTCCTAAAAGATCCCTCGAGCTAGTTTGATTTATTGTTTCCCTGGAATATATTGGAATTAAACACTTTCGACCTTCGGTTATATTTAGGCTATGGTAAGGTAACAAATCTTAACCAGTATTGTCATTAATGTTTTGTTTTTGTTGTGGCTGCTCATTTCACTGCAGCTGTTCCTTTATTTTCAGGCACAGGTCGTACTTTAGTTCTAAAACTATCCGTTGGTTTATGTCTCCCTCTTGTGGTTTGTATCCAGAGCCAAGACTTCAGCCTTCAGTAATACAAAGAAAGTGACAAAATCCTGGTTAAAAAAAAAAACAAAAAAAACGCGCGCGCGTTGAATCATAATATTTAATTAATTTTGCTTTGTTTGTATTTTGTTTAATTTAGACTAGTTTAGTTTAGTACAGTGAAGATCCTTAATGGTTTGATAAATTAGGCTGATGGTACAATTTCTGCGTTCAGTGCAAATTCAATTGGCAATTTTTACCAGAGATACGTAACATATTTGTGCTAATATACAAATATGTAAAACAAAATGGAATTAAATGAAAGCTTTGCCGGAAGTTATGAAATGACGTATTTCCGTCATCAGCAGCGTGCGTCTACTGTTGAGTTACTCCAAATCAATTTTGTAATTTCCAGAGATCTTTGTAACATTTTTCACGAATTGAAACGATCGATTAATTCTATATTTCACTGATAAAGTAACGTCCAAATATTGCAAAATCGAGTAACTTTATTAATGTTGCGTAACCCACTCGGGAATGGAAACGTAGCCATTTTATTTGCGGTAGTAGGTCAGCGTTAGCTGTTAGCCTGGTTAGCTTGTTGGAGCCCGGCCGGCTGAATGTAAGCACAAAGGACACATACACTTTTTTTATAACAATGTATCCCTCCTGGGGGAATTTTGGCGGATCTCAGCCACAAAACCATGGAGGATCCGGGGCCCGCAAGCCTCCTCCTGGCGGCCACCCCGGACAGTCCCCGGGGTTCGGAGGTTTCGAGGCCTCATCCGGCGGCTCGTTGTTCTCCAGCCTTCAGGAGCAGCACCTCCAGCAGATGCAGCAGCTGCAGATGCTCCACCAAAAACAGCTTCAGTCGGTGTTGCATCACGGGAACAATACAAACGCGTACGGTGGTGGACTCCCGGGTGGGTTTTCTGGTTCATCGTGGCATCCAGAGGGATCGGGATTTTCAGACACCGGTACTGGAACTCAGTCATTCTTTAAACAAGGAGACCCTCCTTCTCAGCCGATACGAGGGCCACCAGTTCATCAGCAGGATCACCCACAGCCTCCTCTGCCTCCAGAGTCCCAGCCTGAGCCTCCCCCTCCGGAACCCTCATCAGTAAAACCACCGGAGAACAACGGGGCCCTCAAAGCCAAAGGGGACAACAACGACTCATCCAAGACAGAAGACGACACACCCCTACCTTTGCAGGTGAAGTGTTTATGTTTTCTTTTAATCATTGTGATTCAACGGCTTATCCGTGAAATCCAATTTTCTTAAGTTACAAAGCTTTAAACCTACCAGTGAGCCTGTCTTTTTTGTAATACTGGTACTCTTGACCACCCATAACTGTATCCCTGCAGAAAACCTACTTCTGCACCGGACCATACTTGATGTGTACTACTTACTTGCAAGCGTAAGATCTGTCCAAAAGTTGTATTTGTCATCAACTTGGAAATATCTGGAAGAAAACTGTAAATTTAAGTGTAGGATAACCTGTTCACCACCTGTTGTTCCTGATATAAAGAGAAAGTGGCAATAAATAAATGAATGAATGAATGTATGTATGTTTTTGGTGTCTCCATTAAACCATAACAGAGTTGTCACATACTTTGTGTGACACGTATCCATGTAATTGTTACATCTAGGAGCAACAGCAACTTTGGTATAAACAGCATCTAGAGAATCTACAGAAGTTGAAGCAAGAAAAAGCCAAACAGAATCAGAAAGATGGTGATGGACCTGCAACAGTACCTCTCAAGGGCAAAGTACTTCCTCCACCACCATCAGAACCAAGAAAAAGTGCCCCTCCTCCACCTCCACCCAGAGAGGAACCTCCAGCACCACCGCCACCACCTGTGGAGGTAGGTCTGCTTAAAATTTTACAAATGAGTAACTGTCTTGTTTTGGTTCAGTTAAAGTTTAAGCCACTACAACACTGATCTAATTTGCTTGCTGCATTGTTTTTCGTAAGGAAACTGATGTTGTTGTCAGCTGACACACAAAGACAAATGCTTGCAATCATATTAAGCTGCATGAGCTGAAATCAAAGAGGGGAAAAAAAAACAAAAGTTCTAAATACCTTCCTTGCACAGATCTTTCCTCTATATTCAAATCAAAAATATAGATGACATGATGCTGCTTAGCACTGCTGTGGAAGAGTGTTCCAAGCCTATGTATTAAGCTGCAGAGTAGAGCAGTAGTGTCACACCTCACTGAATCTTAACAGAAATTGGCAATGACTGTTTTCAGTCATGTATTCATCTTCTCTATTTGAGCTTACAAACCCTCCTGTCAGTGAAGTCTAGTATTTTGGTTTTTGTCAGACCATGTAAATCACAATATATTGAAAGGAAAATTATGGATACTAAATCTGTCTATCTATCTATCTATCTTGTTTTAACCCCTTTGGCAGAGGTAAGAGCCAGTACAGCTATTACATTTGTACTTTTGAAATTGAACGCATAGATTATGTGGAAGTTTTGTGCACAGATGATGAAATGAAGGACTGTTTACTATTTCAGTGGAATGTCAACAACAACTGAGTGAATACATGTGCCTAATTGGGCTAGGGGCACATTGATGTGCTGATAAAGAGATACAAAAAGTCCTCACAGGAAAGGGTGGTTGATTGAGGCACTCTCCAGCACGTTCTTTACTCCAGTAAAAAGAAAAGATACAGAGAAGGGCAACAGAAAGAATGAGCTGCACACTGACAGCTAGCTCAGTGTATACATACATGCATACATACATCTATTCCCAGGCGAGGAAAACTTGTTACAGAGCTACAGCTGCTGTTACAGCTTTGTGTAATTATGTGAATTTGACATTTTTGAGGATTAAACCAACCTCTAAACATTGTTTGTATTGTTTGCATGAATTTACAGAATGAAAATGTAGGAAAATCCCCTACATTTACAGAGACAGTAAGTCCTACTGTGTTCTTTCTCCTCGTTACTATGTTTGCCATCACAAACAGCTCTCGTTCACATGTCATATGTTGTGAATGTATCAAATCCCCATTCATGAAAATGTCAGCCCTTGAAAAATATCCCTGCACTTGCAGTGTCTGTGTAGCAGCCAGTGTCTTAATTGTCTTCTCCATTAGTGCTTAAATGATACATGAGCTTTTACATTTAAACAATAATGGTGAGACATGTTTTGTAATTCATTTAAAGTTTTCCACGAGGGAAAACTGTGGAAGAGGTGTTAGTAGTTCACTGAATGAATAGCAGTTTTCAAATGATGATCTGTTGGATCAAAGTTAATCTTAGAAGTGTTAGTCATACCTTAGTGCCTTATACTCATCTTGTCTGCTCTCCTACCACAAACAGTCCATCTTTACAAAAAAATATTCTCTGTTAAGTTGCAATGGATATACAAGTATTCTTCTGAACTTACCTGGTTTCTTTGCACAGCCCGAGGCTCCTCAAGATCCGGAGGAGGCAGCCCGTCTCCAGCAGTTGCAGGCTGCAGCAGCACAGTGGCAGCAGGTACAACAGCAGAGGGCAGGTTTACAATACCAGGCTCTGATGCAGCAGCATGAAAAGCTTCAGAACATCCTGGAACAGTATCAGCAGTTGATTCAGCAGCCTCCAAACCTACATGTAGGTATTTTTGTCATCAAGTATGTAATTTTTAAATGTTTTAATGTCCACTTTAAATGACATGCTTCGATAATTAAAATTAAAACAGCAATTGTAGAAATGCCAGTGGAATTTACCAAGAAAGTACAGAAATGAACTGTATCAGAGGTAAGTTTATTGTAGAAAGATGTATGTCCTGCGAAAACTTGTATCTGCAGATATACTAATAGTATGTTAGTCATCATATTAATTTTATGTAAGATATTTGTGTGGTCATGTACTTTCAGAACAATTGATAATACCTCATCGTACAGATGAATGCTAACATCTCATAAATGTCATTTGTTTCAGTCAGTGTCTGCTGAAATGCAACTGAGGCACTATGAAATGCAACAGCAACAATTCACGCCTTTATTCCAAGACTGGGATCGTTCTTTCAGTCTCTGGTATGAACAGTTCCAGACCTATCCCCACAAGGACCAGCTGCAGGACTATGAGCACCAGTGGAAGCAGTGGCAGGAGCAGATGAATGCCACAAATGGCCACCTTCAAGAGCGGGTGGCCACCCTCACTGCTATGGTGCCATTTTCCACAAATCAGTATAACAGTGGGATAATAGGACAATATGGACATTACCCTGGGCAAGACATTCAAATGCAGCAGTCAGTAAAGACAGGTATGGAGCATTCCCCAGCTGCTATGGCTCCCGGATCCCAAGGCCCACCGCCTACTGTCTTGGGGCCACATTCAGATTCACCTGCTGGAACCCCTGTGAGAGGCACTGGTCCTGCTGGTATGGGATCCAGGCCGTTAGGTCCCCCTGTTCAACCACCAAACTTACATGGCATTAGAGGTCCACGGTAAGTAGTCATTGTTTTAATTTTATTTGACTTGTATTTTTCCATCAAAAAAATAACAGTGTTTTATTAATCTTTTGTTGTGGCTTCTATACTGCTCATACTAGAGCTAACAATCCTAGGTTTGACCAGACACAGCAAGATACTCCTCCAAGATTTGACCATCCACAGCATCGCTTCGATGGCCCCCCAAGGTTTGACCCTCCACAGCAGCGATTTGATGGGCCTCCAAGATTTGACCCACCATGGCAGCGTTTTGATGCCCCACCTAGGTTTGACCAACCTCGACAGCGTTTTGATGGACCACCAAGATTTGACCAACCACGGCCGCGTTTTGATGGTCCACCAAGATTTGATCAGCCGCTCAGAGGAAACCAACCAAGATTTGGCCAGCAGTCTAGGTTTGAACAACCCCCAAGGCTCCCTGGCCCCCCGCCTCGATTTGAACGTCCCCCTGTGCCACAGCAAAAAGAACAGCAAGGTCCCCCATCTAGGGCAGAACCAGCCACTAAACAGTCTGCTAATATTGATTCCAAGACTCCGGGAAAATCTGTTGGGCAGTCTGATAAAGAAAAATGTTTATCAGAATCTGATGATCATGTTAATCCTGATGATATGACAGATGACAACTTGCTCAACAATGATGGCTTTTTTGTACAAAGTGACCCTATTCCACAAACAATGGCAACAAGCACAGATGCTGAAAAACCAACCCATAATAATGCTTCTGATGATAGTGACAAATCTAAACCTGCTGACTGCAAAACCTTGCAAATCCCCTTAAGCAAACCCATTACTATGCCTTCTTCTGTAGGGTCAAAAACTACTGTGCCACAAACTCCCACTAAGAAAGATGGACCATTGATAAACAAACCCCCAGTCCAACAAGATGCACAAGCCACTAGCCAAATGCAGTCAAGATCAGAGCCCCCAAGGCCTCCCCCTGGCAGGGGACGAGGTCAGCCACCAGTACCTGTTCAAGCACGTGGACGTGGACGTGGGCAGAGGGGCCGTGGTGGAATTTTTACAGGACCAAACAGTATACCACTTGGGGGGGAGATGGGGGAAAAGACATATGAATATGGGCCACCTGAAGAGGACCTAGGAATGTCAGAAGAGCAGGAAGAGTATCACTGGCAAGACCCTACATATGAGGAATTTGGTGAGGATTCAGAGGCACCGTCTGAAGAAATGTGGGTACCAGATGAACATTACTACCCAAAAGATGAAGATTATTATGAAGAGCCAGTAGGTGGACCTCCCATAGGAAGAGGAGGCCACTCAATGATGAGGGGCAGACCACCTTTTGTAAGAGGAGGCCCCCCCATGGGTAGAGGCGGTCCACCTATGGGAAGAGGAGGACCGTCAATGGGAAGGGGGGGTACCCCTATTGGTAGAGGAGGTCCACCTTTGGGTAGGGGTGGCCCCCCTATGATCAGAGGAGGCCCACCTATGGGTAGAGGGGGACCACCTATGGGTAGGGGAGGTCCACCTGTGGGTAGAGGTGGTCCCCCCATGGGTAGGGGAGAGCCAGTAGACAGGCACTGGGAGGACCCAGAGTCAGCAGAGTACCCAGAGGAAGGGGACGCTTACTGGGAAGAAAGGAGGCCTCCAGTGAGAGGCATGCGACCCCCATTTCCACCTGGCCGGGGTCGTCCACCTCGTGGTCATCCCCCTTTCATGCACCCAGGAAGAGGACGCCCCCCTCATCCAGCACATAGACCAATGGATCACGAGCTATTAGGCCACGGAATGGATCCCGACGATGCTGAAATGGATTCAAGGCACCCCATGTATCGTGATCCTCACAGCCATCCCATGCATCCTGAAGCAGGAAGAGGTAGGCATCGTGGACCACCACCCCACGAAATGAGGGATCCTTCAAGAGAGCCAGTGTATGATGAAGAAATGGAGGGAGAATTAAGCTGGAAGCCACCATATGGTAGAGGCCCTCCTATGCCTCCACATGAGATAATTGATAGGGGAGGAATGAGGAGGAGGCCTATGGGTCGAGGTATGGCCAGGGGCATGTGGCGACCAGGTCCTAGTCCTCATGAGGACTATGAAGAGGGTTATCGTGAGGGTTATGTTGAGGATTATGGTCACGGAGAAGACGGTTATCGCTGGAGACCACCACAGGACTATCCTCCAGATGACTATCGACGTGAGGATGAATATCATGAGTCTGAGTGGGATAGGGACCGTCCACTACCTGAGAGGAGTTATCCTCCTCGCGTGCCACCACCAGAGTCCTATAGAGAGGACAGAGATCGCTGGGCAGAGGAAAGGGAAAGAGACAGGGAAAGGGGGCACCCATATTCATATGATGAGCTTGACAGGTCTAGGGGGGAGCTTAGAGTGCGGGAGTACAGGGATGAGCCATCATATCGACAGGAAGAACCACCATACCCACCACCACCCTCTTCAGAATGGGACCGGTCTTCAAGACTTCCTCCACCATCAGAGAGAGGATATAGTCCAGACTATGATGATCACAGACTTCGCTATAAGGACCACAGAGAGGAGTCTGCTATGAATATACCTCCTCCTCCTGCTGCACCTGTATCAAGCTTGCCAGAGAGTTCAGGGGAATCAGCACCACAAGGATCAGGTGTACTTGCCCTGTCCCAGCGACAACATGAAATCATCTTGAAAGCTGCTCAAGAGCTTAAATTGATAAGGTAACTGTTATCACCAATCAGCTTTGATTGTTTTGATTGTATATGTTCAGTTGTTTCCTAATGCCATTATAGTTAAATTGATTTTGGGTAACTTTTATGCAACCTTAGCTTCCATTCTTTTGGTTCCTCAGGGAAATGCAGGAGGGCAAGACCTCTGGCAATGAACCTCAGCCTCCACCTGCTGAAGTCATACCTGAGCTTCCTGCTGGACTCCTTGGTTTGGAGATCCCACCAGATGTCAGAAATGTCCTGAAGGTAGATATTAATTTCTATCTGTTAGGCAAGTTATTTAGAGTTCAGTCTGTATTGTAAAAAATATTTGTTATGCAAATTGTTTCAGACCTTGTTGAGGATGTAAGGAACCATATGGGTGCTATGAACTTTTTTTTAACAAACCTTTTATTTTTTGTTTTTCTCATTATCTTTATAATTATCACTCTAAGCTATGTCTTATGTTTTTTGGTCTGTCTTAGGGCATGTCTGCATCAGCACAGGCAGCTATAAATGAACCTGTGTCCTGGGATCCCAAACCTGCTGCTACAGATTACCAGACTTCACACCCACCTGTAACTACATCTGCACTAATTCCAAAGACCGTGGATTATGGACACGGACATGGTAGGAAAAGCAAAAGGGAACCATTTATTTCATTACCTTAATTCCGGTGAATCTTACAACATTAATGCTCATGTTTTAGAGCCTGGTGCTACCGTTGAGCGAATTTCTTACGGGGAGAGAATTGTGTTAAGGCCTGACCCGACGCCAGCTGACAGGGGATATGAAAAAGGTTTGGAAAAATTCAATCTGTGAAAGATATCTGTTACTCACATGTTGTTTCTCAATGAAAAAAAAAATCTTAGTAGAATATTTGTGTTTCAATTAATGTTAAATATTTAACTCTAATTTACCTCCTAGAACCCCTTGGTCCCAGAGATCCATATAGTAGAGACCCGTTTTACGAAAGACGACCAGACCCTTACCTGGACCGCCGGGAATACAGTAGAGAGAGAGAATCATACAGAGAAAAGCTTCCACCTGAATATGAAAGGGAGAGATATGAGAGAGAACGCTTCCCGCCAAGAGATGACAAGTAACGTGTTTCCTCAAATAATTTGACACCTTTTTTCGCACTATTGGAAGTGTGCTGCTTCCGTATATATGTAATATTCTTTTCTATTTGTCTGTTCTTGATTCAAGCACACAGTCCATGATTGAAGAAAGGTATTATATTGTACTGTCATGCAGTGTGATTAGTCATGAGTGTGTGACAGTTAAAAACATGAAATTATGTTGGTTAAATGAACGTAACCACCTGCTTCTTCTGTGCAGGTCTCTGCCGCCACCTATCCGCTCAGGATACAGGGAAAGAGAACGGGATGTTCGAGAGAGAGACCGAAGTGGCAGCCGCGATCGAGATGACCATTATGGAAGATCATATGATAGACCTCCCTACGAACGTGCTGGTCTTGACCGTGGTGTACCTGAGCGCTACTCCCATAGCTCCTCTCCTTACAGTATGTTCAGTCCCAGACATTGATTCATGCTACACAGTTTACTGCGTGATAGAGCTGCACTGATGGGCTGGTGACTAGAAATGGCCAGTTTTCAACTTCATTGGCTGTCTAAATTGACCAGTCGATTAGTTTCAGATGTAGTCAGTTTTGTGCTGTTCCATGCCTTAGTTACACGTTACGGCCCCATCTCTTCAGGTAAAAATCAACATCACAAATCCTAGTGGTGCCAGGCTGCTAAAATCCACAATTTGTTTCTACTAAAGTTTATGCACCAGTAACATTTAGAGGGACAATCAGAGAGCTTCCCAATAAACTGGTGCTTTATATTTAATTATATTTCATTCATTTCATTTATTGCTTTATTTAACAGTAACAGTGGTCACTGGTCCAAAAAACTTAAGAAATTGTAAATGAGCCCGAGTTACCCAACAGGGCTAATTTTCATCTTATATCCTTGGCCTGAAGTGATGATGTGAGTGAAAAGATAGTCCTGTTATGAATGCATTTTTACAAAGAAAGAGAATCTGAATTGGTATTTTAAAGATAAGAAAAGTGGAACTGGCCAAAGAAATGATAATCAGTGCATCTCTAATGACCAGTAAGGTACATTTTAAAATGTTTAATGGAAAAGGTAATGCCATTTAGAGAAATGCTAAAACTGCCAATTCTCATTTCCAGTGGACAGACGAAGTTATCCAGACGATCGAGGGCCTCCTGCTATGCCAACGCTCCCACCCCCACCTCAGCCACCCCCACGAGTTGAGAAGAAACCAGAAATTAAGAACATCGATGACATCCTCAAACCACCCGGCAGATCATCTCGGCCTGAGAGAGTAACGATCCTTCTTGAAATTTTCATCAATGAAATTTTACATTGTTTGCCGTTTTAATTTTGGATACTAATCTAAGTGATATGTCCTGATAGATTGTCATCATAATGAGAGGGCTCCCAGGAAGTGGAAAAAGCCATGTTGCAAAGCTCATACGGGTGAGTGGAGCCATATCTGCAGATCATTGAACAGTGTCAATGTAAAGTAAATGAACTTAAAGGAACAATACTTTTTTAAGGCCTACATTTGTTACATATTATTTCCTCATGCGACTAAACAATAACACTTCCTGTTTTAAGGACAAGGAAGTCGACTGTGGCGGTGCCCCACCAAGAGTCCTTGTTTTGGATGATTACTTTATGACAGAAGTTGAAAAAATAGAGAAAGACCCAGACACAGGCAAGAGGGTCAAAACCAAGGTGAGTCTGCGGCAAAGTTGATGTAGATGAAAATTTACTATGCTGAGAAGCTGAACAGCCATATGAATTATATTTTTTTATATAAAAAATTTTCAGTGATATAACAAAGGACTCTTGTTTGGCAGGTTCTTGAGTATGAGTATGAGCCAGAGATGGAGGACACTTACCGGAGCAGCATGCTGAAAACTTTCAAGAAAACTCTAGACGATGGCTTTTTCCCCTTCATAATTTTAGACACTATTAATGACAGGGTTAAACAATTTGATCAGTTCTGGAGTGCTGCAAAGACTAAAGGCTTTGAGGTGAGTTTTGTACACAGATGATTAGTAAGCCTCTGCCTTTTTTCTAGTGCTAAATTTTTTTTTTGTTTTGTTTGTTTTTGTTTTAAGGTGTATCTTGCTGAAATTACAGCAGACAGTCAGACTTGTGCAAAGAGGAATGTCCATGGGCGTACACTTAAGGATATAATGAAGGTGTGTAAGATTAGTATTTTTAAAAACATTTAAAAAGTAAAAGTAGTGACAACTGATTGTGGTGTGTACACTCTGTCCACAGATGTCCAACAACTGGGAACCCTCTCCACGTCACATGGTGCGCTTAGATGTCCGCTCCCTGCTTCAGGATGCTGCTATAGAGGAGGTGCAATTATTGAGACTTTAGTTTTTCCTCTATATATTTTAGTTCTGAATCCGTGAATGAGCTGAACTTACAGGTTCTCATGGTCTTAGGTTGAAATGGAGGACTTTAATCCTGACGACGAGCCTCAGGAACCCAAGAGAGAAGAAGAAGAAGAGGGTGATATGGTAGGACATGAAATGTTTTAATTAGCCACATAGTTGTTAGAATCATTTTCCACTTATTTTAATGTCCACTCACCATTTAAGGTTCATGCAGTAATATTAGTTTTTAGTTCGATACACAAATGAGATTTTTGTGGTATTGACCCAAGTGAATCCTAAACCTGCAAAATACAAAAGTAGTTGAAGTGGTTTACAAAGAAATCCACAGCAGAACTGAGGCGATCAAGATGGATAGAAAAATTACTGTATAAAAAAACTGAATGAGCAGCTATTCTAAAGAAACAAACACCTTCTGCTTCATTTTGGATGAAACTGGACTGTTTAAAGTAAACCAATTGAAGCATAATAAAGAGGAACATGTAATTGAAAAGAAAGAAATGAAACAAGCATGGAAATCCATATACATATTTCACATCTACTATGAGTTTATTCAACAGTGACATTTGCAAGAATAATCAGAAATTAGTCAAATATGGAAACTTCTCAAGGTCCTATCTTAAAATGTTAGGAAATGTGGGGGAAAAAAACAGGCATGTCAATGTCTGTCTGTTTTTCTAGTTCTACTCCAAAATGTGTTATATTCCTCTTTGGCCTGTGCCTTAGCCTTGAGTTACAGTTCATGATCATTTTTGCAGAAGCTTTTATATCTAATCCTTCTAACAAACTAAGAAACAGAAAAACAGAACCAATTCTAACACAACCTTGACAGAGGTATAATAAGAAAGACTGTGCACTTCAACAACCACAATTTGAGATTTCTATTTAAACTGCCTTAATATTTCTTGCACTGCAAAAAGGTGCCAGTCATTACATGTTCATTGATTTCTAAAGATAAAACAGTACAGAATATAAATATATAAACAATATTTACTCAACACACATCTGTTGAAAACAAGGTAAGAACTACAGTAGATGTGAAGAATCTTTGTTTCCTTTCGTTGTCCCTGCATGTTACTGGGATCTTTGTAAATACACTGTAATATGGTAGAAGTAGCATCTTAAGATTTGTCTCAATTTCACCTTCACCTTGGTGAAACCTTTAAGCATGTGTAGCATTTATCATATTGTAAAATATTTGTAAAAGATTTAAAGCTGAAATATTTGTGATGTTGCCACCATGGGGAGGATTGACCCTATATGAAAAACAGATGAGTGACAAATTAAAGGAAGAACCGACAATAAGACTCATATGAAGGTGTTGAGAGTTCACAAGCTGCCAGAACAGCTTCTCTTGGAGGATAAACAATATTCCTTCAAGAGATATTTCCTCATTCTGTGTTTTGATGATGGTCGACAGTTCTGTCTAACATGTCGGTCCTGAAAAGTTGAACCTTTGAGTTGAGCTCTGACAACTGTGAAACTGTCTGTACTTTGACTGTGTCAAAGTATGTTTCATATCCTTTTCACTCTGCGACTCCTAGTACTCTTTGGATCTGGTATTGTCGTCCTGGAAAAGATCACTCCCATTAGGTTTTTCCTTTAACTTCTCACCTCGTAATATTTTTCATATCTGATACAACAAGCATTATGGGACTTGTCAGGTAGTGATTAAACATTCAAACAAATCTGCCTTCTTTTCATTTTGGATTTTATTAAAAAATACCAGACTATTGCTTTCAGTTCAGGGTGCTGTATTCTGCAACATGATCAGCAATCATTTCCCAAACCTTTCATTTTGTTAGCATTTTGTGAAGATATCACAGGCAGAATTATTACAATTTATCAGGAACAACTCCTGATATCAGTTTAATGCGTGGTATTGTATAATATGTAAAGGGAAGTTTTACCACATGGTCTCGTGCATTCTTACCTACCAGTCTTGTTATACAAGGACTGCTGCAAAGCTGTATGGGAGCTGAATAGTACTTAAAATGTTTTTCATCTGCAACATATAAACAACAGTATATGTGTAACATTATTTGTACAATATGTGTATTGAAGATTTAGTTTGGTTATTGTTTTAAAATAGTCTCTTATTGTCCTTAAGCAGCCTGAAAAAAGAACTGTTTAATTTCTGTATGACTTTTTATTTACTTCAGTATCATTATAGACTAATACCTCATGTAATACACATTTGTTCCTCATAGCAAACATTTCCTTAACAGGGTCTTGCACTTTGTTGTTGAAAAAAAAAGAAGACAATGATTGTATTAAATTCGTATTGTTCCTGATAGTACTGAATATTTAACATGGTAAATAATTCTAATGGATTTGATTTCTGTAGCGCTTTTCAAGGCACCCAAAGTGCTTTACATTATTGATTCATTATTCATTCGCTCTCGCATTCACACTCTGGTGGTGGTAAACTATGTTTGTAGCCACACTGAAGGAAGCGTGGCTGCCAATTCATGCCAAACGGCCCCACCAACCACCTCCTAACATTCATACGCATTCATACACCAGTATGAGTGACACTGGGGGCAAGGTAGGTGAAGTGTCTTGCCCACGGACACAACTTCACATGACTAGGACAGAGCAGGATTCAAACTGCCAACCCTTTGGTTATTGGATGACCTGCTCTACCTCCTGAGCCATGACCGCCATACATGGTAAAGCAATATCATACAATCTCGCGGGGTGGGGGTCAATGTGATCAAAAAAAAAAAGAATATGAAATCTGCCTAATCTGGTTCAAGTATTGTTAGTCAGACACAGAGGCTGTGACCCTGTTCAGATCTGGCAATAACTTGAATCTTGAGTGAACCAACCATATGCAGACAACTCTAAATCAAGGTTTGAACACACATTGAGATCCGATAACACAGGATGCATTCGAAGGTGGTCTGAAATTCATACGACCAGTTAGAACTCTGACCCCGAATGTGTCCTGGGATGGAATGAAGGACTGCCTGCTCCACTTGCATCCCAGCATATCAGCGTCATCACATTAAAATGTTTTAAAGGTGCAGGAAATACTGAAAAGACCATAAAGCTATGTTAGAAGTGTTCTATCTGTAGGTCTAAAGCAGGGTGTCAAACTCACTGTAGTTCAGGGGCCACATCGTCCCAATATGATCTGAAGTGGGCCAGACCAGTTAAATAATAACATAATAACTTATAAATAATGCCAAATATTTGTCTATGTTTTAGAGTGAAAAATGTAAAATTATATTGAAAATGTTTACATGTGAAAACTATCCTTTAAAGCAGCGTATAATGGTCGTCACCAATTTTTCATCAGATCTGTAAAACCCCAGTGATAGCCTAAATATCACAAATCCAGTAGTCTTTCGGTGATTACGCACCCGAATCACTTCCCTCACAGGGAACAACTTCGAAGTGTACTCCATCACAAGTGGTCCATTTGTTTAAATACCAAACCGAAACCAAACTGTCACTCGGGCCTTTTCAGAATTCCACATAGCCACAGCAGCAAGAAGCAATGAAGCTACTTTCATGTTTGTTGCTGCTGTGGACATACTGGGGCTGCATGGAATTCCCAGTCCCACAATGCACTTCACAACAAACTTTCTGAAAAGGCCCAAGTAACATATTGGTTTGATATGTAAACAAACGGTCTGCTTGTGATGGAGTCAACTTCAAAGTTGTTCACCGTCAGAGATGTGATTCAGGTGCGTAATCACAGAAAGACTAACAGATTCGTGATACTTAGGCTATCACTCAGGTTTTACAGATTTGATGAAAAATTGGTGTCGAAAGTCATGCACTGCTCCAAAAAAATGTGAATAATATAAACAAACATGAAAAAACTGAAATTTATTAAGAAAAATAAGTCCAATTTTAACAACATTATGCCTCACTATCATTTACACATTTACACATATACATATATACACTACAACTTACAGTGGCTCTACAAACACACAAAACATTTAGGAACAGACAGAATATTGTTAAAATTGCACTTCTCTTAAGACATTTTTGGTTTTTCATATTTGTTAAAGTTATTCACTGTTTTGTAAAATGATAGTTTGTAAATGCAAGCTTTGTCATAATGTAATTTTAGTATTTTACTGGTCTGACCCACTTGAGATCAAATTGGGCTGAACTAAAATGGTATTTTTATTTAATATCTTAAGTGTAATTTTTGCATTTCACAAATTCATCCCACAAGCTGGATTGGACCCTTTAACGGGCCACTTTTGGCCCACGGGCTGTATGTTGGACACCCGTGGTCTAGAGTGTTACAGAATGGCACCCCAACACTTTTTTTGTAGAAGTTCATAAACATTTTTTTGGCACTTAAAGCTTGATTCATCATTAAATGGATGTCGATGCAAGAGAATTAATTAAATAAATGGAATGGTCAGCATTTAAGGTGTAATGAGCTCTTCACAGCAGAGTTAATAGGCAAGAAAACAGACCACATTAAAGGTTGCCGTGAGTTTTTCAGGGACGCAATAAATTGAATTTACATAACAAATCTGTTAATAAAATTGAGTTGAAAGCTCGCATTATGCTTGAGGCTGTAGATGAGCTTGTTCATTTGCAAATAGAGTGGGGAAGGGAGATCTGATGTCAAGTGATGACTGAAAATACAGGAGGAGATCCAGGTCTGATTAGGGTCTGTTTTCATTTCCAAAAACCTCCACCTGTAGACTCAACTCTAGTGCTGGACACACAACAACATGTAAGATTGTACATCACACAATTAAACATTGACAGGAGCAGCTGTACTCAGAGATGAGCACAAACCTAACAGATGCGTCAGTCACGCATCTGTCATACAACAGTAAGAATGAATGAGGCCTATGCTGTTCGGGGGCCGAGAGCAAGGGTATATCCCCGAATTCAACCCAGTCCTCTACTATATAATAAAGCAGATAAATGACACAATGTAAAAAAAAAAAAAAAAAAAAACACCAACTTAATTTTGGATGTTTGATATGAACCAAATTTGAGCTTGATTGGCCTACTATATTAATAATGTCCCAAAAAAAAAACCCCTGATTTTTCAACAGAAGGGCCCCCATTTGGACAAGTGATAATATTCATGGAACACCCAAAACCAATAGGGTTCTTCCCCTAAGGGTCACCTATGTTGGTGCTAAAGGGGGATCGTTATCACATGCATACGAAAGATATCCAGCCTGAATAATGTCAGAAAATTATTTGCTGAATAATGTCATAAAATATATTCAATATTTGTTGGACGGTCAATATGAACCAAGTTTGAGCTTGATTGGCCTACTGTTTCCTTAATAATGTCCAAAAAATGGATTTTTCAGTAGAAGCTCTCCCAACCGTTAGAATCGATATGAACTCAATTTGAGTTACATCGATCTGAGAGTAGAAGAATAATAGTCAGAGAACCAACACAACTCCCCCACAAAACTCCACCTAGTGGATGAAAATGACACTATATGAACTCTGGATGGTAGCGAGAAAATGGACATTTGTAAGACGATCAATATGAGCCAGTTTTTATCTCAGTCGGCGTATTATTGCTTGATATATGTCCAAAAAACTCATTTTCAACTAAAGCGCCCCCATTTGGATGACTTATAATACTCATAAGCCACTTTTACACAGAGATCCCAGAAAAAAGGTAAGCTGGTGAACCCACCTTTTTTCCACCATTGACCAGTTTACACAGCCAAGCCAAAGGAGTAACAGGTGGGACAGGCTGGACTGGACAGTGGACCTGCTTTCCAGAATCAAAGGGGCGGTGACGCCGCACAGCGTATATTCTGACGTGTAACTTGCGTGTCGGAAATACCCCAGGCATAGCAGTGTTGGCTCTCAAAACAATGGAGGACAAACATCTTCTTAGCTAACCTCTCCAGAGTCTTTCACTGTTCCACAAATATTAGCATGGATATGCACACACAATACATCATCAAAACATCCCACCTTAGTTGGGGAACGAGAGGTGTTCCTTTTACATAACATTCCACAATCATGATTCCACCTTTGTCCTGGCTCTGTTACTACCTCCAGAGCCAGGACAGAGGTGGGACCAAATGATCCCACCAGTTCATTTACACAGACGTCATTCTGGAATAAAGATGAAATATTCCCGGAACAGAAGCGCTGTGTAAAAGGGGCTATAGAGAAGCTGAAATCAATAGTATTCTTCCACTGGGGATCCCCTATGTTGGTTATCAAGGGATAAGAAATCCAACCAAATCTGTCCTAGTTATCACGTTCACATGAAGGATATCTGACGGTGGCATTCAGGGTAAACCCATTATATCCCCGAAACTCCATTTCGGGGATATAATAATAACTGGACTTATCAGCAGTAACTGTGAACAATGACTGAGCCTGACTTGAACAAACCCAGTTCAGAAGGGTCCAATCACAGTCACATCCATTATTAGCCCGAAAGTCATTCAGTGTGAACTTTACTCTGAGCAGCAAATCTAAAGCTGCTGCACTTGAAATGGGCCCAAGATAAATGCAAGTCTCTTGCAGTTTAAAAAAAAAAAAAAGAAAAAAAATTAAGTAAACAAATGAAATCCAAGGGGGTAAGACATTATAGTTGTCTGTATCTGTGTTTAAAAAAAAAGTTTATCTTTACAACAGCTATATCATCTTTTAATTTATGTCGGAAAATAGCTTTTCTTAAGCCAAACCAATATATTGTCTGTTTTTGTGTTTACTTTAATATCTCTAATCATTGTTCAATGCTGCATGTTGAATCTTGACTTAAATACTGTACATATACAAATATAGAGAGATGTGATATTGCATGATGGGCTGAATAGAAGTTTTTATTTTAATCGTATAAATATTTTCATCTCATCTCCAATGAAGTAATCCTGTATGGAACTGAATTATTTACAACAAAGAAAACTGAAGACAAAGCATTGGTCCCTCACTGGAGAAAGATAACACTACAGAAAATAACAAATAAACTTTTACAAGTGAACAATACAGTAATAAAGTGAGAGCTTTTCCAAACACAATCACTCAGAATGAGGAATCACTTACATACAACTTGAAAGATAAAGATTTTACCCCTCTATTTAGTAGGCAGCTCTCACATGATTCACGTAATGCTTAATAATTCTGCCTTGGATGAAGTGACTAAAACCTTTAAGTTGCTTTTAGTTTGGTTTAAAATGTCTTTTACCACTTTATTTAGTATCTCAATAAACAAAATTCAGCAAACATAAAGATGTTAAAAAGGGCTTGGTTGCTCTGTGTGATTATGCAATGACATTCCTTATATTACATCCGTTTTATCTCTATTAAAACGCCCAGCCTCACTGTTGGGTATGTTCACAAGCACCTGTGTACACCTAAATGTGGTAAAGCCTTTCACAATAGCGTATTGTGAAGGGTTTTATTGTACAGGTTTGGCCTAATCTGTATAACTGCACACACAGGAAAGAATAAATGAAAAAGAATGAAAAGTGATTTTTTTTTTTTTTTAAGTGTTTAGTAAAGTGAATATTTCAGACAGATTTCTAAAGTCTGTTCTCTATCCGCTTTTAAAACTGTGTAAGTTGGAATTAAATCTGTGCTGATGGTAATGAAAGTACACTGAATATCCAACAGTTCCTCTTTGTAATGTCTATATTAACTTTTGGCTTAAACTGATGTGAACATGCTGATAATCAAGTTGGCATCGTGGTATATACAGCATCATTTTACACTTCAAACTCTGGTGTCATAAATTATAGTAGAAATTAGTAGTAGAGCCAATATGGTTATTATAGAAACATAACCAATTAAAAAAGATACTCGATGTTCTTGACATGTAGTAAAATAATGTTGATTAGATTGTCGGCAAAGATTTTAAAAGCTACTAAAGTCTGTGCACATATTGTCATTATTTTCTGAGATAACCTCTAGAATATTTCATACTCTACCTTTTATATCTCATTTCAGAAGCAGTGGCATATCACTGTTGTGTTGAACATAATAAATAAAAATGTCACAAATCCCATTGGATGTTTAATAAATAGAAAACACTTAAGAGGACAAAAGTTATGAGGACCTACAAACTGGTGTCATTGAAGATGTTGACATCATCCTGGTTTTCCTTATGACTGTTTGGACTTTGAAACCAGAAAGCATTGTTTGTTGCAACATTTTGAAGAAATGAGCCTAATATGAATGTCTTAAGAATGATTATATCTGTAGCTATGGTTGTATGTTTTGACCAAGTGGCTGCAGGGCACGGCATCCACTCCACAACTGAGACTTACCTGCGTTACCATATTATAAAAGCTGATGCCCCCTACCAGCCTTCATGTCATGGCTTAGAAGACCTGCCATAGTGCAGGTTACACAAAGAAATGTTTTGCCAATAAAAACCCTCAGTGTATGACCATATATTAAGACTATACAATCAAACTATTGTTGCCATTGTCACAAAACATGAGAAAGGACCTCAATCTTAAATCTTCTACAGGGTGTATCAAAAAAAAAGTAGGCTCCAAAAAGTATCCACCAAATTTACAATAGAATATTTTCCTGAAATTTCTTTGTTTGCATATGTTGGTATGGACATCCAAAATTTATTGCATAATTTCATGCATGACTGAACATAGGCTCATTTTCCGGCTGGTCAAAAAAAAATTTCCTCCAAAAAATTAAACGGTTAAAATTAGATGACAAGTCTTAAACTGTGATGCAAAATGTGAATTTTGTTTTTTCTCCACTGCGATAGATTAACCCTTTGTTTCCTGCCATTTGCACTTGTGCAGTGGACAGCCTTTCATGTGCTTGGACATGTACATTGGGATGCATCGAACATGCCAGAGGGGCATGGCATGTTTTTCCACAAAATCACCTGTGCAAGGTCCAAGATTGGGGTCAGATTGGTTGTGTAACAAGAAAAATTACAACCACAAATTCTTTACACCTGATTAAAAGTGCCTGTGTTTTGAGCTTGGGTAGTCACAGCATAGTGTGGGCTTAATACTTCTGACATTTTTACGTAACTGCTTTCATTCAGCTGTGGATGAAAATTGGGTAAGTTAGTGACTTGCTCCTCAAAATATCCTCTTAAGGGTGTGGTTGGGTAGTGATCACTTGCAAACCACTGTGACCCTCCCACACACTTCCATACACCCACTGCCCCAGTGCAAATGGCAGGAAACAAACAGTTAATCTGAGTATCACAGTGGAGAAAGTACAAAATTCACATTCTGTATCACAGTTTAAGACTTTTCATCCAATTTGAACCCTTTAATTTTCTGGAGGAAAAAAAAATTTGCCCACCAGAAACTGGGCCTGTGTTCAGTCATGCATGCAATTATGCAATAAATTTTGGTATGGACCGAAGCAGGATGTCCACACCAACATATACAAACAAAGACACTTCACGAAAAAGTTCAGTTGTAAATTTGGTGGATACTTTTTGGAGAGTCTACTTTTTTTGATACACCCTGTAGAGCAGAGGTGTCCAAATCCGGTCCTTGAGGGCCGGTATCCTGCATGTTTTTGATATTTCCCTCTTCCAGCACACCTGGAAGCCATTACATAGTTTTCAGGGCTCTGCAGAGCTTGATGATGAGCTGATCATTTATTGAACCAGGTTTGTTGGAGGAGGGAAATATCTAAAACATGCAGGATACTGGGCCTCAACGACCAGGTTTGAACACCCCTGTTGTAGAGCCTCTTAAGCATCATATTATCAGAGAAACTGTCTTTAACTCTGGACAGCATGTCTATAAGCTTGGCAAACATAAGTCATCAACATTTTGACCCTTTTTTTTCTTTGTAAAATGCCACATGAAACTAAACAGGATAAAACTCTCAAGCAGTACTTAAATCATACTGCAGAATTTTTACCTTTATTAACCTTTGATTCTGGATAAGTAAATATTTATCTACTGAATTACATCATATTGCAGAAATAACTAATTTTTTGCTCTAAGGTTGTTATTAAAGAGGAATTTGTAGGTGTTGTAAATGAGGCGTCATAGTGGATAAACAGGATGTCAATTGTGGCTTAGCTAGGCAGCCATGTTGTATCCTCAGATATAAAACTGCAACAACCTTCGTTTGTAAAAACAACTCAAACAGCATGAAGGAAAACTTCACTATGCCAACACTGCAGGATTAGTATAGGGCACAGAAGCCTTTGTTTTGTATAACTTGGCTGCAGTTCATAAATGTGTCTGAAAACAGTACAATTTGTAGGAAACAGAAGATTTCAACCATCAGTGCAAATGACACAGTTCATCACAGAAATACTGGTTTAGCTCCACAGTTTAAAAGTGCAGATTTCTATGTTTGCCAAAGCTGATCACAGCTGTTGTCCATATCTAATTTGTTTTTCCACGTAGTCTAGAACACAGGCTCAGTTGTCTGTTTCTCATATGTAGCATGCACAATAACACAATGTCGAGACGTTTGCATGCCAGTGTCTTGATGCCGTTTCATCCTGCCGTTGTTGCTCACTGTTGTGTCTTTAACCTCTGATGAACCAGTCTCCTCTCTTTTCAGCCAACCTCTTTCCCACCTCTGTCTCCTCTTCCTTTGTCCCTTTAATATTCAGATGTTTAACTATTGCAGTGTTTCTTTATGTAATATAGGGCTACATACCCAAGAGCAAATGGGAGATGGACACGTCTGAGGCAAAACTTGGTATGAATTTTCAATTTTTTTCTGACTTATTACTGACTCAGTGTTTTACCCTTCAGCATGAGGGGAATAGTCCTGTTCACCATTGTATGAGGCTGAATTATGTTTATGTACATGTTGTTACTATGTACATGAGGATAAATGAATCACATGTTTGTTACAAATAGACCAAAATTTTAATGCCTGACGATCAGTTTCACTCAGTGTTATACATGTTTTCCCACTTGCTCAATTGGATTAGTCGGTTTGAAATTTACTTGACCAATTTCAATTATTACTTCCTTTTATCCAAATCATTTCATTTATTACCAGTTATTTTAAAAAGACTAAAGGTAATACTCATGTATTATCTCCATGTGAAACTCTGAGAGAGGGAGGTGACACAGCTCAGAAAAAATAGATTTACTGAGAAAAAAAATACACAGTTTAGTTCTTCTTTTTACCACTTGCTTTTCTAGATTCTTTAGCGTGACTTCTCACGCTGATTACCCCAAGCAATCAGGCGGTTTGTATTGTTGAGGCATGTATAGCACTTATTATTAATGTAATGCACTGGAGAGATAAGATCATACGCTTGTAAAAACACACATGGTCATTGTTTCTAAATCTTAGGCCAAGCAAACTGAAAGTCCTTAAAAATGACCTAGACATAAAGCACTGATCTCTGATAAAAGATACTGTTTGTACATGTTTACCTACATGATGATGGTGTGTAAATGTAAAGCTATCTATGTATAAGTTAATGCTAATATGTTTGTAGGTTTAATATGTCACGAGAGATAAGTGGAGAACTGAACATTAATCTTCGTTTATATAGATAGGCTGGATGGTCTGGGCAGCGGCGGGAAGAGGAAACGTGAAGGTGAAGACATGGCAGGCATCGAAGACTTTCTTCAGCTGCCAGACGATTATGCCACGCGCATGTCTCAACCAGGAAAGAAAAGGGTAAGTCCTTCATTTCCACATACATACAAAACTGTAGCTTCATCTGTGAAGGGTTACATGAATATCTATTGTGCATTAATAAAATGTGTAAAAGTAATAGACATTTTTTTTACAGTGGGACACTTTGACAAGGTGGCACAGAATCACTGGAATGTTCACACTGATACTTAGGATTTACATAGTTTAAATTTGTCTCTTTTTGTGAGCCTGTCATCCACACTCCACACACAGAGCATTTTAGTTCAATACATCAACTTTTGAAGTGAAGGTACTTATGATCCTGTGTGTAGTGTTTCTCAATTTACACATGGCCGTTGTTTCTGTGTGCATGAAACACCAGCAGCTATAGCAGACATACTCCAGTACTTATGGTGGGCCCTGGTAATTACAAGTTACCAACTTAACCAGGCATTAATGCTCATCTTAATTAACCACTATTAAAATATAACTTTATTGGCAAAAGCTTCTACACCCAGTAGAATTAAAGAGCTGTTGGTTTGTTTTTTTTTCTCAGGTATGTAGATATTTTGTGTGATCAAGGCTGTGTGGACAGAAGGAGAAAATATCTGCATTCATGTGGACTGGGCCTTAAATGGAACAAATCCATCTTTAATATTTACATGATTTTACCCAAGACAAAGAAAAATATCTGGTGTAAAAAAGGCCTGTTGGTAAATTGTAAAAGGCCACTCATTCATTCACTCTTCAGTTTCTGCTCATAACCACCTTGTTTTCCTTTTCATGAAGGTCCGATGGGCCGATCTTGAAGAGCAGAAGGACGCCGATCGAAAGCGCGCTATAGGCTTTGTGGTGGGTCAAACGGACTGGGAGAGAATAACGGATGAGAGCGGCCAGCTGGCCCAGAGAGCTCTCAACCGTACCAAGTATTTCTAAGAAGATAATCTTGCTCCCTTTTTCCCTTTCATTGAGAGGTACGTAGCTAATGTTTACTGTTACGCATTGTAGATTTACAGGTGGCTCTTACAAGGCAGTAAATGCATTAATATTGATCTTAGTGATACAAACACGTCCACACAGATGATTTATACTTTAATATAAAATGTTAAAAATCAACAAAAATTCTTGGTAAGTACAGCTAGAAGCTCATTCTGTTTGACTTAAGAAACTTGTAATGGCTTTATAATGATACAAAATAAACTGCTAAAGTCGTTTTACATGTGAACAGAGATAGTTATTATCGTCTATAAAAGATTTGAGAATTAACAAAAAAAGTGTCCTTGTCATTGACAGAATTATCAGTGATTTCCTTTTTTCTTGCAGGTGTCCAGAATGTGAAAACACTGAAGCTAATTTGCAGTGAAACATGAGTCTCATCAAGGTGATCACCAGTAGTTATCAATTTGTTAGTTGTTTCATCATTAAGGATACCATATAGTTATTCTTTCTCATTTTTAAATAGGCACTCTGGATCTCACAGATAAACTTGTAGGTCATGGTTCTCTGTTTCTTCTGTTTATGTATCGGTATGAAGTCAAGTTTTTTGCTGTTTTATACTCTTAATGCTTCTGTGCTGTATTCCTGTAGCATGGTTCCTGGAACATGCATACTTGAATAAAGATGATAAAAGAACCCAAAAAAAATCTACTTGGATTGTCTGACTGCAGTAAACTGTCTTTTTTTTTTTTTTATTCTAATTAAACCAGTGCATTTATGGTTTTCAGCATACTGGCTGATAAGAAAACATGCCAGTAGTTAAAAGTTATTTTAATTCAGTGGAAGATTGTAGTAGGTACGGTCATTTTCTTTGAGCATTTCTTGACATTACACTGTTAGTGTAATGTTTTTCCTGCATTGTGGTCTGATCCCTATATGCAAATCACAGAAGGGGTTAAGCTGGTACTCTTTAGCATTTATCTGTCTTGCTTAAGATACTAAGAATTAGACTTTGATGTTTCAACTTGTAATGCACAGTTTTTCTTAATAATGTGTTCGCATTATATGTAAACCTGCAGAGATCCAGTCAAAGAAAGGACGGACTACCTCCAGGTAGTCTGATAATGAACTGCATGTTTTGTTACATGCTTTATTATCACATTACCTTGCAAAAAATACAGCCAAAAAAAAGTCATGAAAAGTAATGTAAGCGCACCAGTCTTTTTCAGCAGAACGTGATTGTTCAATCAGAACTGGAACATGTTTTTTTGAACTGCAAATCAAAGCCAGCGGTGGCTTTTCATTACCAAATTAGTATTTTCTATTCTATTTTTTGGCATTTTGATCTGAGAAATGGGGAGTGAAGGGAATTTGTTGGGTTTGTCTTCATAACATTGCAGTGTCTTTACCTTTCTACTTTTAAGAGCTTTGAGATGATATTTATAAAATAAATAGAACTGGATATGCAACAGGTCACCTGGATGCAGATCAAACCAGGGATGATGTGGTTCCTGGTCTTTCATCACTTGAGTACAATCCCATTTACTTAAACTGCAGTGCTTGATAGTTCTGTGGTGTTTACTACCTTCAAGCATATTGTAACTCGGTCTGAGAGGAATCAAGAGCTTAGTTTTTGGGCTGAAAATCTACTTCATGACTGGCCAATCTTCAGCAGATAGGATGTTTAAGATGTAATTGGCATCAATAATTACTGATCATATGAGATTCTGCCAAGACACGCCTCACCTTTTCTACGCTGTGGTTTTCATGGACCCTTGGACAAGTGTCTTCTCTATTGGACAGTATCATGAAATGGCATCAGATCATCTGTATTTATGTTCCGTCATCTGATTTGGACATAAAGAAGAGAGCTGCACAAGGCTGCTGCAACTTTAAATAATGTATAACCCAGTGTTTTTCAACCTTGGGGTCGGGACCCCAAGTGGGGTCACCTGGAATTCAAAAGGTTGTTGCCTGAAATTCTAGTTATTAATAAAAATTAAAAACTTACTAATAAAAATTATATGGTGAGTTGAGACAATCCCAAGCCATAAAAGACATGACAAACTGAATCTGAAACTGAAGCACTGTGGTACTGTTTATGTCAAATGTTCATTGTGGTCGGTTTCAGATGCTGCCGCTCTTTCATAATTCATAGTTTGAGTTATTGTTTGTTCAGTATTAATTGTCAGCTTTGTAAATACAAGCTGGACTGACTGTACATATCCTGACCAAGGAAAATCTAATTCTTCCTTTGTGCAGTAATCTACACCTGGCTTTACTGCTTCCATCCAACATAATATACATTATATAGACTAAATGTCAATTAAAATTAACGTTTATTTGTAACATAGCAAACTATTACATGATCAAAAACAAATTAATTTTAGCAAAAAAAAAGTCTCAGTTTTGAATGTCTGGGATCGCCAGAAATTTGTGACGTCAAAATGGGGTCACAAACCAAAAAAGGTTGGGAACCACTGGTATAAATGAAAGCAGAAACATTCCATTAGTACAACAAACGGTCACACTGATCAAACACCACAGTGTTTAAATGTGATCTACAGATACAGAGCCATAAAATCAGTTCAGTACAATGTGAATTAAGTGCTTAATTTGCTTACACGTTTCAACATAAAATTCACAAGCCAGTGGAAAGTTTAACTAGTTACTGATCTCTGAACGCTATGCAAGAACAAATGTCAAGTTTGGTTTCTTAAAAATATGCTATCAGTACTATGAAATGTATTTTTAAGAGGCAAGCAGTCTAGACTGAGTGCACTGTCTTCTCTAGTTTTTTTTTAATTAATCGCTGCAAGTAATATGTTGTTCAATGATTAACATGGTCAATTTTGGATATACTTTTGAATAATCTAAAAGGAAATTTTACATTTGCTGTACTAATTTTGCACTGGACCCAAAGGATCTGAAATTTATGCACGTCTGATGTTTTTCTTCACTATCAACGCTACTGGAATAAATGAAGAGGATTGTATCAGATCAAACACAGACTGGACAGACAACAACAACAACAACTGATCAAGATAATTTAAACCTTGAAGAGTGAGCTTTATCGCAGAAATTAGATGGATTGGTTTGCATCGTGAGTATGGAAGAAACAAGCAACAAACATTTTGCAACGGCAAAGTTTGTCATGAATGAGCCAAGTAGTAACGTATAATTCACTTAATATAGAGTGTTGACTGTTGTATGGTACATTTTTGCTGTGTATACATATATCATGTACATAGAGAATGTCTTGATGAACTTTGCTAAATATTAAACATGGTTTTGTGATGTGTGGTGTTGACTTCATTTGATCCTGTTAAAGAAAAAGGTGTCCTTCCAGAGAATGTGTTCTCTCTTGCCTTTGGTGCCTGTGTATATACACAGACACTGTTGTATCAAACAAAGTGTGTATTACTTAGGGTGACCAAATGTCTTCTTTTGCCCGGACATGTCCTCTTCACTACCTGTCCGGAGCGTCTGGGCGGCTTTTACAAATTAGCAAAATGTCTGGTTTTCATTGTTTTTTACAGGAAAAACTCTTCAAATGCGTCTGTATAGGCACAAGCGCAATTTCGATGTTCGAAGCTTTCGCTGTTTGTGAAATCGGAAAAGTTCCACATCCTGCTGGAAGAAAAGACTGTGCGCTTTTCCAGTGAAATACGGGACATTATGGCAGTGAAAGGCACCAATCCACACCAGCCTGTGGATGTGGGCATGGATGGACCTGTCCATAGACACACTATAGCAGGGGTGTCAAATATGCGGCCCGCGGGCCAAAACCAGCCCACCGAAGGCTCCAGTCTGCCCCATGGTATGAATTTGCAAAGTGCAAAAATTGTACTGAAGTTATTAAGAGTCAAAGTTGTCAAATTAGTTTGAGTTCAGGAGCCACCTACAGACCATTTGTGATCTCAAGTAAAATAATAGCATAATAAACTATAAGTAATGACTCCAAATTTTCTTCTTGGTTTAACGTGAAAAAAATCATATTATGCCTATAAATAATGAAAAAGCATATCATTAAATTATGAAAATATTTAAATTAACAAGCTGTCCTTTAACAATTAAAGGTGAATAAACTGAACAAATACAAACAACCTGAAATGTCTAAAGAAAGTGCAAGTTTAACAATATTTTGCTTGTTACTAAATGTTTTGTGCCTCTGGATCCAGTCCTTAATGCACAAGTGTAAGTTAGTCCACCCTGTTATGCCATCTAATACAGTAAAGCAAAACCTGATCTTGCCAGATCTTGAAAGTATAAGTGGTCCAGAAAAAAAGGAGACAAGTACATACTCACAGCAGCTTTTATGACGCTTCTACAGCTAGAATAATAAAATAATTCTAGGCAGCCTGTTTCACTGAAATATTTATGGTACTTAGCGTGTGATCAAGTATCTCGTGGTGGAGCTGAGTATCCTCTTTTTTTTGGAAATCAAAAAATGGTCACTCTAGTATTACTACTATGTAATGTGGCAAATACAGCAAGAAATGCATATACTGGCCTCATCAGCACTACTGGCTGATGATAACCAGGATGGACATTAAAAGCAGAATGCTAGTTATGACATCCAATATGTGCTTGACTCATATATATTTTCATCTGAAATAGAGAAGCTCTTCTGAGTTTGTGTCTAAATTGTCATGTGTGGCTCATGATCCAAAAGAAAAGACAATCCTCCTGGTGTTTATCCCAACTGCTGAGTTTTGAACTCAGCTGGTACATCGCTGTCCAGTTTACAGATGACCTTGTAGATCGCTTTCTTCCAGGATGGATCGTGATCCTTCCCCATTGAAATGGCGATGTAAAATTCTCTCAATGTAATTTCAGCAACTTCAAGGAATCTTTCAGGGACCTGTGAATTAAAGTGTGTAGATTAAGTTCACATATTCCTAATATTCAGAATTACCTCTGAGAAATTAAAGTGGGTAAGTGGAAAGCAACCACAGAGGCTTTGACAACAAAACTATTAAATTAACCAGCATCGAGACTGTAGTCTATTAGTCTTATCTTTTTTGTGTGATTTCATGCACTATCTAAGTGGGTAGAGAATAAGAATCAACTTTGAAAGACAATGTAGTATGACAGGTATGATTTAGGCTCAAGTTTTGTGCCTGACGGGTTCTTAATAAAATGACCAGTTGGACCCAGTGGAGAGAGAATGTTAAAGCAGTGTATGACTCTAGTCACAAATTTTTCTTCAAATTTGAAAAACCCCAGTCATAGCCTAATTATCACTAATCCATTAGTCTTTCTGTGCTTATGCACCTAAATCAGTTCCCTCATGGTGAACAACTTCGAGGACTCCGTCACCAGCAGTCTGTTTACATACCGAACCCATACGTCACTTGGGCCTTTTTGGAAATTTTGTCGCAAAGTGAATTGTGGGAATGTGAATTCCATACAGCAGCAGCAAACATGAAGACAACAAGCAATGAAACTGTGTCCGCTACCAGGTCAGAAGAAATGAAGGGAATCACTGTAAGTCAAGTGTGATCTTATAATACAGGGTGTGTGATCATGAAAAACAATACTTAGACTTCAGTTTCATGGCATTTTTGGAGTATGTCATTGTGTAGGCTTATCATACACGCCTCACAAGTGTACTGGGTATGGCCGGGCCCTCAGCGCTCGCTCGCTCCTTGCAGTACATGTATGATAAGCCGACACAATGACATATTCCGAAAATGCCATGAAACCGATGTCTAAGTATTGTTTTTCATGATCACACACCCTGTATAATAAGATGACAATTACAGTGATTCCTTCCATTTCTTCTGACCTGGTAGTGAACACTGTTTCATTGCTTGTCTCCGTGTTTGTTGCTGCTGCAGCTAGCTGGAATTCCCATTCCCACAATGCACTTCGTGACAAAATTTCCAAAAAGGCCCAAGTGACGTGTCAGTTTGGTATGTAAAAAATCGGACTGCTTGTGATGGAGTCATCTTCAAAGTTGTTCTCTGTGAGGGAAGTGATTTAGGTGCATAAGCATGGAAAGACTAATTTGAAGAAAAATTAGAAATGAAAGTCATACGCTGCTTTAAGGTGAGGTCAAACATGGTCTACAACAGGAGTCAGGACAAATGAGGGTCCTCATTTTCTTAAACCAGTCCACGATATTACAGATATTTTTCAAAACCCATACCTTGTCCCTCCATTTAAAGGAGCTGTACATTGTATTTCTACTTTAAAATATTACAAAATAATTATCATTACAGTATTTAGAAGAACAAGCTCTGAAGTTCTGCCAAAGACACCAGTGTACCAAATTGTAGAAATAGGAAAAGGATTTATATACACCAGTGGGATGGGAATCACTTTCAATTTATGTGACCACTAGAGGGAGTAGTGAGTCACTCTGCTTGTCTCTCATGGTGAGGAAAACTAATGCCATGGGGCCTTTGACTAAAGCATCAGAAAGTGACAAGATGAAATGAGAACCACTAAGAAACTACTTTTAGAGTCAAAGAAAATGATAAAGTGATAAAAGCCAGAGGCATTGTTCTTCCCACCACTGGACACAGCTCTAAATGAAAAGAATGGAGTTTGATGCAAAAATTGCTGTCATTCTTCCACATTTGTCAGTTTGATTGTAAGGCCTGTAAAAGTATAAAGTTATTGTCTTTGCTAAATTTACTGTTTGTTGATCCACAGTTTAGACTAAACTACACTTTAGACTAAACTGTGACAGTTCTGACCTTGTTTTGACAATTCCTACCAGATCTTTACTGCAGTTATTGACAACACAAATGGAAAACAGAAGTGATTTGTGGTTTTACTGTGGCTGTTTTCTGTCTAAAAACTGAGCTAATAATGTAAACTATCAGCTGACACTATGTGAAGAATGTTAAAACAGCAGTGTTATTTTTGCCACGTGTGTGGAATAATCACCCCTTTTTGTTATTTTTGTTTGAGAAAATATGAAGATACAATAATACAAATGTGTGTAAACAACTAGCTTTAAGCATATTTATTCAGTGAGTGACAGTCTGTGGATTCATAGTGTTAATTCACTGGTGGGTTTGGTAGTATTAGGTATGTTCTAGTGCGGAACTTTGCGCTGTGGTTTATACAGTAGTTTGGAATATCAAAATGATAACCCCCTTAAAAAAAGAGAGAAAATCTGTCCACACAACCAGTCTCCATCTCCATTTAAAAAATAGAAAAAGAAAAAACTATTTTGCCTGAGCCATTTGAATGTGAGCAGAGTTTGGAGGACACGCCTCAATACTGAAGACATAACACTGGTCCTAAAGTGTGTTTCACTTTAGACTGTTAGTGAGTAGTGGACAGAGGAACCATGATGTTATCCATTGGTTTCTGAACTGCTGTTTTGAAGCCAGTAGCCAGTCATTTGTCCATCACTATTTGAATTTTGTCACAGTCACTTAGATTTTGACATTGTCCATCTTCCTGCTTCCAACACAACTTAATCTAATGGCCGATCCATTTCTATATCTTAATAGTGCTGCTAGGTATAAGGATTTATAAAATGCAGAATTTCCCTGTGGGGATAAAATGAATTAACCTTTAAGATTGTCGTCAAACATTTGTATTGTTTTTATTGCTATTCAGGTATATGTGACATCTATTTGTCTCATTACTATGAAGTTTGGATCTTCATGACTTCAAATGGTTTCAAAGGTGTAGTAAGCAATAGAGACATAGGCTTCATTTACACAACAAACATTAGTAGAATGAAAATGATCCCTGTTTACATCTGAACACTGAAATGACTTAAAGCGCTGTAGTGTGTGTACCAGGCTGATAGTTGGCGATGCAACTTTGTAGTGACAAGCCCAGACATGACCACTACATGAAGAAGTGCAGTCACCTGTTAGTGTTGTCCACAGGTTCCTACACGGCAATTTGAATGAAAGTATAATGCACATGCACAAAGTGGAGTGTGATGTCTATGTTTTCACCGAAAACTCTGGCTTCCCTTTTTACATGGTGGTGATGATGGTTGTTGTCTTTGAGAAAAAATCCACTCTGGAGGCCGTATTCAAAAGTTTCTGTTTTAGATCATCTAAAACGTGTCTGTGTAAACAGGAGGCCAAAGCACAACGAAACCTTTGCCCTTCAAAAAAACCTTTGTCATGTAAACGAAGCCTGAGAACTCAAGCCAGAAAGACCCTTTCAGTACTCCTTCAGAAGCCCCACCCCTCTGATGGAGTCCAGCCAATCAGCACAAGAGGGGGCATTCTGGCCTGGAATACTGACGCGTTACTAATTTACAGAACCAGGGCTGTGTATACACTGCTATTTTTAATTTACTTGTCTGTTTATTTATTACACTCAGAATGTACAACTTGTAGACTGTGAAAAGATGTTTGGTGAGTTTCAGATTTATGCTATTAGAATAACTTACTCCACCTTTAAGACTTTTGTTCTTTGCAGCAAACAGATCACAGTATAAGAGGATTGGATGGCCATGAAAGCTTCCCAGGGACTAAACCCTGTTTGGGATTTTCTGTGCACTCGTAAGTGTTGAGACTTAACACAGGGTTTCTGGAGGCCCTAAAAGGTCTTAACACTAAATCATTTGAATTTCAGGGTTCCTATGGGGTCTTGAATTTACAAATCTGCATTCAATACCTTAAAAAAGTCTTTAAAAGGCATTAAATATGATATGGTAGGTCTTAAGTTATGATGCCATAAACTTGTTGCCTGTATTGTGTATTGAAAGTAACAGTCTACTCAATTCCACCCGTTCCAACTTGATAATTTAGATTGAAATTATGAACCAATTATTACCAACTTTGCAGCCCCGGTCAGAAGTGATCGTATAACATTCAGTCCAACACATGTGCAGCCGTTAGTCACGTATGCGTCGCCTGAGAAAGCTGACTGTGGGAACTTGAAGAGATAGCTCACAAATGAATATTAAGCATGGGAAAGAGAAAATTTACTGATGTCTGGTTAGAGATCATTCTCCACCTGGTTGACATGAGTGGCGGGTGAAATGGCCATTAAATTCTGTTCTAAGTAGTCTTAAAGAGTTTTAAATTTAACTTGTTGAAACCTGTAGGCACTCTGGAATCTTAAACCATAAACAGGACTTAAAATTGACTGGATTTGGTTTTACATGTTAAAATGAATTCATGAAAGTCTGAGGCCCCTTTTTTAAAAGGAAACTGTCAAATTAGTCGCATGGGAAAAACCAAAGGAACGCCTACCATCGTTCAATAGTCTGTATCAGTATTTTAGCAGAACATCACCCAAGCCTAGTCCAAATATAACTAAATGTGAACTGGATCTGAAATACATTCACAGTGGTCCTCTAGTCTTACAATAACTGAATGAAATAATGCAGAAAACCTGCCAGGAAGTAGGTATTAATATTAAGGTATTGTGCATTTTCTTTTTAAATGATGGAACAAATCCAAAATGTAAAAAAATGGTCTCTTTCTGTTTTTCAGTTACATTAAATCATCTCAGTTTTTAATATGTAATTAATATACTACATCTGCACAATTCACACTTGAAAGAATTAGTCTCAGCAGGTGTGTGTTTTTTCAAAAACTAAAATTGTGGCTCTTCATAAACTTTATATCTCCATTTGCAAGTTTATGATTATTATTATGCAGCTAATTTTGCTCTAAAATCTGCTCATACTTTGTTTTCTTTGTAAATTTTTTATTTTTGGCACATTTTATTAGATGTATTTGAACCTTGTAATTTATCTTTAGCGTGAGAGTATATGTGTGACTAACAGGTTAATATACAGATGAATAGTATTATGGACACACACACTAAAGAGAAAATACCCGTAAACCTGAGATTGTACAATGCATCCATGCCTATAACTATACTACATGACTATTCTTTAATCTTATTAATTCATTGATGCCACTTTTTGAGAAGTAATAAGAGCATATTAACACTATATACTATATTATTATTAACCATGATAGTAATATAGCTGACATTAGTGAATATTTACAGCAAAAAAAGCCACTTCTCAATGGTACTTTGTTCCAGATTTGGAAAAATACCATTTCCAGGGGTGTCTTTCTCTCATATGTCATTTTCTGCTGTTCATTTAAATAAAGTTGAAACAAAACACAGTATCTAAGTATTACTCATTACATTCACTGGGCCTGTGTTTTCAATATTCTTAGATACATTTGTAAACAAAAATCTCAAAAATGATTCATTTTCCATGACTGATATTTAATTTTCATCCATCGCTTCGACTTTATCCAGCGTGTAATTAACCAGACAAATTCTCTTGAATTTAATATCACATAAACAGATAGCGGAAAAGCCTTATGTGTCTGGATGTTGACATGAGGCATGTGATTTGATGAGAATAAAAACATGTGAATCTTGTACTATCGCCTTCAGTCATCAGATCTGACCCAAACAAAATACAGCAGATTTAGGATCGGTGTTACACAGTGCTCTCTAGTGATAACAAAACACCAGATGATAGATTATATTTTGTCAGGGTGTGTTTATTTCTCTATTAGTTCATCATGTACGCTGAAGCTGCTCTGGATAATAATACTTTATTATTATCTATTAATAATAATGTTAATTTTTTTTATATTATTAATATAAAAATAATAATAATACTTTACTGTTAATTTGTCACATCCGTGTAACATATGAAGTATTTATGTTTTATATCAAAGCTACCACTTACTCATTTCTTCATTGTGTAGCCTACAAATTACAAATAAATCTGAGCTGAGAGTGTGTTACCAACTGGGTGGTTATACTTTTAGGATCAAGGGGAGAGTAAGTGATAAGAATTTGTGATGCTTTTAAGATAAAAATGGTTGGTATTTGCACCTATTTCAACTATTTCCATTTTATTCTTCTCCACTACTACTATCTGAGATATTGCAGTTTTACTTCACTATATTTGTCTGCTTAATGTATTTATGTAAAATTTCACACAATGTATAATATAACAAGATTTAAAAATACAATACGTTCTTAAATGTTAAACCTTTTTGTCTTCTAGAGCAGCCTGTGGTCAGGTCAGATATCAGATGTGTATGAACAATTACATCTAGGGATTTTTTTTTTCTTTTTTCAGCTAGTCATTACAGGAATGTTCAGAACGTCCAATATCTCATTCTAAAAATCTACTTTCCTCTCCCTTTAAACATACAATGAACTCTTAGACCTATTCTGTGTCTCTGTTTATAAAATTGGATATAAAGCCAACAACTCTGATGCCTCAATAATCTCATAGACATATATGTCAGAGCAACCAAACACACATTTACTTCAAGACTTTATCCACATTTTTCTGCAAATAAATTTACTTAAACAGTATTTTTTCACACACTTGCAATGGAGTATTTTTGCTGTATTGGTGCTTTAAGTCAAGTAAAGGTTCTATTTTTTCTTTTGTATTAAACACAAAACCACAGAGGAAAAAGAGCATTAGTTGTAGTTAGTCCTCACCTGGAAGTCATTGGCTTTGTTATAGTGCATGTTAAGCGCTCTGAAAAGCTCTGATTCTCTTCCCACAGTCAGACTCCTCACGTCGGACACTCCCTCCATGAGCGCGTGGCGGGCAAACTTCTCCATCTGGATGTAGTAAAACTCTCTGAAGTTACTGAACCACTTGATGAGCTGAGAAGTGATGCAGCGAGTGAACTGAGGGCGGAGAGGAAAAGAGGTAAGGGATGACTAGGAAACATTTTTATTGTAATTATTTTACTCACATGTATACATTTATGTCGTATAAATCAAATAAACTACATTTTACCTTATTAGTGTGCTGTCATTTTTGTACTTTTTTTTTTTTTTACAGAGATGCAAATATTAACCCATAGAGACCCAAACAGCCACTGGCAACCAAAATCATCTACCAGTCTAAAATATTTAATAACTTCTGATCCGCTAAATCTATCAATGCATGAAAATAATTGGTGTAAAATGCAGTTTGTCACCTTTTCATGGTCAACAGATATAACCTATTTGGACCTTCAGAGGCTCCGTAGTTACCGTGGAAACACCGTCATCTTCTACAGCATTGATTCACCAGTAAAACCCATGGAGTTGGATCAATGACTGGATGAAGACACTTGTTTATATTCAGTTAGTGATAGAGTTGCTGATACAGTCACTTTTTCTTCAGTTTTCTCTGTTTCTGATACAATAACCCTCAACTTCAATCTGAAATTTTATGAACATCTACGTGATCAGTAAAGTATTGGAAAATACCTGATTTTCACTTTAAAAAAATGCAGATGTTAATATTAAAATAAATGGTGATAAAACACTTAAGAAAGGTTAGAGAGAAATACTCATTTTTGTAATTGCCACAATTGTAGCTCATGGTCTTTGTGGGTTAATCTTGATCAGATACAGGATTATGATGCTTTTCGAGTGTTACCTGGTCAGCAACTTATTTATTTTGTAGAGACCGATTATTTTCAATAAATCTTTATGGTAAAATAGAACATACAGTATCTTAACTGTGAGCTTCAGTTACATTTTAGTCATGATTTCCACAGTTATGATGAACCTGGTAAGAGTCATAAAAGTAAAATGTGATTTTTCAGGCTTTGAAAAAAATGTAGAATTAAATAAATTGTTTTGGAAAAGTAATGAAATTTTACCCTAAATCGCTTTGTTTAGTTTCGTGAAAATGATGAATGCAATAAAATGAAAAAGTGTCATGGTTTGTCCTTGTTATTCTGGAAATTAAAAATAAAATCATGCACAAAAGAACTGAGCTGCCTCACCTGGACATCATGGAAACACATCTTCAGTACCAGTGAACTGGGGTATCGAGCGTAGAAGAACATGAGTTTTGCTTTTTTCAGGTGGTTTGTTGTCAGCCCTTCCTAAATGCGTCAGCGTTAAGGATAAAACACATAAGAAACAGCCTGACTTTTGTTTGTTAATGAGTCCGTCTTTTTACTCCCCTACAAGTCATTACAACCCAGCACAGACATAGATGCGGCAATTTTCTTCAAAGTTCAGGAGATCAAAGCGACTCTTATTGAACCTGTAAGGTGCAAAGTCGCTCCCACTTTTAAAAAGAAACAATTTAATGAACAGATATGAAGCATACCTGGGGTGTTGATGAAATCTGTGACACACAATGGAAAGATATGGACTTATTACTGGGGTTTTCAGATGCTACAATTAGGGTGTTTTTTTTGTTGTTTTTTTTTTGACTATACAGGTACAAAAGGTAGTAATAAACCCTTATCTGAGTAAAAAAAAAAGAAGTGTAGGAAACATAAAGGATACATTCAGCATGTACATGTTATTCTTCGCAACATTGTTGGACTCAATCTTGACTTGAGGGAGATGGAGACTTTCCAAAAGCATGGGATCCACTGAGACACCGTGGTGCTGAGGGCTCGTCACACATCTGGAGTTGACCTTTGACCTCACTTTCAACATGTTCCAAGACCCATCAAACATCTTTGTTCGACCTGCTTCAAAGCATCCATCCTGGAGGCACTTGAGAGCGTTTTGATTGGAGTTATGACTCGTCTCTGATGCCTGGTTTTTATCCACAGGGATTATCGGAGGTGTGGGGCGATGCTGAGTTTTTGATCCAGACTGTAGGATGGACTTGTCACATCTTGCTAACTGCGGCTTTTCTACCACAAGAGCCAGAGCTTCAGTCTGAACATCTGAAACATGCACCTCTGTATTCCCACGACATGAAAGTCCCAATTTGTTGTCCTTACAAACTAGTGGGTGCTTATGAAGATTTAAAGAGGACATGTCAATATTTTCGCTCTCCTCATCTTTTGGTGGCATCTGTAAAAGAGGAGAGCTTTGAAAAATAGAATCAATGCTTATACTGACAGCTTTGGAAAGTTCGTACTTCAAAACATCTGCCATCAACTTTATTTTCTCAGGTTTGGATTGAAAGTAGTTGATCAGCTTTACCTTCTTCCATACTTGGGATTTGCTTCTTGAACTGCTCTCAAACTCACTGTATGAATCTGTAAATGCTTTGCTTGATGTGCTCCAGTTTGTATATGACTCTGCAACACCTTCCATACTGCGATCATGAGCTTCAGGAACTTCATCAGCAGGAGTAAACCTTGTTTTGAGCTTTCTTGAGTATTGATTCTGACTCTGAAGCTGACTTCTTACCAGGTTATCATGATCTCTGTAAATGCTGCCAACTCCACTTATTTCAGTTTGGTCCAGATGTAATTTTCTCCTCTCCGGTTCATGCATCCTTTCATTTTCCTGCATGGCGTCTGACTCTGCATGTTGGTTTGTCAGTACATCTAAACAGTCCACACCAGGAGGGTCACTCATGCATTTTATGATATTCTCTACTCTGGCACGTTTTGCTTGATGGCCACTGTTTAGACTCTGATCCTGGTGACAGAAGGAACTGGAAGCAGGAGGTGGGTGACTTTTTGTGGATAAACGTCCACAGGGTCCCCTGGGAGATTTGAGCTCCATTCGTCTTGAAAACATTACATTCGAAGCAGGATCACTGCTGCTGCAATAAGCGTTCTCTCGTAACAAATTTGGGGAGTCACTGCTTTTGTGTGAGGATATAGAAACACCTGGGACTATTGAATTCAATGCCATGGGGTCCAGCTGAAAAGAGGAGAGATGCTCAGCGGTGCAGCCTTCGAGGCAGAAGTTGCTTGAAGAATACATGCCTTTGCTCCATACATTTGGAATCATGTTTACTGAAACAAAAAACACCACATTATATAATATTGTTACAAGAAATTTGCTTTGGAGAGATAAAGAGCATTTGTTAAACATAATAAACATATAAAATAATCTTAATTTCATACATAATAATGTGAAAGGCAAAATTAAATTTGAATTATGAAATATGTTACATGTATTCATTTATGTGCCATTTTTTTTGTCAATTTCACCTTTCTGTTGCATTCAGTACTATTAAAAATCCCTGATGTATCTCTTGAGTTTATCAACTTTTCCCAATTCAACATTATAGGCAAAGATTAAAAATAATTTTAGTGTTCAGAGAGGGAAAAACATTTTGCATAAACAATAATAATAATAATAATTATAAATGTTGCATATAAGCATGAATCAGATCCTACCTGTTGCTTTCAGAGGCTGCAGGTCTGGGCTGTGCAGGGGATGAGGATGACTTTATATTACTGCTGCTGAAGCTTCGTCAGAATCGAGGGGGCGGAGTCTATCTGGTCCAGGTACCTGCCCCATGGTGAATGTTATGTTCAGGAACAACATGCTAAATTCTGATTTTGTACTGACATTGTTTCTTTAGTGCCTCTTTGTTAAAACGTACTCAAACTGAATAGATTGTCATTTTACGACAAAAAGCATGTACTGATCTAAAATGTTTAATAACTTTTGAACCACTAATGCTATCAATACATTTTTCATCTAAAATGCAGATCAGATATGACCCCTTTAGTGAACATGGAAACGCGGTAATTTTCTGCAACACTAATTCACCAGTTAAACAAATGACAGTGTATAGACGCTTGTTTTTCTATTTATTTAATGATATGTTTTGGTGGGGGAAAAAATCACTTTCTTTCTCTTTTGGTAAAATAAATTTGACTTTGCTCTGAGCTTTAATGAATATCTACACGATCAACAAACCTAATAAAGGAAAACAACTGCTTTTTACTGCAAAATTCAGAGGAAAACGTAATAATTAATGACGATAAGTCTCTTAGGAAAGGGTAAATGTAGAGGGAAAATAATTTGGAAATCGCCACAAAAATAGTTTGTAAGTCTTTGCGTGTTAAATTTTAAGGATTGTTTCTATTATTCTGTCTTACTGCTTTGTTTCATGTGTTTTCTTTTTTAATTGAATTTAATTTCATGATGTTCTTTCGCTGTGTTTTCACTTAAACAAACGATTATTATTATTATTATTCACATGACTTTACAGTACACTATCCAAGATACAAGGAAATAATGGTACGGTCCTATTAGCTCTAAAATAAATGATTTATTTAAAAAAAATGCGTTTTCAATTCACAATATTCATGTGCCGTCGTTTAAGATTGAATAGTCTGATATAGGTTTTTTTTTGGGGGGGGGGGTTCTTT
>JAPQRP010000018.1:17182771-17212837 GCA_037367295.1 Apogon hyalosoma
TAATGAGGTGAAAAAAATGACATTATTACATATTGCACCGTTATTACATAATTCAGCGCTACAGGCTTTATTGTTGAATTGATCGCTAATAAACGCACATATGAAAGGGTTACTAAACAGAGGAAGTGGAAAAAGGATTAACCTGTATGCTAATGACTCACAGCATCAATGTGTTTACAGGAAACACAAGGCATAGATGCCATTGTGTCCTCTGATAACCACCAGAACCACTTGACAGAAACAGACTGTGCTTTTGGTTCTCACACCTTAACAATTAACCAACACGTCCTTAATAATTCTAAGCACAAGTACTGGTGCACATGCATATTCATAGGACTGCTGTTTCTTTTACAGACCATTTCATTCAATATGAATCCATGTGGCAAAACAACTAGCCTGCATCTGGCCCTATTCTTTCGCTGCTCTCGGTCCTTTGATATGGACGCCAGCTCTCTTTTTCTTCCTGCTCCTGTTCTGTTGTCATACCTGAAGATTATTTTTGGATGGCGTGAATGAGGCGGAGGGGACCCGGTGGCCCAGACTCAGAGGCAGCTGGCAGCGCTGAGGTGGTGCAGCTGGTTGGTGTCAGGGGTTCAAGTATTCACACTGAACAGAACTGGACCGAGTTAAGAACCACAGCAATAAGAGGAGGGACGAGGGAGTCACTGACGTCACAGGAAGTAGATCTTCATTAGGACAGCAGATAATGATTAATGTCAGTGTTGATTCATCTGTGGATCACATTTTACATTAATAAAAGGAACTGTTTGGTCTATAAAATGTCAGAAAATTGTGAAAAAGTGTTTCCTTAAGGCCCACACGTTTAGTTAAAGGACAAAGATATTCAGTTTAAAGTCACAGTGGATGGAAGAAACAGAAAATACTCACATTTAAGAAGATGGAATAGTTTAATAGTAGTTGAGAAGTAACTGATCATTACCGCTCTACACTGCAAAGCTACAGACTTTTAAGACAATCTGAAGAGCAAAGCACACTCTTGTTTTGGTAAAAAAAAAAAAAACCTAAACTTTATCAGAACATCCTGCGGTGTGTCTGTGACATCTCAGCAAAACGCACTGCAAAAAAAGAGACAGACTCAGCTCAAAATGTGAAATATTCATCATGTTTTAATACCATTACACTGTATGTTTTCAGTGTAATGTATATAAAAAGTTAAAATACATTCCTTCTCAGAAAACTTATTTATGTTTATTTCCTTTCATTAAAACTGACCTGGTTATTCTGATCATACTCATCTGACACATACAAGTCCAAATCTTACAGTGATTTAATAAATTAATTAGACTCATATTTAAATTCCTGGTTGTAACAATTAAAAAATGACCATGTCTGTATCATTTAACCCTTTTAGTACTAGTAAACACTTAACAGAACATTGGTTAAATCACAGTTCCTTCATACATGAAAGGATACATGATCACATTATCTGGATGTCAGTTACATACAACTGTTTTTTTCCAGACCCATGTATTTGTTTAGCTTTTCTAAAAGCAGAGCAGTACATGTTCGAACAGATTTCTTCTCAAAACAGATGGATTTACAAAAAACAATGCAACTCAACATGACGTATCATTCCCTAGCATTCACTGTACTTCCACTCTGATTTTGGGTTTTCAGGGTACTTTGTTCCTGAATATAATCTTGATCTGTAACTGATTAATCCTCATTCACCAAGAGAACAGATGGGGCTAAAACTGTGCTTCTTAGTGACTTGGAAACAAACACACACCAATAATATGATGATGAAATGCTACATTCTAAACCCCGTCACTTCAGCTTCAGCTGCTTTAGTAGAACTGATGCAGACCAGTTCACACCACTGAAACATCCTGGAACTCAACATTATCTTGGCATGAATTTTGTCTGAACTCAGCTTTAAGCTAGAGTCTAGATCTTTTTTGAATATTTATTCCATCAACCGATATATCTAACAATTTTCATGAAGATCAATAAACCTGTTGATCATTTCAGTCACACACACAGATGAACACCACCCTTATTCACCTACACAGGTATAAACAAATACAGATACATAAATAAAGCATTATATAATTGATAGACAGCTAAATTGATCAACACATCAATCCATGAATGAAGTCATTTGAAATTCCAAGTTATTCCATCACTGGATTTTCCGAAGCCTGAAAACAGAGTCAAGAGGATCTACAGAATCTAGTTTCCTCTCAAACCACTTGATGTAAAAGATAGTTACGGGTTCTTTTCCCACTGACACCAAGGAAATACTGCCAACTGAAGCTTTAAATGTGAACTAATGACAACGACTATTACTGTTAATGATCACCAATTCATGTATTCAATCATTATCAGTCACGCATCATTAAGTGTATAATTTGTGATCTTATTGTAAAGTGACAATGTGTTTTCTTTGTCCTCCAGAGGTTTCCATACACACCTGTAGCAGATGGATGCCGTGCACTCGCTGTCCAGTTTTTGAACCAGCCATTCCAGCTGCTGCTGATCCAGAGGTATGTTAACTGCCTGTAAGTCAGACAACATATTTTTCCCACTGCTGTCGGGTAATAAATGATATCAGTGCTAAGAATCTGACCTGCACAGCTTTCCTGAAGTCAGCCGTGGAGACTGTCATGGTTCCATCTTTATCCAAAGCCTGGAAGAAATCCCTGACACTCTCATTTCGATCCTCGAAGAACTTCTGTGAAAGAATTCAGATTATGTTTCTCAAGCAAACTAGGTTTATACAGCATCTTTCAGAAAAATCAGTGCATTTAAAAGAGCTTTAGAAATTATCAACAAAATGAGACACAATTAAATACAGTAAAAAAAATTTAAAAAGGAAAATCAAGCTTAGTAAAACAATGGAATGTTCATAAAACAGAACAAAAAGCAGAACTGTGATATGAAATTAAAAGATAGATTTTTAGTTTATGTTGTAAAATATCAATATGTGCATGAAATGTTTTTTGTTTTGCTCTTTGCAACAATTAAAAACAGGAGCCAGAGGATCTAAGTGTGCCTGGTTCATAAACTGAAAGCATTTTTAAGACCCAGTGTGATGCAAAATCCTGCCAAGCCTGATTCATGAAAAGAAAAATCACTATGAAAACATGATAATACAGTGTATGCGCTCCTTTTAGTCTGTCAGTACTCATGCAGCAGAAATCACAGCATGACATAATTTTTGGTGAGATAATGAACATAATCATTCTTTTTCTACTATATCGTTAGTACAGTATCTGAACTGTGACCTGAAAAATGGGAAGAGCTGAAAGGTTCCTGGTAACAGAGCTCATGACACTGTATCGGACTTCCAGAGACGGACGCGTTGTACGGACATCGTCCAGTAGCTTCATGAAGGTCTCACACACAAACACCGTCTGCGCTCATACAAACAGAGGGTATTTGTAGCTCTGAAAGGACACCTGTAACGTATTTATACTGATTATGTACTGAGCAAAAATGATCTGTACTTACTCTAATATCAATTTCCTCCAGTGCAGACTTCATGTGGTTTTGGACGATGGTGAGCAGAGTCAGAGCTCCAGCCGATGTCATGGGGTTATGAGAGAGCTGAACCAGGTTTACGACAAACTTTACTTTACCACAATGGAGCCACAGCAACGAAAAGCTCAAGTCAGACAAGTATTACTTTTAACTATTCAAACATATTGGGCCTTATGTATGAAGCAATAAATGGACCAATTTCCTCTTATTTTATTGTTATTATTGCTATGACTTATGTATTCTTTTATTTTGTTAGTCGTTTTGTTAATGTCAAGGATTGATGGGTGTTTTATTATTTATTTTTTCAAGTTTTATCCGCCTTGAGGATTTCGCTTTTTCTAAGTAAAAAAAGAACTCAGATTCCACTATTTTATTCATTCTTGACTTAATGTTGTGAAATCCAAAATGAACTAAAATTAATACAAATGAACACAACAATTACTAAAATAATCAACAAAAATGCAGAGAAATAAAATAAATCAGAAAAAAAAGAAAATGAAGAAAAAGTACCATTATCATCAGCAAAATTAATTAAATAATTAAGAAATAAGTATTTAAAGTCAGAACAGAAATAGACAAAATGAGTGAAGAATCAGGAAACACAGGACATGGTATTACACTGTCCATGGTGCCAATAGCTCAATGCTCAAGCTAATGACTCAATATAAGAAAATTTAAAAAATCAATCAATCAATCAATGAAAATATGAACAATTAACCAATAATCAAGAAAAGAAAATGTATTCCAGCTTTCACAGTTCTAAATCAAATATTAACAAAATGAGACCTAAATCAGCAAAATGAACCAAAACAGGAATGAACTTAAAGAGCTGATGTTCATGTTAGAACGTGGGTCTGCGTTCTCACCTTGAGAATCCTCAGGGTGCTGTTGACACCCAGGCCCTGACAGAGCAGCTCCACAGCCTGGTCGTCAATGCGGTTACTGCTGAGGTCCAGCAGAACCAGGTCCCGGTTCCCTTTCAGAGCCTGACTCAGAGAATTCCCTACGATGCTGCAGAAACCGTTCGATGCCAGATGAAGCTGCTTCAGAGTTTGGTTTACCTGAGGGAAGGAAAAAAGATGAGAAACAGAACGTGTCTGTATTCAGGCTGAAGGATGAGAGTGTATTTTCACCTTCAGACCGTCACACAAAGCCACTGCTCCAGACCTACGAAGACTGTTCCAGCTCAGATTCAGGACTTCTATCCCTACATTTTTGGCTTTGAGAAAAAGGGGGGAAAAAATCACATTCTTTAACCTATGCTTTGCACATCAAGTCTTAACTGAAATTAAAATACATTTTGGCTATGAATCTGAGTATATTATATGTGCTTAATGTTTATGAGATTTCAGATTTGGTGTCAGAAGGATTTAGAGTCAGTACTGCTGTGCAGCAACTACACTGTTGCAATAAGTTGGAATAATACTAATTTTGTTTTCAGACACGTTCCCCTTTTTATTCCCATTTCCACACATCAGTAAACCTCAGATATAATGATTACATACTGAGTCCCAGTACACTTTATCAAAAATAAATCACATTGTCACAATCATTTTATGAGGTAAAAATATTTATTCTAACTGTATTGGAAACTGTGAAAACTCTACCTACTCCAAGGATTAAAAACAATCCATATATTTAAAGGAGTGATATTTTGCTGTTTTTAAAGGAATTATGCATTTTAAAACATTTCACTGTGGTCTACATAAACTGTAAATGCTCTGCTTGGGTCTGAATTCTTCATTAATTCAACTCCATAGGTCCATCTTCAAACCTATTTCTGAATAATGACACCAGAAAGGTCGTTTTGAGCGCTGGCCCTTTAAATGCAAATGAGACATTTCACGCCCCGCCCCCTCCAGGTTGTTGTCTATGCTGCTCTGTCCCGTTCTGCCAACAACTGAACATTTTAAGTAATCGGCTTGAAGTTTGGACATATTTTCAGTATGGACTACAACCACTGCTGCTGACAAACAAATATGTCGTACTTGGAGAAATGTTTGTCAGAAGTCTTGACCTTATATGTGCAAAGGTTGCGATGTAACTAGTTATAGACATAACAAATTAAGCAGAAATTGAAACAGGTTGTACAAATCCACTGGATTTTTGCCTAAATGAATATAAAGATAGCGTTGCAGCACCTGGAGGGTTCAAATTCAAATTTTATGAACTGTTAGGGTCCAAATACACAAATAAATGAACCAAAAACTAATAAAAGTGGGTTGAGAGAAATATGACCCCTTTAAAACAGTCTTTGTTTGTCCAAACTTCTAAGCCTCTGAAACTGGAAAGACTATGTACAAAATGGCTGTAATTCTTAAATGGTTCAATACTTCAGTCCCGTCTTGAATGAGTCATTTCAGATCTACTGTGGTGATGTACAAAGACAACATTACAACACTTGTGTCCCTGCCCAAACATACATGGGCATGACTCTAGACCATAGGCAGGTGGGACAGAAGTAGGTTTACCACTGTCACATTGGCTCTTTTTTAAATCGTTTTAATAATTTGGAAACTGGTGATACTAACCGCTGCACCAGAGAAGTGACCAAGTGCAAATGCTTCTTTACTGCACTTGTACTTACGTAGAGGTTTCAAGTATCTGTACTTTGCTTGGTATTTTTCTGCAACTGTTTAGTTTAATACTTTTGAGAACCTTTCAGAGCCTGTACATTTTCTCCTTCACTCAAGTACAGAATAGTTACAGAGGGTGAAGGGCGTGACGACTGTACCTAACATTCGACCCAAGTGTTCTCCTCCTTCGTCAGAGAACATGTTGTGGCTGAGGTCGAGTTCTTTTAGCATAAAGTCCCCCTGGAAAACAAAAGGTCACACTGAACTTTATTGCATATGAAGGTTAACAAATGTCAAAGACTCAATTGTCAAATGCATTCAATGGTTGATTTTATATTTATTATAATATACTGTATATTATATATTTATTTTACCTCTAAGGCACCAGCAAGATATTTAACTGCAGAATCATCAAACTTGTTTCCTAAGAGAACATGAAGAGGAAAGTTATTAACATTAAACAAAATAAACTTCACGAATGCCCATGAAGATTTAGAAAAGTGAAAGTAAGTTATCTGAGCACCTGAAAGTTTGATGGATTTGACATAGTAGTTTTCCACCAGCATTTTGGAGATTATTTTAGCACCTTCGAGGCCCAGCTGATTGTTGGACAGATTCTGGAGCAGAAACATCCATTTGTACATTATAATTTTTTTTAATTAATTATTTTGGGGGGGGCGTGAGAAGGGCAGATATCACACACTCAACATGATATTGTAGTTACCAGACTGTGGATGTTTGAGGTTTTTTGCAGTAACGCCATCAGATATTCAGTTCCCATTGCCCCAAGTCTGTTGTCCTCCAGTTCGAGGGCTTTGACATCGCAGTCATGCTAAAATATAACAATTGGAAAACATTCAAAAATAAAAAGGTATCTCATATTGCATTTAATTTGTACATTTTTTGCATGAAACCATTATTACCCATGTTCTATCTGTACAGCACTTTGGTCCACTGTGGTTGTTTTAAAGTGCTTTAGAAATAAAGTTGGATTGGACTGAATTGGATTGGACTGGATTGGATGTTGTACTAGATAAACACCTCATCTCTCTTCCTACTGTAAAGCCCTCAAAAACCAATAATAACACTGCTTTACAAAATTTTGGTCAGTGATTCTTATAGATATAATCTTTACTCCTAATCTATCTATCTATCTATCTATCTATCTATCTATCTATCTATCTATCTATCTATCTATCATGAATGTGACTCTCAAACCCAAAGGTGTTAGGTGTCAGGTCTAACAATTACACCTGTTAAATAGATCCTAAATAACTAAATGAAAATGGGAAGATATTTACTTAACATCAGTATTAACTTAGAACAGGTTTTCCATCATTGTCAACAAACCCTTAGTTTACATCAGAAAATTCAGAGTATACTATTTAGTGGCTAAGCATTTTGACAACAACAACATTTATCTTCATTTTACATAATACCTAAAACCATTACAGAAAATAAGGGAATGTCAGAAGAAGGGAAGTTTTTCATTTTTTCATGTATATAATTATTCAACTGCAACTAACATTAACATAACCAATTACAGACATCTTTCTGTCCCCTTTGACAGATCTGGGCCGCGATACAATCCTGTCTCAGAGGTCTACAGACTATTCCTTGGACTTCCTGACTTGGTTTGGTTTGTGCTCGTCTGACATGTACTGTCAACTATGGGATCTTATACACACAGGCATGTCTCTTTCCAAATCATGTCCATTCAACTGAATTTACCACAGGTGACTAGAGTCAAGTTGTGGAAATGTCTTAAGCATGAGTGGAAACAGAATGCACCTGAGTTCAATTTTGAGTGTCATAGCAAACGCTGTGAATACTTATGTATGTTATATTTTTGACTTGAATTTTAATAAGTTTGCAAAAGTTTCACTTTGTCATTATGAGGTATTGTGTATATAATTTGGAGGTAAAAAAAATTAATTTCATCTATTTTGAAATAAGATAAGATAAGATAAGATAAGATAAGATAAGATATACTTTATTGTCCCCAAAGGGAAATTTGTTGTGGGCAATCATACAGAACATCATACAGCAAAGGACATCACAGTGCAGAGAAGCTTACAACACAAGAAAATGAAAAAACAAAAAGTGTAGCACTGTGAATACTTTCTGGATGCACTGTATAAACTTTAAATAAATAATAAATGAACTTAATAATAAACTTCATTTGTTCAAAGAAGCTTAAAATCCTACTTGTAAAACCATAACCAGAGCTTTTGCATCCTGAGGTCCCAGGCCATAGTGGTTCATGTTAAGACAGGCTTCACCCAAGTGGCGGAGGTAGTACAGAACAGGGATGGCTCCGGTCCACAGGCAGGTCTCTAAGTACCTCTGAGCAAAGGCTGCACCAGATCTCAGACCAGCACCATCTGACAGAGATAAAAAGATAAGACACAGGATGATATGAGAGGGAGGGGATTGGTGATACAGAAGCCTTTGAAATGGTTTGGTCACTGTAACCCACCATCTTCTTCCAGATCAGTGTCCCACTCATCACTGCTTTTACTCTCATGGCCGTGGGTGGGCTTCTCTGCATCCACCTGACCTGAGCTTCCTGTTAGTTCAGCGGATTCATCCATCAGACTAAACTGTAGCTGTGTCAAACCTGGAAAGTTACAGAAGAGCCAACATTTATGTTCTAAAGGTGTCCACAAACAGACACTTGAAGTTAGGAATGAATCATCTTTTGTGTTGTTGTTGTTGTTGTTGTTATTGTTGTTGTACTGCAGCTTAGTATAAAGATAAGAAGGAGCAGGATGGAGGATTTAGAGGAAGATCATTTAATTTTACCTTTACCATATTTATGACTAAAGACTGCCATGATATTTACAGTCCTCATATCAGCATTCATATCATGTGTGTGGAAGACAGTGCTGGAGTGGGATTTGGGCACCATCTCATTAATATTTTTCAATAAAAACACAAATAATTTCTCATTTTCTGTGTTTTTGAAGTGGACTAGCCTAAATCAGAATCATACATTTGTGTCTTGTGGTTTACAGCCTAATCAGACACATAAGGCATTTTTACAAACAGTTTTAATGGAAAATTACGTGTAAGAAAAAAAAAAAAAAAGAAAAGAAAAGCACATTCATTTATTTCTTTTCTTTTTTCTTTTTCTCTCATCTTGTGTCAGGATTAGCGGTTAGCTTAAACTGCTAAAATGCGAACCGAGCTAATAGCTTAAAGGTTTTCCAGATTATATTTAGCTAAATTAAAGTAATTTTCTCACATTTAAATATGATTTGGTTTTAACTGTAATATAGATAAATAAAATTTCAAAGTAGATAAAATTAAAAAAAAAAAAAAATAGTAACCTACCTCAGTTTTATCACTTTGTGGACTTGTAAAATGTTCACCGGCACCGCAGAGAAACAAGCCGTTGTACCGGGATTTAAAGAAAAAATCTAAACACATAAAAATTAAGATAAATTTTAAAGTATATATATTAATTTCGTTTTAGTGCTAGGTTACAAATGACTTATGTAAAATCTGTTGAAAACTAATTGACCAATCCGGTTGCACTTCTCCATCTTTTCCACTAGATGGGGCTGTTGACCACAAAACATGGTCTGTAAAGTACCAGGAAACAAAAGCACCAATGCACTGGAAAAAATACACAAAATCAAGACTTCCATGGAAAAAAAAAACTGCCAAAGTAACAACGTGTAAGTATCAAAAGATAATACAAATATTGAAGGAAAAGCCATGATATATTATTATGAATGATATTATTAGATTAATAATAGTGAAACATCCGTTTGTGCAGCTGCTCTTTGAACAGTATACCCAGTGTTACATACAGGGACAAAAGATAAATCCAAGGGCTCATGATGATTAATGGGAGGTAGAAGAAGTAAACTATTTACATACATTTAGGTGTTCTGGTTGCTAGACTTTTTATCTTTGATTTTCTAATGAGATTTTGGATGAGTTGACTTAAATTAGACTGAGAGGTTAAAAGAGAATAATTACTTTTATTTCATAGGTTTCATAGGTAAGCATGTGATACTTATACACTTTGTGAAATGTAACAAAGTACAGGGTTTAAAAAAAAAAAAAAAAAAGCTCAAGTTTTGTTATTAGATACAGTATATAGTAAAATGTATTAAGTTTCTTGGACTGTCTACCACTGGAAACAGTTAAACACTCATGTTATGACTGTGTTGTCTTTGTTCTGAGATGAGTCTTCAGTTTCATTAATCTACAGGTTAATGACTGGTGAAGAGCAGTACACCCTGAAACACTGTTGAGTTTTTGTCAGTCATTTTGTCATCCTCTGGGTCCTGATCAGTGCTTTACAAAAGTAAAATACCTGGATGATTTACAAATGAAAGTAAAACTCTGATTCTGGCAGTGCGCCTGAGTCGAAGAAAACATGATTACACAACTTTGGTCACTTGATAGCTGTAGTGTCATGATTAAGAGGAACAAACACAAGAGCTCACGGACAAAATTCAAAACGTGTAAGATAATGCCAGTAAAACAAGACAAGCTTGTTGTTGTAGTTAGAAAATAAATTTAATCTATTCAGAGTAACAGAGTCATACATAGCAGATACAAGTCAGCACAGACATTGAAATACTGCTCAGCTGAAAACATTTCTGCTCATTTTCACAGCTGTTTGACAGCGCAATATGACAAAAAAAGGACTAGAAAGATCGATAGACAAATCACATCAAGTGATCAACAAGCATTTCATATATGTTTATGTATACAAAGCAGTATAAAACATGTACAATAATGGACAGACAACAAGTCCAAAAACAAAGGTGTAAACATTTTGTGTATATGTGCTTTTTTATGACGCCAGCGTCACCACAGATCGGATCAACCAGTAACTGCCATTGTCCAGGCAGGGTATAAAACCAAACAAAAACTCTACTCCATCAGTTGTACTTGTATTGAGTATAGTATCCTAAAAACTCTATACCTGTATATTTCGGCTAGCATACAAAGGGAAACTGCATAGCACTAAGTCTTTGTGGGTGTCTGCATTGAAACAATGCCACACAAACTACTCAGAGCTTTTTGTAACAGAGCACCATGTTGATATTAGTGTGTTTCCTCAGCGTTGTTTCCAGGCGTACTCTACTGTTTCCATTGGTCCCTTTATGTAGAGGTGGTTGAAGTAACAACTAGGCACAGCGGGTGTCAACAACAACACTTAATGCGGAGATGACGCTGGATATTTCCAGTCTTCCAATGGACAGAGCCAGCTCATGTAGCAATACTGCAGAAGCCCTGCAACCTCAGGTCTTTGGGCAGAGTCTTCAAAAGTCTCCAGCTTGGAGCTCAAGTGCTTATTTAGAAAAGTATTGCCAGTTATGTTTGTGTTTAAATGGCTGCCATGGTGGTGCGAGTTTGGGCTTCAGGGAGTCCACGTCCCTGGTGTGCTGGTTTCACTTCTTGTCGGCGGACAGCTGCTCCAGCAGGGGGTTGGCCTCATTCTCAGGGGTTTTGACACTGTCAGTCCTCACGATGCAGGTGGGTCTGTGCAGGTTCAGCATCACCATTAGCTGCTGCCTTTCCAGGCGGAGCTCTTCAATCTGGGCTTTCAGCTCAGAGTTCACCATCTCCAGACGCTCCGATTCCTTGACAGAAAGGTCGAATGATTAGAAACTACAGCACAGACACATTTAAGATAATTCAACATAAAATAGAGAGTTCTGGCTCTTAATTATGATTGGCTGTGCTGTTTTGTAAAATACTCTATAAACCACAAACCTGTGACATTACATCAGTATTACTGAGCCAAAAGGAAAGTACAACTGTGACTAAACTGCACTTGTTTACTGTAATATTTGCCATAAATACCTTCTTGCATTTTTGTTGTTGGCTAGCGACACCCTTTTGTAATATCACTGTAAATGTTGGCTTCATGGTGCTCATTGTTATATTTAATACGTATTTGATTTACTCTTAGTGTCTAAAGTCAGTCACTTCCAGTTGTTCATGTGCATGTGTGTAGTTTCCAGATTAAACCAGACTGTAAACATGGCTGCTCATCTTCAATCAGCTGTCCGGGTTAACTCTTGGCCTCTGCCCTCATCTGCTCTGCTTGTACTCATCACTTCACAGTGCTGTGTCATGAACTCACCCTCTGAAGGAAGTCGGTCCGTTCCTTCTTTTTGTTTCGGCATCGAGCTGCTGCTACCTTATTTTTCTCTCTTCGTCGTTTCCTCCTTTCCTCATCTTCATCCATCTGCGAACAAAACATTTTGTTTACATGACAATTATATCATTGTAATTTTAAAGCCAGAAATTAAGAAAAACACTAGATTGGTGACAAAAACCTAAATAAAAAGTGACAATCAATTTGATGGAAGTTATGTGTCATTTCACATATGAAGCACTAGAGGGCTCGGAACTGTATTAAGAAATGAACATGTTCAAGTCACATACAAAACACAAGGAATATTTCATCTGTATACACACTGTATATTGCTATTTATATCTATTATTATGGATTTACTGGAAGGTTTAGTGTCCGGTGATTGTTTCCCCTTGTGACCTGTGTGATTATTTTTGTTCTGATGGTTGACTAGCCCTGGTGTGTGGACATTCATTTTTAAAACCAGTGTTTGTTCCTGAGCAGCTGACATCACACTATAAAGTTACTTCTGTAATTCTTTCCATTACTTCAGCGTATGAACAGCTTGAATCAGATGTTGAGATAAATAATTAGTTACCTTACTGACAGATGTTAGCTAGAGTCTGATGTCATTTTCATAGAAGCACAATGGTCTTAATCAGTGGCACTAACAGGCTTTTGAACTCACTTCCACCCCTGACTGGTGCATCTTTCACACACCCTCGTTATGCACCGTTTCCTCTTTTCTCCTCCTCCTCACCTCTGTCTTAATGGCCAGCGGCCTCTTCCCCAGCCTCCCCAGGAAATGCAGCGGGGACAGCATGGTGCCCAGCTGGCGGAAGTCAGCCAGCTTCAGCTGATCAGTGAGCGTCGTGGCCGAGATGCCTGCCAGCGGGCCGAGGCTGGGCAGGGAACCCGCCGCCAGCGAAGGGTCCGGTATCTGTCCCGGCATCATGTCCAACCCAACCCAACCGCCACCGCCGCTGTAGGGAGAGACAGGAAAGGAAAAGAGGAAGAGAAGTTAGAAGGATGTGTTCAGATAAAGAAAATATAATCAACCTTTTTCATTATGTAACAGTGTTTACAGCAGACTAAAACATTACTCCATGATGTGTTTCACAGTTACAAAGGTTTCATCTTGTAAAAAAAAGAAGTCAGACTGCACTCAATTTGAACAAAATATGCACTAAATCAGAATACGTGTCATTTTGTCTTGTAATGTTTGTTGCACCTTGTCTTCTCTGCATGTTATATATTCTGTATTGTCTTGTTACATCTTGTCTTGTTTCATTTTGTTACATCTTTTTTATCGAAGTCTTCTGTGCCCTTTTTGTCTTATTTCATCTTTTACATCATGTATGCATTAAACTAAAGTAACAAGTTTGTTGTGAAATAATAAAGAGTAGAAAGTACGGACACTTGTCTTATAATATCCAGAGTAAAACTAAAGTAAAAGCTGACAGTAGGTACCTAAAACTCATCTTGAGTATAGTAACAAAGTATTAATTCTTTGTTCCCATTTCTGCTACACTCAAGTATTAAAAGAAGGCACAACATATTACTGTGAAAGATTTCATCAGAGTTTAATGAGACAGATAAGTGTCTTTATTATGATCTAACAGGGTTGGCATTTTGTCCATAAAAAGATTAATTTACTGTCTTCTGCCCCTGTCTGTCATCGAACATCTTTCTAAATACAGGCTGTTGTTTCCAAGAATGCATTCAAACACTGACAGCTTTGACAGCTATGTTATCTTCTTAGTCAGCAGCCGGTGAAAAAAATATAAACTTCACGCTGTCAGCAGCTACACACTCATCTCTGTAACTTCACATGCAAAAAGAAGCTATGAAACCTCTTCAGTATGATGCCACAAACTTTGGGCTACTTTCTATGCTGAACATTTACCGAGCGGTTTTCCTTTAAATGTTCATTTGGTTTCAGTAAAGAGGATTCAAAGGATATCAAAAGCACTCGTATCAAAACAGAGCGGGAAAACACTCACGCATTCCACCGCCACCCTCTTCCAACGATTTGGGGTAGTTTAGAGGGTTTGACCACAGCACTTTTTAATGTAATCAGGGAGGAATGAGGGACACAGAGGAGAAAAAGCAGAACTTGTGCAGACCTAAAGGAAGTGGCTGGAGAATTAAGACGTCTCTTTAATTACTTTAAGACTGAGAGTTGGAAAACTTCTGATGGCCAAATAAAAAACAAATGTTACAGATGGGAATGGTGAAACACGAGACGATCCAACCCTGCCCATCCCTGTAATCTCTGAGGAAAGGCACATAGCCATTCAGAAAAATCTGACAAGGAAGGTGGGTCTGACTGTAGAAAAATAAGAACCGAGAAGTAAAAATAGCAGGTAGATGATAAAAGACTGCATTTCCTGAACAGAACAGAGATGCTAAATGGAATACATCTGTTTGAGAAAACAACATGACCGATAAAACCTCACCACTGACACCATTAACTTCACCACCAACAAAATATCAGCTAGGATTTCAGGCCAAACGTGACACTATGATTAGTTTTACAAAAGATTAATGATTCTGGTATGACTTTAGTGTTAACAGCTTCATTCACATTTGCCTCCAGAGTATTCAGCCACAGCTGAACCTCTGCAGGTTCAAACCAAACAAAGCCCCTCTCATATGGAACCAACAAAGGCGTGCATTGTGAGGGACTGTGAAACAGCTGACTCCGCTGGTGGGTGACTGGCTGACAACCTGACTGTATTCAAAGTTTTTCTTTCTCTGACTGTTTTCTGCAAAAACTGAAAGCCTCACTCTATCACAAAAGCCACAGAAGAGGTGATGAAAAAAGCAGCGTTATGTAACTCTATTCTAATGTACCCCACCCTGCTCACGGGCTGGTCTCTAAGTGTTATTACAGTTGGACTGAAGTTTACTGTTGAGCAAGGTGGAGACCGAGTCAGTCACTTCAAGTCACAAGACCTGGGTTCGAGTTACAGCGTGGTCGCATTATGACACGAGAAGCACAGGAGGTGTAAAATCATCAAAATAATAGTTACATCTATAGCCAGAGGTGGCAAAAGTACAAACGGTCTTTATTCAAGGTGAAAACTGATAGTTGAGAACAAAAACAGACCGGTATAAGCAGAAGTAGACTCAACTTCTGTGCTCAAATAGAAGTCAAAAAGTCCTAACTCTGAAATGTAGTCGGCGGAAAAAATAGCCATGTCTGCTTTGTCTTTTATGCTGTTGTCATTTTGTTGAAGAACTCATTGTCTTTCCTTCAATTTATGTCATTCTTATTACATTGTTTTGTTTTTCACATTGTAGTTTTTTACATTTTCATCTGATGTCATCATTTCAATCATTTTTTCTTTGTTTGTTTTTGTTGTTACAGCTTTTTTGTTACATCCTCTACATTGTTTCTATCCTGTTTTGTTTTTTACATTTGCATAATTTTCGTCAGCGTCATTTACATCTTATATCTTATACAATGAATTTAACTTTATTTTGTCCTTTTTTTACCTCGTTACATCCTCTATATTGTTTTTGCTTTGTTCAAACTTTAACATCGTTTCCATTATTTTTAAGTTGTTATGTTTGTTTTGCTTGATTTCTGAGGGATCATCCTTTTTATATGTTATTGTCTCATCTCAGTTGATATCACTCTTTAAGGGGCAGAAAGTACAAATACCTGTGCTAGAAATAAACAGTAAAATATTGTCAAAACTGTCAGGTACAGATGTCTGAAGACCCTACTTAAGAATACTTTTAAAGTATTTGTACTTGATTACTTCCCTTCACTGCCACAGTACATTTGATCTCAAGGCATTACAGCTCATCTGAAATAGATGTCGAGTGGTCACAGTATAATGCAGTCTCCATACTACTCTTGACCTGTTCTCATCCACCTTCAGTCCACATGATTTATTCGTTCCAAGGACAAGCTGGTGTGTGGAGCCAGTGTCCAATGAGCCATTTTATTATTTAATTCCTCGCTGCTCCCTCCCTCCTTCTCCCCTTTCTCTGCCTCTCCTCCTCCCTTTCTCCCACTGTATGTATACTCCTATTTACACTGCACTTGGCAGCAGCCTGTTGTTTTTACTGGAGAGGAAAAGAACAAGACAGCCCTGGTAAAGATCTCACTCTCTCAGACAAAATTCCCTCTCTCTGAAGCTCCCTGGAGAGGTGTACGAATTGGAGGTGCCAAGGCCTTCTCATTCTGCAGAAAGGCTGTCGAACAACAAGGGGAACCATACAGCAGCAAAACTAAAGGTGAACCAAAGAGACAGCTAGTAAAAAGTCAGACAGTGGTATAAAACACATTCCCTCTAATATATTTCATAGCGCATTGACCTACGAGGAACACACAGTACATTTGAGGCTTAGTCTTCAAATCTGCTCAAATGTCCCAAGATATTGCTGTAAAAATATAAATTGTTGCAGTTACTTATGTGCAGTCTAGTTTTGGTTAATTTTACTAATACATAAGTAGTCATATTTATTATTTATTAGTTTTGAGGAATTGGAATTTGTTTGGTGTTGGATGCTCAGCTCCAGAAATGGAAGTTAACTAGAACTGAGTGAACAAAACATTGGGATCTACTGTGTGTTAGACTACAACTCCCAAGATGCATTTCAACAACCTTCAATCACAGAGCTTTAGATTCTTCTGTTGCTACAAATTGTAATCTGTAACTTCAGCTCACAATACAGATTGCACTTCGAGGCCTCTTTTCTGTGCCAACAGCTGCTGAGGCTCATGGGTATTGTAGTATTTATCGTGAATCAATGGCTCAAGAGTTCTTATAGCTTCACCGGTTTTGGTTTTTGATGTCAGTAATACATCTCCATGAATAAATAAATGCTTTTAGAACATCTAGAACTTTGTAGATGTTTTTGTGGAAGGGGGTTTGACAGATTTGATCCACCCCAATGTTGACTCCATGGGCATGGCTGTGATTTGAGACTAAGGTCCAAGTGTTTATTTCTCTTGAACATCTAAAGTTGACCCACTCCATCCAGAGATCAGCGAGCAGCAGACCTCAGCATGTGATTTTTTTTTCTCACGTTGCTCATCACTGACCAATAACTGCGCTGGAATTCAAAAGATGCAATCCAAACTAATCTCCGAGCCAAAAGAGCGACCACAGGAACTGGATCGCCCATCAGGAATGACTGAGCAAATCGCTTTTAGAGCCAAAATGGAGTCCAGTATCCAAGCTGGCCAGACAGACTCTCGGCACCAGTGAAAAGACACAGTTTAGGCTCCGTCTTGGACAAACACGATTTTTCGATGGAAAATGACACTGAAAAATTGGGTGAGTTCAGGACTAATCTTATTTTAGGTCTACTGGATTGGCTCATATTGTAACACAATCCCCGTGTGTATATGGGTTTAGTCAGACATATTGCAAGGAAAGCCCCCATTCCTTACCACAGCTTGTTGAAACTTGCCAGCATAGATGAAGCCAGACCTCAGCACACACAGACGTACACTTACAATATATACACAAATACAAACCTCAAATTTGTCTGCATGACATCAGATCACATGAATTTCAGACAAAGTTTCGCCAGAGGGCTTCAAAACAAAGGTGAAATGATGTGTGAAGCAAGTTGCCTATCAATTATAGATATAAAAGTGAGTTTCTTGCCATTCCAGATGATTTATAGTACTTGTGTTTCTCTGGGGCTTTTGAAATAAACCTGACTTTTAAGTTGAGTAGACAGGTTGTTTTATGTTTAATATTTTCCATCACTTTCAAGATGCCACACAAGACAAGTGTCCGAAAATCCCCAGTGCAGATTTTGCTCCCCATCAAGAAAAACTCATGACATGAAACCCTCAAAAAGACTCATCTGTACAGCACAGGGAAACTTTGCTGATGCATGTCTCGCAGTGCATAATTATAACCAAAAGCATGAGTCAAAATGATTGTACATCTTTCAAAAAAGGGGTATTTTTCTATTTTTTTTTCCTTCTGTCACAAGCAGCCTGCAGCCAAGGATTAGTGGTCAGCGTTTGATGATGCAACGCTGTCACTGTGCTTTTGCAGTCGAGCAGAAAAGCCAGTGCCACAGTTTTTAGACCCACACTAACCTCATACAAAGACACCTACACAGCCCAGCGGCAGCAGTGTAGGCACTGCTGCCTCTCAGGGCCACTGAGAGGAGACGAGCTGAAGGGTGGGGAGAGGAAATGTCATGTATTAGTTATGAAATATAGAACTGTACTCAACGCAGGCGCTGGCACTGACCCAAAACCAACTGATCTAACTGCATATGAGCCTCAGATACCTTTAGGTGTGTGTGAAGAAAGAGTGTCAAAGTGTGCATGTGAGGGCTCCTATATATGAATGTGCAGGCTGTGCACCCTATATGTATTAACAATCCACTGGCTTCTTTGCTCACGCGCTCTATCTGTCTTCAGTTCGACCAAATGTGTCCATTTCCTGACTCATTCCTGAGACCAATTAGCAGTACTGAGGAATTCAACCCGTTTCCAACAGCCAGCAGCATGACCTGCCCCATTATCCTCATCCCCTATAGAGACACTGAAGGAGACGGGAGGGAAGGTCACATGGTTTTTAAAGGCAACCTATTACTTTCATATAGTGACAAAACTACACACACTCCTTACTGTAGTAGAAGTACAGATGTGTGTAAAAAGACAGAGGAGATTCAACTTCTTTACAGAACAAAAAGTGAAAAAGTACAGAAAACTTAATAAAATACTAAGAAAGAGGTCTCTGAAGGACATTTCTATCATTGTATCTCCAAAGATAACTGAAACTTGCAAATAAAGATATATGTTCACAATTCAAATGCTATTCTATAAAGATGTATACTGAAAATAATGAACTTTAACTTTATTACACTGTGCAAATCCATTATCAGTGTCTGCAACAGAAGTGAAAACGCTATTATCTCTTCTCTCTGCAGTTCAGATTCCATTTATTGTCTGTTTTTTCTGTCACGTCTTGTTTCATCTTTTCATTTGTCATATAAGAACTCGGCTAAGCAATAAATCACAAAATCAGAAATCAGGTATGTTTTTATTGTTATATCTTTTAGATTATTTTTGACTTGTTAAATCTTTTTTTATCATTTTGTGTCCTTACATCTTCAGTGTTGTTTTTGTTTTGTAATGTCTTTGATATTGTTACATATTTTACATTTCTTTCATATTGTTAAGTCGGTTTTGTTTCATTACATCTCAAATATAGTTTTTGTCTTGGTTGTATTTATGTTGTTATTGTCTTGTTTCATGTTTTACATAATTTCTGATAACTACACTATGTGTTATTGTCTCATCTATTTATGTTGAAATTACTCTTGATGTTCGGGAGGCATGCAACGATGCAAAATAAAAATAATCCTTCATCCTTTAGAAGAATAAAAAAGCAACAAGCCCATTTTGACCAATCTAAGGGATATAAATACAGATATGTAGACAGACAAATGTAAGGAACAATGTACAGACACTGAAAACTAAAACTAATGAAGTATTTGTACCTCTGGCTGTTGCGTTTTAAAAAGAAGCTTCCAAACAGTGAACCTCTAACATCAGAGTGGCTGAAATGTGGCTGAAAGCAGCAGAAGTCAAAAGTATTTGCTGGTTAATTTGTCTTTGCATGAGACACAGCATTTATTTTCTACACTGCCAGTCCAGACTACTCCAGTTTAAATCACCGGATCATGGCATTACGGGAAAGACACGCACACTTTCCAAGCTGCTATTCGACCGCTTTTTGTCAGCACACTTGATTAAAGTTTAAATTTGGATTAATAAGTCTCTGTGCAGCCCACACACACACCAGCATCTTGCAAAAAAAGCTCCTGCAAACAGCTTCTACAGATCTACACAAGTAGTGAAAATGAACAATGAGCACAGAGACTGCGGCCAAGGCACGCTCTCTCAATCTCTGGCCAAGGTCTCAGCGATCATCATTACCGTCTGCACTCAGTCAGGCTGTGTGTTGAGTTACAGCCTTTCGCAATCCTCTGAGGAAACCAGGGAATTTGGCACCGTCTTTTCTCGAGGACAGGATAGTCCAAATATACAGTATCAACATTCCTTCAAGCCCTCATTATATTTTCATTGGAGGGACAAGACAAGTTACAGGAACGGGAGGAGAGGAAACCCTGGAATAATGGCTGTTGTTCTGATTATGTAGCAGTTGCATCCCTGGTCATTACACTCAGGGTGATCGTGTGTGGGAGCAGAAGTGATTATCACGACAGAAAATAGGATGTTCTTTTTATCTAAACTTTCATTTCTCTGTTTCTATGTACTAAGTGTACTTAGTGGAAACTACAAAAATTCCTTTTGTTTAGATGACTCACCCTCCCAAAAGCAATTTAACACCACTCTTAACATTAAATTTTGCCTAGTCAGTAGTAGCTGAGTCATATGGCCAAACTTTTTCTTCAGTTTATTTGCAATTTTCTATATATTTTGCAGGTTTTATTTACTATAATACTGATATCAATTATAAAATTTTTTTAAAAAATTGCTAAATCAAATTCACTACAATACAAATATAAAACACAGAAATATGTCAAGATAGTGTAAGCAAAGTGATATATTGACATTGTTTAAGCAGAATTTTGAGTAACACAAGCATTAAATCTGAGTGGAACTATTTAAGAACACTACTGCCTGTCTCAGTTTATGTTGTTACACTGGTGTTGAGTCAAATGACTGAAGATGGATTTCAACACCAGGGGTTTAAACACAATGCAAAGTTGACTTCTATATTCTACGAATGTTTGCATGTAAACTATCAATTAAAAACCAGTAGTGTATTAAATAATGCACCATCACAGGACATAATATTGTAGTATTATGTGTTGTGTGTGTACCCAGTCAGTTTTAGTGGTTATAAACAGGCAGGATTTCTTTTTAGAAGTATCTACAGTGATGACCTCAGTGCACGCAAAGGTCAGGTTTTTTCACAATGAAATGACACAACAAAGCAGGAAGTTTAACTATTGCATTTATTGTTGACTTCAGCCTAAGAATGAAATATTTTTCAAGCTAATCCAAACACAAAGCACCTGTAGATATGCACAAAGCATAAGGACTGTGGCTGCCTTCATTCAAATATTACTATGTGATTATTGGCTCGATTCCTGCTTGGCGCTGCAACATGCCATTCATACAGTCACACATCTATATTCTGCATCTGGGTGGTCCTGGTTGAATTATTACAGCGTTACTATTTTTCTCCACATTGTAAGTCAGGATTAGACTTTGGCTCAGACATGGATTAAAATGAATCAAACTATGAAGTGCAAAAGCCATTTCCAATGCACGGAGTTCACGTCTATGACAAATCTCAGTCAAGCAATCCTTGACAATAAGATATTGGGCAAGCACGTACAGAAAATTAGATTTAATAGTTTCTATTGAAGCAATCTGAGTTATTATGTAATGTGTGGTTGTCATTTTAATGCTGTTCATACTTTGTCCTGTGATATTTCCTCATCTGCCCCACGTCAAGCAGACAACTGCACTGATTCAACAACCCCCTGTATCTGCACTGTACATTGTGTTCAATCCTTTTGTTACTCTAACAGGCGCAGAGTTAGAGGTCAATGTTTAGGTTGACATTCAGTGACAAGACTGTTTTTTGTGCAAACAAAGACAACTGGCTTCGATTCCTAAAGAAATTCAGGAAATCTGGAAATCATAACTGCATAAAGGCCTCTTAAAATGGAGCTTTTTTTCAAGTGCTTTTAGTGTCTCTTTTCTCCCTTACACCTTTGGACATTAGGGTGTTCGCTTCCACAATGTACAGCTAGTCTGCCTTGACACAGTGTTTTTACAAACCATGTGGAAAGGCTTATGGGGACTACAATGTGAATCTGATAATGTGATACCCACAGCAGTGAATAGCTGCTCCCCCAGCATTAGTATTAGTATCACAGAGCTAGCTGTTGCATAGTTGGCTCGCCTGCAATGCGTCTGCTGTCTATTCAGTGTACTGGGGTGCAGCTTGGCAATTCCAGCTCTCCAGAGACGAACTGGAAGGCATTTCTACTTAAAATAAACCCTGTGCGCCCACGTCCAGCCTCTCAGCCCTGTCGGCCCTGCGCTGCTTGTCGGCTCGCCAGCCCTTCCCCATTAATCCACTGTAGCGTTCCATTTATGCGGAAACCATCCTACGGATGTGCCCGGGCAGGCGCTGGGGCATTTAAACCCTCTGCAACACACGCTTGTTCACTTAGACACGCAAACACAGATAAAGACACAAAGGAAACACATATATAATAAAGCACACAGTTATGTTTGTCCTGCATGGCATGTAGTTGAACAAGCAAGCATTGCACCAGCTGGAAAGCACGCACTCACTTTATAGGAAAATGCTGAACCTATGAACTTGCAAGTCACAAATCTGCACAAACATATGATCCAACGCTACCAATCATGTTTCCCATGCCATGACTGATCTTTACCCTTCAGGCCAACAAGGTCAGACAACTGAACCTACTACTGGCTCAGATAGAGTTACTGTTAAATAGCAAAGTGTAAATCTTTTAAAAGGACCACAACATGATATTTACTGACACACCTGTGTAGCACAGGCAGAACTGATTTACTGTGGTGACTAAGAAGAAGTGCAGTATTTGCACTTGTTTATCTGGTAGTATGTAAACTTCACACATTCCTAATCAGGTGTCTGCACCAAAAAGGAGTAACATTTTAGATCTATCCAAATCTGAACAGCATTTCTTGCTACTAAAAAAAAACATTACATTAAATTTAAGCTATGCTTTAAGGCAAACTAGCTATATGCATGGATGTTTTTGTTTTCTTGGATTACACACAGACAGCCTGTCTGAAACTTCACACAGTTGTATATCTGTGATACTCACTCAGGGAAAACTTGTCAGTCGTTTTCTGCCAATGATGCACCTGTGTTTGGACGCTGTCAAAAGGTATTAAGAGGTTTATTACCATTGGTGCCAGTAGAGACTGCATCATTATCAGAGCTTAAGCAATGAGGACAAAAATGAAATAGCTGCAGTTGTGATATTGCTATTTTAATCATTTAATTTATTATTATGAAAGAGTGCCCCGCATTTGCAGTTACCAATTACCTAGATGTGACTTTTTAAAGTTTAATATGTTTAATGTGCTTGAGCAGATGATCATCTATAGGTCACAGTATTGTTCTAATGTGGGAAGTTGGCTACAGTAGGTTGAGTTTATTTAACTGGATGATTTGTTGTTCCTGATTATATCACAGCAGTCTGTACATATTAATACAATAAAAAAAAAATAATAATAATAAAAACAGTTAAGTTTCTGATCTTGTCACAGCAGTCTATATACATTAATACAGCGAAAAAGTAATAAAAGCGGGATTAAGTTCCTGATAATATCACACCAGTCTACATATTAATACAATAAAAATGTAATAAATAATAAAGTTAAAGCCGTGCACGAGCCGTGTTGCTGGTGAGCCACATTAGCTTAGTTAGCTTTTACTTTGACAAAACACAATGTGTGGCGCGTGTAGCGTTACATAACAGCCTTTACAAACGGGCAAACCGACACTTCTGCTGTTTAGCAACACTGAAATGAACACTACCGAGGTGAAAATACCTCCAGTCCGAAACCAGCTGCGATATATTTTAGCTAACTGGGTCTGTAAATAACGAGCAGTAAAACGACAGTTGCTACAACACTTGTAACAACAACGTAACGACTGCGGCAGAAAAAAGCACTTCAGCGTAAAGGAAAACTTTAATAAACACGCAGAGTTGTTGTTTTTTTTGTTTTTTTTACTGCGATTATTCCAACAACAACGACAGTAGTATCACCCAAAAAACAAAACAAACAAACAAACAAACAAAACAATAAAACAGAAAGAAATATGTGTAGTCAGCAGCACAACGTGGAGAGGAAAGTGCAAGAAAAATGTGCAAATGTGTTAAAGCTGCGCCTAAATAAGCTAACTACACCCACAGAGACAGCGGAAAACAGTCAGGAATGAGTCTTACCTATAGTGCGTCCAAAGTCCGCAGTGATAATGGGACGTAGCGGGACCTAGGAGTCGGATGTAGGTTTTTTAGGACTAGCTGAAGTCGTTGCATCAGCCCGTTTAAGTACTGATCATGTCTGTGAGGGCTCCGGAATGCGGAACTGCTGTCCCAGACGTAAGCATGGATGAAAATAATGTAAGAGGAGGGTTGAGGACACCAGGGTTTGTTTGCTCCGCCCCCTAGCAACCAAAAAAACATACACAGAGCAGAGGAAAGTTTCAGCTGAGGGACACATTGACAGATAAACACACGCCTACTGTCATAAACCTAGGACTGTAAACCCCTCTGGCCTGTAAGTGTTTTAATATTTGACAGAAGGTGAGCATGAGAAAAGCCAAACCCAAGTCCAGTTTCTGCAGGATTTATCACAGTTTTGCAGTGAGGTGGTGGTGTGTGAATATGTTAACCCATAAAGACCCAGTACTACTTCTGTGTCAGTTCCCAAATGATATCTTTCCCTCTCTATGTGCCCTTTCTCAAATGATTTACTACCATTTATTATAATATCATCTTCTGTGTTTTGTGTTCTTTCAGTGTAAAGCAGGTATTTTCCTAGATTTCATGTACTGATAATGTAGATGTTCATAAAAGCTCAGATTAAAGTGGAGAGTTATTTTATAAGAAACAGAGAAAATGGAAGAAAAAGTGACTTTTTTGGTACAATCTATCAATAACTGAACATAAATCCGGTGTGTCTATTCACTGTCATTGATCTATTATTACTATTTACTTTATCAATGTTGTAGAAGATGACAGTGCTTCCACGTTCACTACGGAGCCTCTGAACGTCCAAATGGGTCATATCTGATGACCATGAAAAGATGACAAACTGCATTTTACCTGCATTATTTCAACGTGTTGATAAGATTAGTGGTTAATTTTAGATCAGAAGATGATTTTGGTTGCCAGTAGTTGTTTGGGTCTTTGTGGGTTAAACCAGGGGTGTCAAAGTTATTTTAGTTCAGGGGACACATTCACCCCAATGTGATCTGAAGTGGGCCAGACCAGTAAAGCAATAACAGTGAAAAAAGTAAAATTACATTATGAAAATGTTTACATCTACAAAGTATGCTTTAAAAAATGAGAATAGCAAGAACAACCATGAACAACCTGCTATTTCTTGAGTCAAATAACTGTAATTTGAAACATGTGTACTACAACTTACAGATCACAGTTGATCTATAAAGGCACAAAACATTTAGTAATAGGCAGAATATTGTTAAAAGTGCACTTATTTTTCTTAAGACATTTTATGTTCTTATTTGTCCTGGTTATTCACATTATTCACTAAAACAAAGAGGAAAATATGGAGTTGTGATTATTTCTAGGTAACTTTTCTTCACATTTAACCTTTCCTTGGTTCCTTGGTCTCACCACTCATTTAACATTATCCTCTGCATTTTGCATCTTTTAGTGGAAATCAGGTATTTTCCAATATTTAAGTGACTGATCATGTAGACGTTCATGAAAGCTCAGAGCTAATTCAAAGGTTATTGTATCAAAAAAGAGAAAACTTAAAGAAACTTACTGAAATACTGAACTGAAATACATAACTAACTGAATGTAAATGCAATTATATACAACCACTGCCATTTGTCAAACTATGTGGGTTTTTATCAATGAATTATTGATGAATAAATGTTGCAAAAGATGACAGTGTTTCCACAGTCACTATGACACCTGTGAATGTTCAAATGGATCATATCTGATTCTGCTTAAAAGCTGAGAAACTGCATTTTATTTCAATACGTTAATAGGATTGGTGATGGAAAAGTTATTACACATTTTAGTTCAGTAGATGCTTTTGGTTGAGGGATAAATGATATGAATAAAGTAAATATATGGGTAAAATGCAATTAAATATTACCAATAAAGAGCCTTTCTGCACCTTCTGTCATCTCGTCACCTCTTAATTTTATAGGACCGTGAATTAACTGCAAAGAGAGATAATCACCTGCATTTTTCTTCTCTTCAACAGGACATTTATGCATGTAACTAAGGTAATCACAAGGACTAAATGTGCACTGAGATAAAGCCAAATGCAAACAGATACAGTAAACACAATTACTTCTCTTTACGTTTTTATATTTTCCGAAAGCGTCACTTCAGTTGAAACCACAGAAGAAGTGGTGTGGTGGTTTTGTCAAATGCTATTCTGCATAGATAGAAAAAAACAGAACCAAGTAGGTTTTATTTGAACATTTGGAGCAACACATTAACATACATTTTAATTGTTACACGTGTAATTTTCTGCATTCTAGTGAATTTTTATGCACCACATTGTGCATTTTCTCAGTTTATAGTGGAATTTTTAAGCACTATGAGACAGTTCATAACATAATGAAATATAATGCAATAAGGCTTTAAGACATTCTCTACTGCTTTGGTATAAAGTTACATTTATGGGTAACATTACATTTAATTGGGAGTTTTCCAATTAAAGTCCTCTGCTGTGTTTTTACAGAAAAAGGCATGTGTCTTATATGTTCTGAAATCTGACATTATATATTTCAGTTGCATTTAATTTTTTCATACATGGACTTTTCTTGTTCCTTCTTTTTCTAAGAACACTTTAAGAGATTTATTAGCTCCTTTTCATTGGCAAACATTAATATTCTAGTTGGGAAGTTTGAGAGTTTATGCAATAAGTCTTGAAATGCCCATGTGCACCTTTAGCTTTACCCACTGTCAAATCTAATTTCTAGAGTTATGGTTAATTAACATGATTCATAATCCATGTAGAAATACACTTTAATTGCATGGAAAAACCAAGTCAAGTTGAAGTACTTTCCAGAAAGTTCCAGAAAAACTAGTAGTAAAGCATCTTCCTGCTGCTTCCCTCTAGTGGACAAATATCACCACATCTCACTGTTGCCTTAAACTGAAATGTGCAAAGTGTTGCCATATGTGAGATATTTAGTCTTCAAGGAATGAAAACAAACAATATATGAGGATAAAATGGTTTTTGCATTTTTGTTTTAATGTTATGCAACATTTCAAAATAGCTGTACTTGTGCATAAGTTAAAAATGTTTTTTTTTAATGAAATCACCTTATGAATCAAAACTATAAAATCATACTCTGACAATGCAAACACCAGAGTCAAATTGAACTGCGCAATTGTCTCTGAATACTGTTAATTTTGAGGTTGTCACCTTAAAGTTGCAATTAAATTATTGCTGTGATTTTTAACATTATCCTTAAAAATGTACTGTTTACTGACTTCCCTTGCTATTGTTTTATCACTTACATTTATGTTTATTGTTCTCATTCCTTGCAAACACAGCTTCTATATATAAATTTATGATGAGATAAAGTAAAAGATGAATGAAAAGTTAAAAATGTGTGTTTTAGCTGAAAGGTGACCAAGCTGAGTTCATCAGATTGGTGAAGGGGTCACTTGTTGTCACGTTGCTTTAAGAGTGGTATTAACTTAAACAGTGCATGTTTTCCATGATGTTACTTTATAAAATGGGGAGAAATTCATAAGAGTCATCAGGGGTAAAGAGTAACATTTTTATGTAAACTGGGACATGTGGATTGTAATTAAAACACAAACTCAGTGACTTATTCTCCACTTTTTAACTCATCAAACAGATCTGAGGACACACTGGTTTGATACAATGCCACCTCAACCATTCCATCTCAAACGAGCCTCTGAGTTATTAGAGACTCACCAAAATACCCCACTCTGTTCCTTTTTTTAGATTCTAATTTGGTTCTGCCGTGATTTATGGCTCACATCGAAGGGGAGGTCTGGGGGGGACTGTGCGTCACTGTCGCTCTTAACATAGATGACAAATTTTTGGAGAGGGGCATTTGGAGTAAGTAAAGCAGAACTAAGCCACGGTGCAGACAGGTTTTATGAAAGAAAGGAGACTCCTAAACATTAAGACAGGACAGAGTTTCCACTTTTCAGGTATTGACTTTCAGCTGAATTCTTGTGCCTCCCTCTGTGTCTGCAGGAAGGCGGCCAGAGATGTCACTCAGTGCATGAACACACATGGTGGAGACCCATTTGGCACTTAAGCCTTTAAGAGGGAAGTGGCCCTGCCAAGAACAACAAGTCATTATAATGACACTGAGAACAAATATACCACCCCGAACATGCAGAGAAAGAATGCAGAGCATGTTAATTTGTTCAACAAAAGCCTATTTATTTAAAATGAATGTCTGGAAATATGTCTGTGTCTTGGAAAATCAGGTCTTGCTCAGTATTTTGCACTGACAAACAAATGTTCAAAGTTTCTAACAGCCCAATTTGGAAGTTCTGAGTCACATCCTAGTATGCATACATTATCAAGATCTTTTTTCTTTCGATTACACACATGCACAAAGTTTTTACTTTAAATTATAATGTTGCACGCACTTGCCAACAGCCGCCAAAATGATGAATGGAGAACAAGTGCAGTTTGTGGTTTTGCAGTTATGCTAAACTCAGAGTTTTTACTGTGTGGGTGTCAGAAGGTAAGGTAAAAACAACAAAATAGCTTTTTGCGCATGGAAACTTGTTTTTCATTTATTGCTGAAGAATGTATGGGTAGAGTTTTTCTGCTAAAACACAAACCTTTCCTTCATTAGTTAAATGCAATGAAAAACACATTTTATCTTCTTTAAAGTATATATTTCGTATGTGGATGATCAAAATCAATAAGGCTTTTGTCATAATATTATCCAATACCATATCTTTGGGAAATACCCAGAAAACCAGACACCCCCAGACGCCGTCCTGACTCATCATCCACAACAGTAGTAGACGAGCTTATTTTTACTTCCAGTCCATTAAATTTCCTTCCTTCTTTTTTTTTTCCTTCTTTCAAAAATAAACACAGATGGTTGTAGATCACGTCAATTTATGTCTAAGAACATATAACAATGAGCATTTTCAGTGAGGTTATTTAAAACTGTACTTCCAGTGTTCTGCATTTGTGGCTGCAGATTTGGAAATGTTGTGTTACTACACAGTGACAGTTCCCATTTTCTGACAATTTGGATCAACATGGAAATACTGCTTTTGTCATATTTTATTCATTTAATGTCTGGATCGTGCTGAAATCAGCTTTAATGCAAGCTAAAGTAATGACACATTGACTCTCAATGGCAACAGAAGAAAACGAAGAATCCCCCCAAAAATCTGCACAGATTTGTTACACAAATAAATGAGCAGAAAATTATTTGAGTAACTTTAATTAATGTATATGTATTTATGAGTATGTCTAGATATTTATTCATAATTAGTATCTGTGAATACTAATCCAGGTATGGACTTCATTGGTAAAATACAACATTTTCATATTTGTGTAATAAGATTCTGCCTTAAATATAACATGTTTTGTCACTGACATTTGCATCGTTGTGAATCAGGCAAGTGGAAAGATCTAATAACCACAAAGACCCAGTGCTACTCTCATGCCAGTTTCCCAATGAATTTCTCTCTGTATCAAACCTTTCTTAAGCGATTTATCACCATTTATTACAATATTATCCTCTGTGTTTTGCACTTTTTAAATGAAAATCTGTTTTTTTCCAATATTTAATTTACTGATCATGTAAATGTCCATAAAAGCTCAGATTAAAATTGATTGTCATAATATCAGAAACAGAGACAAATGAAGAAATAGTGACTTTTTCAACAAACTATATTATTAACTGAACATAAACCCAGTGTCTCCATCCACTGTCATTGATCCAGCTCCATGGGTTTTACTGGTGAATCAATGCTGTCGAAGATGATGGTGTTTCCACATTCACTGCGGAGCCTCTGAACATCCAGATGGGTCATATCTGATGACCATGAAAAGATGATAAACTGTATTTTACACCAATTATTTACATGTATTGATAG
>JAPQRP010000018.1:17213990-17232688 GCA_037367295.1 Apogon hyalosoma
AGATAGATAGATAGATAGATAGATAGATAGATAGATAGATAGATAGATAGATAGATAGATAGATAGATAGATATTACGTAACATTCTTTCATTTCATATTTCTTTTTATATATGTGTGAATGTGACATGACAGCTCACAACCTAACACGTAAAAACAGACGGGGCATGTGCTCTTCAGTGGATTGACTGCTGATGCTGCACTAGCATCACCACTGAAATCAAATCAATCACTTAGTGTTGACGTTGAATTGAAACCCTCCCCCTCCTCATCCTCATTTCCTCATAACAACAAGCTGTCAGTCATCATGCCAGAGCTTCTCTTTCCCTCTACTGAGCCTGTTTCCATTTGAGTAGAAGCTCAAAGTTTTATTAACGCTGGGAGACATGTTAATGTTCATCCACATCTGTCACTCTTAGTTCAGTCTATTAAAGCACGGTGATACTTCTTCTGTTTGCAGTTTTATACATGTCATTAGAAAGAAGTCACTCCAAGATGAATATATTACATACACATTTTTTGTTGGAACATTACAGTGTTGATTTCATATGCAAACAGTGTTACTTGTGTCAGGTGACCCACTCTTCCCAAACCCATATGACATTGATTTATCCATGTAAATATAACACTTCCCTGGGAATATCACAGCAAGCAGGAAACATAGTGGTCATGAGGTGTGTGAGGATGAGATAACACAGGTGGAAAAAGTGAGTGCACAACAAATAATAGAAAGATAGTGATCTGTAGCCAAGCAATGTGAGACATATTACAAGGTGCTGAGGTTGCTGAGAGAAACTGTGTCCTGAAACATTACTGAGGTAAGCAAGAAGGCCACCATTATGCCTTATTAAAAATGGATAGATGAGATAAAGGCTATTGTTTTACAAAGCTGGGCTAATTTGTGGTGCTTGATTGAAAGACAACACGAATGTACATCAGAGGTGTCAAACATACGGCCTGTGGACCAAAAGTGGACCACCAAAGGCCCCAATCTGGCCTGTGGAATTTGTGAAATGTAATTACAATGAAGATATTCAAGGGTATGAAAATAATTTTAGTTCAGGGGCCACATACAGCCCAATTCGTTCTCTAGTGGGCTGGATCAGTAAAAAAAAAAAAAAAAAAAAAAACTATCATAATAATCTAGAAATAATGACAACTCCAAATCTGTATCTTTATATTTGGATAAAAAAAAAAAAGTATAATTACATGAAAATGTGTACATTTACAAACTACCCGGTCCCAAAAAATGTGAAAAACCTGAACAAATTTAAACATAGAATGTCTAAAGAGGAGTAGGTGCAATTTTAACAATATTATGCCTGTTACTAAATGTTTTGTGCCTTTGAGGATTCACTGTGATCTGTGAGTTGTAAATGCACATGTGTAAATGATGAGCTGAAGCATAATATGGTTAAGATTGTATTAAATTTCAGGTTGTCACGATTGTTCACCCTATTCACATTTTTTAGGGATACTTTGTAGATATAAACATTTCCATAATGTAGTTTTACATTTTCACTATTATTATTTTACTGGTCCGGCCCACTTGAGATCATATTGGGCTGTATGTGGCCCCTGAAATAAAATGAGTTTGACACCCCTGCTACATAGATAAACTTATGTATAATATTTACATTAATGATTAGCAAACATGAAGTTATGGATTCAATGACGCTTTTTTAAAATAATGATGATACTAATTAAACAGGATAGTATTCATTGCATGAATAAACCTATTTAAAGCTATGAGCCTAAAAGAAGCCACATGTGCTTAAATATATCCAAAACCAATGTTGCTTGGGTATGGCTGAAATTATAGCTAAAATTGACCTACTTGGGAGAGAATGCAAAAACTTAAAAAAGTTGTGGTTAGTACAACCAGTGAGAACAGTTATTTAAGGCTTAGGTTTAATATTCTTCAACTGAGAAGTTATACAAGTGGTCTCACCTCTACAGGTAAGGAAAACAGCCATGTTCCTCCGCAGGAATATTTTGCAAACTATTTTTTAGCTTATTACTGGTTAAATTGATTTCATCATTAACTGTAATATCCAATTTAATGAAGTTAGATATTATTTCTTAACACAACATTACTTTTATAATGTTACACCTGCTTGGAAAAAAATAAATACTAGTATAGATAAATACATAAAGCTGTTCTGTGTCATTATAAGTACAGAAGTTATATTTATTTATCCCAGAAACTTTATCAAATAATCCTACATATTAATGTAACTACAGAGCATTTATTTAATTTCTGAAAGCAACAAAAGGCAGTGAGCTAACTCCCAATACTGAAACCCAAACTCTTACTAGAATAATGTTGGAGTTGATGGGTGGTTGTGAATAATTCTCACTCTGTGACATTTTACAACTCTGAAGCAGGACATGGAGTTGGGTGGAACAAGTGGAGTGGACACTAGGTTACAGCATGTGGGTCAGAAGACACGAGTGCTGACAGGACCATCCATCACCACTCTAAAATAGACACACCCTGCACACAGTGAATGAAACCAGTCTGGGAAGCTCTTATGTTTGTGGTTTCCTTTGCCACTGCTGCAGCTCCTCCTATTGGTGACAGAAAACACTGCATCTTCAGGAGTGGAGACGCAACGAGAAAGATGAGATGCAAAATGTTCTGCACAGACAAGTTTGTTAAAGTGCACTGACTGAATGTGGTTCCATTCAATGCATCCACTGCTGCCTTAAAGCAATCCTTGGTCATCAACACCGACACTTTACGGTCTGTGGTCGTTAAAGCTATTGTCTGCTGTTCCGGGAAATGCTTTAGCACTATTAAAAGCCCACTCGAGCAGTCTCCACCATGCACGTGATACCCACTCTGTAATTGATGAAAAAGTTTCTCGTCTTTAAGCGCCTGGCGTTTTTCCGGAATCCTCCATCCCCGAAATATGACACCCGTCACCATGGAAACAAAACAACTGCAGTTACCAAACATGGGCAAGGGAAGTGAAACGGGAAGGCAACGGCGTCTTGACGTCACGCACAGCACGCTCTGCGCCGTGCTGCTGTGGAATTGGATTCCCTTGACCGTGACAATAGTGGAGCAACGAACGAACTATGAATAAATAATTAACCTGCTGTTTCTGCAGCTCCTACTCTTTTTTTAACACGAATCAGTGCGTGGTCGTGATATTTATGTAATACCAGGCTCAAAAATAGGCAGAGTGGCATCTGACTGGTCTGATGTAGAGGTAAAGCTTTAATCAAGAACTTATTGTTTCATATTATTCATTCTACACTTCTTATTCCTTCCTTAATGTCATTCCATTCTCTCTTCCCTCTTATTTAGAAGTTCAACTGTCATTTTGATCATTTATGGTGTTCCTTTGCAGAAACAGTTTCACCCAGAATCATATGTTGAATAATCTTTTCCATTTCTGGACTTTTTTTTTTCCCAGCTCAAAATCTAAATCCTGACCTTGAAAAAAGAGCTTAGAAAAAACTCCCTCAACGTCTCTAGTAGCTTTTGATCATATCACAGTCATAATGAGAATATGAGGGGATGAGCTGAAACACTGTAGGACATGATGTCCTCCTTGTATAGTTTAGAAATAAGCTTATTTAAAGCTGTGTATAACTCTGTCTACTGTTGAAGACAGTATGAAAACTATGAATGTGAGAAGAATATTATTTCAAATGACCAACACTGAAAAATAGCCATGGTTGTTTCTTTTTATTTTCAGCATAATACTTGTTCTGCATCAGATTATTTTTAGTAAGTACAAAAATAAACTATATGTCATAAAATACATTTTGATAAAATACATGAGATGATTTTTTTTTCATTGACACCTTACAGCAAGATGTTACATCGATACGCTACACATTAGTAACCCTGTTAGTTTTACTTGTACAGCACAACTTTGTCAACAGTATAACATATACATAGGTTATTGAGCATAATCTGGTTTCACTTCACATTTAGGGGTTTAAAAAACACAACCTCTTCTTACAGACAATTTTTTGCATGCATTTTTTTTTTCTCAATCTCAGAGAATTGCACTAACAATATGGAAGAATTCAACCCTGTTACAGTCACAGAAACATGTCATCTACATAACCTTTGATGTTAAGGTTAACACAACATCACAACTTAAACTACAAAAGATTATTTGAGTGAGAGCGTAGCTTGCTGGCTGGTCAGAATACAATTACAGTATTGTTGCATAACTTCTTTGCATTCACAAGGCCAGAAGTGTTGGAGAGTTCAAACTATCTTTCATGAACTCAGATGCACCAAGGGTTCCTTTGAGGCTCTCGCAGCCCTCAACCAAGGAATCAATTTCAGAGTAATTAAAGGAAAACACTGTGCGGTAATTGCTACAAGTGGGACTGGAAGACATGATGGGTGTGCTCAGAGATTCAAGGTCATTTGCCACAGACTTATACAGGGTTTCCCAGTCTGAGAGGCAGAAGGGGCTGCTCAGGTCTATGTCAGGGACTGAAGCAGCTGTGTCGGTTGTCACTGCCATTTCCAGACTCGGCACCAAGTCGTCCAGGTCATCTCCCTTTAAGTCCTCGAGAGCTTCTTCCTCTATACTTGAACACAGGAGGATGTTGGAGTTTCCCAAAATGGCTGCTGCAGGATTACAGGGGACATTGTCCATGTCTTGGCCAATTGGGGCATCTCCAATTGGTGCGCTAACTTCTGTGTTTTTTCCAGTTTCTAACATGGACAGCAGCTGTGGGGAGGTCGGAGGGTCTTGTAACATTGTGGTGCCATCATCTTCATTTTCCTCCTCGCTGTTGTCACTCTCAGAGGGAAGTTTGCAGGATGGTTTGTGAGAGGCTAAGACCTGCTCCAGCCTCTCCTTCTCTTTTAGCAGATCAGCTATTTCTGTCTGGAGGGCTGATTTCTCTTCTTCAAGCTGGTCTGTCTCCTGAAGTGAAAAAAAAATATAGTCAGAATAAAACTCCACAGATTCATGGATGCTCCTATCATATGGATGGTGTTGCAGTCACCCCTGATGTACTGTGATTGTTAAACACATGACACCCCATGCAGTGTAAAGCATATTGTATAAATATCATGTCTGTACAGTTTATTCAAAAGGATACTTACAGCTTGCAGAGTGTCTATCAGCTCCCTCCGTCTGTTGCGACATTTTGCTGCAGCAATTTTGTTCCTCTCCCTCCTGATCCTCCTCCTTTCCTCCTCCTCTTTGGAAGGCTAAAATCAATCAGAAAAAAAGCCCATTTAAATCCGCATCCTGCTAAGTCTTGCTATATCAGCAGTTGGCTCTTCAGCACTATTTCTCTTGCCAAAAAATAGGGGGGGAAATCGTTGCAGTGTATGCTGGGAATAATCATATGGTCGGGGGCAGACTGTCTTTCAGTTCAGGCGTTAAAATGCTGCACCACTGGCACGGTCTAGCCAGTCACGAGAACGCGCAATTTATGCAATTTCCCATCCCATTCATAAACAGCGCTGTGCTCGTTACTCCACAAGCAATTACTCAGTGCACCAATTAGACCCAGTCACCTTATGTGATGTAATGTAATTTACAATACAATTAAATGGAGAAAGCATTAAACACAGCCTCTTCTACTACAAAACATGCCAGTGAGGCTTCTTATATTAACCTTAATCAATGGAAGGGAAGACGAGACAGTCTGACTCCTCCATATATTACTTGGTTATTTATTTGATCATCCATAGCAGGAGTTATTGGCTCATTGGCTGCCTATGTTACTGCTGAAGCTGACTTTTCATTAGCCCTCCCCGTCCTGTTTCCTTACCTGCTCTTTCTGCCCTTTCCTATTAGAGGGCTTCGCCTTGTTTGCACCTGCCGGGGAAGACGACTGGGTGGCGCCGTGAGATTTGGCTTTTGCGCGGCTTGACGACTGGGAGACAGATGTGATTATCGTGGGCTTCACCATCCACCTCAGATCCGGCGAGGTCTCAGTGGGAACAGATGACTCTGCTACACTGGTCCCAGTCTCCTGAAAATCCAAAATCGCACAGAAAAACGCATACACATGCAGTCAGACACAATTGTGATGAACGTGCAGCCATGACTGACCTTTGTGTTTAAATGGTAGTCTACATTAATCATTTGATCGAGATGGCAAAAATCAATAGGCTGCTGTCTGTATCACTCATTTTCATCATCACCGTCATCAATATCACGTTAAAATTAAAGGTCACGACATGTCTGTGAGAGGACAAAAAAAATATATTCTTATGAAATAATCCATGACGCTTTTTAACAGATATCGAAGCTTATGTAGAATGTGGAGATTTTTAATTTTCATCAGAATCTTCTTTAGCCTGGGACAGTCATCCTATTAAGGAAAATACTGTCTCTGAAATGTGCGTCGCTATGTATGCAGAATTTGAGGAATGCAGCCCATACATCCCTATGCATTTATTGGGTCTATGCAGCATCATTTTGCAAAGATTATTTTTTATTTTCAGATCCGCTTATACCTTGGCGCTGTCCACTGATGATGAAAGCGAGTCAGGAGGATGCTGGTTGCACCCAGGGGTGTCCCCGCCAGGCGATGCTGTGCTACAGCTGGACGATGAGTCGAACTCAGTGCTGGAGTCTGGATGCATGTTGTCAGCTCTAAAAAAAAAAAATCACAGCATAAAAGACAGTCTATCTGTTCTGCGTAAAAAAAAAAATCTGATGCCTGGATGCCTATTTATATTCCATTTGCCAGGTTCATATATATGGTAACTGTGCAGATAGTGAAGAGGCCCGCCTTTTATAGTGAGCAGGAATTTTATGAATGAAATCTGTGTGGTGAGACGGAACCATTTCACAAAGGGAGAGGTGAGAGGGGGGAGAATGCATTCACATTTTTTTCAACTTATTATCCAGATTTTCGAACACACAAACAACAGCATTATGACACATTTTTATTTTAATTTATGCTATAAAGTACAATAAGATAAATCATCAAATATATAGCCTATTATGAAACCCCCTCCCCCACCCATTTCCAGAGGTGCCCATCGCCAAGATGTAGCCTAACTACGTCACTTCATGTATGCAGCATCTGCATCATATAGGATACATGATGTTCCCTTTATGTCCATGTTTTCATGATACAGTTATTTTCACTGTTAGCTATTGGGGAGGAACAGATTATCTAAGATTATAGCAGATGCTGATTTAAATCCTAATACATTCTCTGGTGTCTTTTTTGTCGACAGCCTATATCGTGAATCTTTGCAATTATGCATGCACGGGGGTTTCCAGTTCGCACTTATTATTTATGAGCTGCAAAATAAAGTGTCAAGAATACATTTCCACCTGTCTCTGCATATAATAGGGCTCCAGCAACAGACTTGTCGCTGTAGTGAAGCGACCAATCGCCTAGTGGACCGGTCGAACCATATATGGAGTTTCCGGTGGACAGGAACGCGCTGTGGCGCACAGTGAGCGCGCAGATGGACGTATTGGTTGTGTGTGGCCCACTCACTCACAGTCACAGAACAAAGTGAAACAGGCGCTAAAGGCTTGCCCGTCATGCAGTGAACCTGATAATGGCGTCACAATAGCTGAATAGAGTTATTTTAGGTCCTGCAGAGGAGGGTAAACCCCTTTTTGTGTCAAGTCTACCTGCATCAAATTCTGATGCAGACGCTGTAAATATTTTAGGCAGCACTAAAGTGATGTAACATTGTTTTATAAAGAAAATATATATATTGCCATTCACCATCCCCAAATTGATGGCTAATTTCTCAAAGTATTCACTGGACAGATAACACTACTTTTTAAAGGTGATCTCCAATAACTTATGTTTCATGCCATGCTATTTATTATACATGTAGGATATTCTGCATTCCGCTGTACACGGAATTAGCTCCTATAAGAACACGGCTTGCATAGATGCTATTTTTAGTCAGATGACCTCACAAATCCACCAAAGTGAAAGGGATGAATGCTGAACTGAATGGGCCCCCCGCTCAGAGGGGCTGCGCTCCCGGCTGTTTCCCGGCAGTCACAGCCCCTCTGGGCTTATTTACCGGCACATCATTAGGTGGTCGCTTGAACTTATTCAGTCGCAGCGGCTCAAGACCAGAGGGGTTCAGAGGTCATAGAGAACTGCAGACAGCTGCCATTATCCCTCAAAGACCCCTTTTCTTCAAAGTAACTTGAGCGTAAATGCGCGCAGACCGGCGAGTTTATTTTTAGATTCAGTGACAGGAGTTCCAAGTTCGTGCAAATTGGGGAAATTCAGTTCATTGAGAAAGATTGACGTTCTGAAAGTCAATGACTGCAACTTTTTTTGAAGCCTGTTTGCAGGTTGGCTCAAGAGTCAGGCCGACTCCAAAGAGCTTAACAAAATGTTCAAAACAAACAGAGACGGTCAATATGACTGATTTGCATGCTGCTTCTCTTGCCAACAGATCAAACAAAATACACGGGTTGTCCTAAGGTAAACGTGCTGGTTGGTGTCCTGTTTCGCTCCACAGACACCACAGACAGAGACTGTCAAACGGTACAGAGCATTTACTCTGACGTCGTTTCCCGAAACCACAGGGCTCGGCCCCTTCACTGGGCTGATGACGCTGAAACTCTTTCTTAAGCCTCGGGTTTTTTTCTCATTGTTGAGTGATACGTCTTCAAATCACGAACAATCTTTGGTGCTATGCAAAAACGAGGACGTCACTGACGCGAAGGGGTGGAGTGTTACTATGACAACTAGGAATGTTCAACAAAACAGAAGCGCGGGAAACAAAACATAAGTCTTAACCTACATAGATGCACTTTCACACAAAAACAAAGAGACAAAATAATAAACCTAACATTATATGTTCTTTATCAGATTTATATTCCTGTAAAATATTTAATCTAAGTCTGCCTTTATTATGATCAGCATTGCCTGCACAACTACAAATTAACTTATTCAGTTAAGGATACAACCTGTAGAAAACACATGAATACATAAATGACTGACAACGACTATTGTTTTCTATATTTCTCTATATCTGATAGAAGTTAGTCACTAAATCAGTAAAGCTACTGTATGAATTTGCTGAAACTAATCAGTTGAAAGTGTCCACCTATTAGATATCAGGTAATGTGTCTGATAACACTGATGAAAAGTTTCATAAGGATGATGATGAAAACACAAAAGTAATTTAGTTAAATATTGCCAGAGCCATATAAATGGGAGGTGTGCTTATCATCAGACCTACAAATGAAGGATTCAAGGATTCATGTAGCTTGTTAAGTAGATCACTAAGGATTCCCTCCACCACAATCTTAGGGGAAGCCCTTTATAAACATATTGTACACTCCTGGGAAGAGCAGACTGCTGTCGTGGAAAAATACACGCAACAAACCAGTTGTCAGCTTACTCTGTATCTAGACACACCCCTTCAAAAGGTACAAGTATTGCCTCAGGGCATACGTGTGTCTGCTTCTGCTGTGGCATGAAAATATGGAGTTTATGGTGCAAGTTTATATTAGACTATTAAGAAACAGAAAGATGAGGCAATGTAGGCTATTCTTTTACTGGGTGTCAGTGAAAAATGTTCTTCCTAACTTTTAGTTTTAAGACATTTCAGGTAAAGAAGCCTGAATAATAAAGTAGCTACTATAAGTTACAGAATAGGAAGATGAACTGACACACACACACACAAAACCACATAGAACTTTTATTTATGAAATAAACATGTTCTAACATTATATTTAGCAATTACACAAACATTTTTAATTCCCCTGAAGATCAATAGACTTTATTTAGATATATGTTCACCGAAGCGCAATAAAATTCATTATTTCTAAGAATGTACTTTGAATACTGTATAAATAAGCTACATATATCACAGAAAAACTTAAAAACTCACACTCACTTTGCTTCAGGTTTGTTTGCTTGGTACAAATAGTTCTGAACACATATATATACATGTTTGCGTTAATATTTGATGTCCTGTGTTGTGTAAGATGCAGCCTACTCCTGCTGACCATTATCCTAGTTTTTTAGTTTTCACAACAGCCTCTGTGTTTGTTGTCTTACGTCATGTCACTGTCCGCCAATCTCGGACGGTATATTTCCCATCAAGACCCTCCCCTTCACAGGATGCACCATATTTGGAAAATTACGTAGCGGGGATCCCGTTTCTGGAATATTCCATTTCTCGAGGGTGATTTTAAAAGAATATTTAGAAATGAAGATTTTAACCTTCTAACAAACTGCGTCGGTATTGTATGGTTGTTTTTGAGTGTATTTTACGCAGTGTGCGGTTGATGGTTGTGTTTTTAGTGCGTTGTCATGTCCGTGTTTTGGTGTTTTGCTCCTCCTGGTGTCGGGTGACTGCGCTCCCCTTCTCGTACGTCATTCGTCTGGTCCGCTCTCAGGCTATAAAAAGGCTCCCAGCACACAGAGTTGGCAGTCAAACTTTCAGTAGCTGAACAAGGACCGGAGCAAAAACAACGGGAGCGACCTTTAAGAGTTTCTCACAAACCTACTAAAGGGATTTCCTCATCAGAAGTTTACATTCCCCCCTAGTAGAGTTTGTCTGGATCTTCCTACTTTTTTTTGAGGACGATGATGTTCACCGCTTTCAACACGGAGTGCGATTCTTCCTCCCGCTGCAGCACAGCTTCTCCTTCTGCTGACAATCTGGGATATCATCCCTCACCGGCGGGATCTTATTCCAGTATGGGATCTCCCCAGTCTCAGGTATGTGCAGACAGCCTCTATTAAATTGTTACACGCTTGTATTTTACTCTTTGTGTTGCTGCTTTAGTATGAAAATAATTTGGATCGATAAAACTCTCAGAATTCACCAAATGACACACTTACAAAACTTTCTATTTCGAATGCAGGCTAATTAATAGAAATCAGTTATCAGCTTGAAAAAGTCAACAGACCTGCAGTCACATAGTGCAAAGCAATCGTCATTCATCCACCTGGAAACTCCATAGAGAGACTGTAACGTCATAGTTGACATCATATGGATATTTTTAAACCAGTCGGCTTTTTATAGACCCCCTTTCATTCATAGGCACCCAACACTGCTTCACCCCTCTCCTCAAATGTAACTGATAATCCTTTTGCTTCATTTCCTCCAGGATTTCACTGACCTGACAGGATCAAGTGCCTCCTTCATTCCCACCGTCACAGCCATCTCAACAAGCCCTGATCTGCAGTGGATGGTTCAGCCTCTGATCTCCTCAGTCGCCCCCTCGCACCGAGCTCACCCTTACAGCTCCAGCCCCAGCCCAGCCTACACTAGACCATCCATGAGGTCTGCAGCATCCAAGGTTCACAGTTCTACCAAAAGAGGCAGAGTTGAACAGGTACTTATTGTATGATCTTATACTGATACTACAAATGTTTTCTCATAGACAGTAAATTCTTCAGATTGTCCCAGAGCTGGAGGTTTAACTTTTCTCTTGTTTTCTGCAGATTTCACCTGAAGAGGAGGAGAAGAGAAGAATTCGCAGGGAGAGAAACAAGCAGGCAGCTGCAAAATGCCGCAACAGGAGGCGAGAGCTTACTGACACACTCCAAGCTGTAAGTATCCCACAGATTTATTACTGTACATTACAATGCATTTATCACATCAGCTAATAGTGGTGTTATCCTGCAGCCAACTTAATGCCATTTTCTCTATTTTTTCTCGATTACAGGAAACTGATCAGCTGGAAGATGAGAAGTCCAGTTTGCAGAATGATATTGCCAACCTTTTGAAGGAGAAGGAGAGGCTGGAGTTTATTCTGGCTGCCCACCAACCCATCTGCAAAATTCCCACAGAGCTGGACATAGACTTCCCTGTGAGCACCATTTCTCCAACCCACTCTTGCCTGTCCACAGAGGTGTCCCCTCAGCCACAGAGCACCATCACAGAGGCATGCGCCATCACCTGCAGCCAGCCAACCTTCACCTCTGCCTCCAACTCTATCTTCTCCAGCTGCAGCAGCAGCAGCGCCGTCCACTCCACCGCCACCATCTCCAACAGCACAGTCAAGATGACAGACCTGGACGTCTCCGTCTTGGAGGAGTCTCTGGATCTGCTGGCAAAGACAGAGATGGAGACAGCACGGTCAGTGCCAGAGGTTGACCTGTCCAGCTCCCTTTATACAACTCAGGACTGGGAGCCCCTTCACGCCTCAACCAATAACAGTGACTTTGAGCCACTGTGCACTCCCGTAGTGACCTGCACCCCAGCTGGCACCACCTACACATCTTCATTTGTATTTACCTTCCCAGAGGCAGAGACCTTCACCTGTGGCATTGCCCACAGGCGAGGAAGCAACAGCAACGACCAGTCCTCTGACTCTCTCAGCTCACCAACCCTGCTGGCCCTTTAAAGACACTTCCAAAAACTATAACACTTTCTATTAAGCACCCTTTCTTGATGAGAGAGATGTGCAGATCACAGGGCTATGGAATTGACTTGTATCAGTTAGCAAATTATTTTTATTTGCCATTATCTATACTTGCCTATTACACCAATGTAGCAAGTTATAGCATGTTTCAACTAATACCATCTAGTCGTTTTAGTTCTATATGATTTTATGGTGCTAGGTAACAAATGTTGTTGTAGTATTGATGTGTGTTCAGAGCAATATTATTATTATTATTATTATTATTATTATTGATCCAGTTTGTTTTCTGGTTGATGAAATGTGAGAATAATTGTGAACCGTTTACTTAAAAACTGATGTACTTCGTCTTAACCATGGTCTGAGTGGTCTATCTTATATGAAGTTTTCTGTGAAAACATTAGTGGTATTAATTTATGAAATTTCAATTTATTTTTTTACAAAGAGTAAAAAGATGGATGTCGTTTGCAAGATATGTAAATAAAACATAGTGATATTTCAATTCAGTCATTTGTGTGGGTTGAATCTGTGGCTCTGCTCTCGGTACATGCACACACTTTCATGTAATGTGTTCATATGGATGCACGTCGAGCTGTCAGATAAAAAAAGCATTCGTATTTAATTGAAATGATGTCTAAAATTAGGGATAGCAGTGTTTTTCCTGCTCCTCGACTGGCTCTATTTATTGTTCCGTCTGTTGCCAAGGTTAACTATACGTCAGGGCTCTAACGTCAGTGCGTTCTTTCCATTTTTTAATTTGCAAGCCCAGCGCGATGACGTTGCCCTTCCGTGCCCAAATATAGAGATTCACCAGAGCGCTTGCTGCTGCCGTCTTGCAGGAAGAGTCGCCTTATTGCAGAAAACAGACGAGCTGCCGGCGCCGTTCATACACCCTTTTCCACTAAAGCATTTTTGTCTCATAGTTTCCTCTTTAGATGCATTACAATTCGGCAGGATTTGCTGTCGGTGTCTTTATAAGAAAGCGGAAAAGAAGCGCGATCCCTTGACCTGCGAGTCGATGTGGAACAGTTGCTCAAATGTGCTGCATTGCAAAAAATACAGTTCACGTTGGGTTATGCAACAGGATCCGAAAGCAACACTTAACCACTATCTACGTCGGTTTAATTGATTCTGTTCTGTCAGAGGGTCTGAATTCACCACACTAACACTTCCCACAGTCAAACGCGTAAAAGCAAGCAAAATGCGAGCAGAAGTCCACAGTGATAAATCATTGGCAGGGGCAGTGTGCACATGGCATGCAAACAGGGCATGCAGACAGCTGGTCAAGAGGTGGACTGTGTCTGTCTGCGGAGTTTCATACAGCTGCTCTTTTCCAACAGACTTTAGAAATCCACTGTATGTCAAACCTAGAATGAAGCTTCTGTCACATCAACACGTCTTGATTGAACAGGTTGATATTTTTTGTTGGTATTAATATAGATTTTATTTTGAGCAACTCAACAACATTTTTTTTCTATGAAGCCCAAATATGAGGTATGTATGGCTTTTGTTGTGCTTTCTTTGTACTTATTTCACTGTTAAAGCAGTATAACTTGATGATTTTCCACACCTAGTTGAGCTACATGTTCATTACTTTTCATGTCAAGGGATTTCACATATCTGTATAGCAAGAAAACAATCTTGCTGTTGTGTTTAAAGCTGGGTATTATACAGATTTAAAGTCTGTTGATTTGTGATATTGGGTTACAACTGTTTTAAACTGTAATTCATTCACCACCATTACATGAAGCTGTCAGGTGATTTACCCTGTATTTTTAAGACTTTGGAGCCAAAAACTTCTGTCGTTGGTGCAATATAAGGTTTTTACCGATTTTGTAATTAGTTGTTGCCTACTCTTCCCATCTGTGCCATTTTCTTTAACTCATTTACTTATTCTGTTTAATCAGTTGCTTTAATCAATATTTCGCCATGCAAAGATTAACCAGAGGGCAGATTGCTTAATGGCTTTACTCAGGAAATGCGTTGTGAGAGTGCATGAGGGACACACTGAGCGGAAGACTACCCAATAACGTACTCTGACGTTTGTGCACGTCCATTGTGGACACACCCTTTTATGCAACTAAGAACACAGCAGTTGATATTCTGCTTCATGCACAGACAGGCCTGTTTTTCCAGTGTATAACCAGAAGAAAATCAAATTTTGCTTAAAAAGATGTGTAATTTTTTTGGTTCATTTTTATGTTGCACCACCAAATGTTTTGGTTTCTGCCTCTTGTTTTGTCAGCATTGTGCTGTTGCATAACAGCTGAATCCTAAGTAGCTCTCGGTTGTCCTTTATGTTTGAGCAGAGCCTCCTTGTTCCCCCAATAAAACCTCTATGTACGACCATGCAGCACCTAATAACTCTGTCTATTAATACCTCTTTGCTAGCCCCCGGGGAGATGGGGCAGGAGCTGAAATAGCAGGTGCCTATTGCTTCTTTTAACATCAGCATCAACAACAGTAAAATTAGACCACTATGACGCCAACCTGCGTCGGTGCTTCAACCCAGGGGAGGAACCAGGCAGCGTACGTCTGATAGAAAGAGAAAAGGAAGAAATAAGAGCAAGGCACAGAGAGGAGGAGGAGGAGAGGAGAAAATGATGAGTGTATGAGGTAGAGGAGCAGGGAGGGAGACAGAGAGACAGAGGACCTTGCCTGCGTGTAATTGTGAGCTAAGTGATGATGAAACAGATGAATTCGCCTCCATGCCATGACAACAAGAGCTCAGTTTAGCTCAATATCTGCCGAAATCCAACCCCTGATCTTTGTGTTCCTGAGAAAGGATATGAAAGCTTCAAGAAATCATGAATACTTCAATGTCCTCCCCCAGTTGAAAAGTTTGGGTGACAAAGTTTTTTTATTTAATGTAGGTGGAATGATACTAAAATACACATATTCAGCATTTCCTGCTATTCTAGGGCTTATGTGCTGTATGGAAGCCACCACGGGCACCACCTACATGGTATTAATGTAAACTAAATATGCAGAACTGTTACATATGCTAAATATCAGAACTGATTCACTTTCGCAATGAAAAAAAAAAATCCTGTTGGAGAGCACCTACTTTAAAGCTGCAGTGATTAATTGATTAGGTGTTTGTAATTGTTAAATTAACTGACAACTGACAAATCAGTTAGAGTCTTTGTTAACCTATAAAGTCCCTGTGCTACTTTTGTGGCAATTCCAAAATGAATTTTTCTCTATATTCAACATTTCTTATTTGATTCAATTCACTTTTATTTGTAGAGCCATATATCACAACAAGGTTGCCTCACAGGGCTTTACAGAATTATGTGACTTATCACCATTTATTGTAATATTATCTTCTTTATTTCATGTTTTTCCCAGTAAAAGTCTGGTATTTTCCTATATTTAATTCACTGATCATGTAGATGTTCATAAAAGCTCTGATTAAAGTTGAGGGTTATTAGATTAGAAGCAGAGAAAACTGAAGAAAAAGTGAGTTTTTCAGCAAAGATATCTATAACTGAACATAAACCAAGTGTCTCCATCCTATGTCATTTGTCAAACTCCATGAATTTTCCTGGTGAATCAATGTTGTAGAAGATGACCGTGTTTCCAGGTTCACTACGGAGCCTCTGAATGTCAAAATGGGTCATATCTGATGACCATGAAGAGAGGAAAAAGTGCATTTTACAACAATTATTTACAAGTATTGATAGGATTAGTGGATCAACAGGTATTAAACAGTTTACATCAGAAGGTGGTTTTGGTCATCAGTGCATGTTTGGGTCTTTTTGGGTTAAGAAAATATCAAATCTGTATAACTCATTATCTTTGGGTTATGGACTGATTAAGACTTGAGGACTTCACCATCACCTAGGAAACATATTTACTTATGACAATGAAAATAGTCATTAGTTGTAGACCTAACCTAACTTAATCCCCACACTCCTGATTTGTGTGCCTCTAGACTTGTGGCAAATAGTCGAAGTCAGGTAATGCCTAACCCTTCTTCACTTAGGGAGAATCATGCATTTAGTCAGGCAGATCACGAAGATTCTTGAGACACAATTCTCATCTATTCCTGACATGTTCCATTCTGTGTTTAGTATTTACGGCCAATTAATCTGACGCATTGCAAATATTCCATGTAAGTTTCTACTGTTTGACACATGCATCTAGAACTCTGCCCATATCCTACGTTCTTTTTATCTTATCATTGCATTGTTTATATCTTCAATGAGATCACGCAACACAAAAAAAAGTTAGAGTGAGTTGAAGGGTGTGTAGGCACTTGCGTCAGCAGGCATGCTCATTTAAGGAAGTAATCTTCTTCAGAGGTTTCATAGTGACATAAAAATGCTGAAAGGGTGCCCAGAGGTGATAAAAGGTTACTCAGTTCATAGCTAGTTTGGCAATCAGACAGATGGATTATTCCGAGACTTTTACAGACTGCTTCATGTTCCTGAAAAATAGTCGATCTGCAGTGAATATGAGCTTACATGTGTTTGGGGACTGAACGTCAGTATGAAGTCTAGAAAGGTCTAACAGGAAAAAAAAAAGTAAGTGCATGTTATTAACAGCAGTGTACTGAGCTCTTAGTGCAGTTAAACATGTTGTAAAGTATATAGTCAGAGAAATGTGGATGTAAAGTTTATGAATTTTCAAGCCTAAAACCTCCATTGCACAGAGAAGTATATAACATGCTATTCTTAGAGGTTATTTGACGCACTAAGCCACAGCACTGGAGGGATTTCTCTCCAATAATTACTGTTCGGTTAGCGGCAGACTCCCCTCAGCAGTGTGTCCTCATCTCGTGGGATCAGTAACAAGGATGTTTCCCTGGAAACTGGACAGCTCTGTCGTATGTAATTGGGTAATCCCTGAGCTCCTGACAGAAAAATAATAGCTTCTGGGATTTTGAAAATACCCCATGCAGCCAACACTGAGAGAGATATGTGTGTTTTAAAATCTGGATTTAGTCACACATAGCATCAATTATTACATTATTATGTTCAATAATCTATGGTGGAAATTTGGAAAAATACACATAATTGTAATGTGACCAATAAATTATGTTTAAGCTGAAATATACCTTTCAAGATTTCAGTGTGATTTAAAAATGTATCAGTAATACTTCAGTCAAATAAAGAATACCGATTAACTCACAATACTCAAGTATGAGGAAACACAACAGCCAGCTTTGAGCTCAGTTATCTGTCTGGTGACCTCCAAATGATATTCATCAGTTGATTTTGTTAGAAAAACACCACTTCTGCCTGTTTTATTTCCCTTATGTGAAAGACAGTGTTGCCAGTAAAACACATTGATCATCACACTAATGAGGTTTTACTTGAACTCACATGCTCATTCGTTCAGAACAACTAATTATCATGATACAGCATGATACAGTTTTTACATGACACTATTTATCATCATCATCATGACATTTTTCTTTTATCTTTTGGGTGACTATTTCAGTCAAATGGTAGGTTTGCGTTCCCATCCCTTCAGCTATCAGCAAGTCAAAATCACTTTCATTAAATAAAAGAACCCCCCCTGATCTACAGCTACTGAAAAGGGCAGGTTTTGACAAAGACACACATCTTAGTGTTTTTGTTTCCAGGATTGTAGTCATTGTAATACCACAGCATGCTTCCTCATGAGCACATATTTAACCAAAAATGACTTCTCAAAGCAATTATATTTTTCAAAGGCACCAATCACTGATCCTGCTCAAACCACGGTACAAATTAACATCCACTTGAAGGCTATTTCCCTGTGCTAGATTCATAATAGCTGGTGCCAGACTTATCTGCAGAGCTGGAACAATGCTAACAAAATGGGTAAATGCATAATTCCTTATAAATAAATACAACTATAGGATTGACCCAGCTACTGTATATTTTGCAGTTAGCAGAAATTGTCTCATATATCTAAAGATTTCATTTTGAGGATTTTAGTATATCCTATTACTTATCATACTTTAAATTACTTACTATTTATTCTGAGGGAAATTTGACCAAAAAATTCCACTTACTGATTGAAAAAAAAAAAAAAAAAGTTTAGTGGGTATGCCATGTTGAAGAATATCCAGTTTGATTAATTTGCCCTTTTGGAATATGCATGACTTGAATGACATATGTAAGTTATAGCTATAATGCTGTGGCCTGCTTCTTTATTTTAGAATGGGACCAATTTTCTCAATATTCATTGACCATGTTGTTAGTGCCAGGCAGGGGCACTGTAATGGGAAGACAACAAGTGTAATTAAGAGCCCATGACAGGGGCCATAGAAAATAATAAAACAGTAGTCCGCTTTAATAAGTTAATAGTTAATAGCTGGCTGTTGTGTTTCCTCATACTTGAGTATTGTGAGTTAATCGGTATTCTTTATTGTGAGTTAATAGTTA
>JAPQRP010000018.1:17235621-17246390 GCA_037367295.1 Apogon hyalosoma
CATTGCTGTCTTTGCATAGCATGATTAGTTTAGATTAGATTTTCTGTGACTTGCTAGCTTTGCAACATTGCTTTCCTTCACTTGTAAAACGTAACAAAATGGAATCAGTTTTCAGTCGGTCAGCTGTTTTAAAGAAATTAGGAAAACCTATCACACAAAGAATAACAAAAAATGGAATCAGAATGAAAAAATACACAGAGGGCTTTCATCATTTCATTTATTTTATTTGAAAATTTGTAAAAACTCACATGCATCAAATTCGATATAGTATTTAGTAAATTCAGGCAAAAGTTCAATAACATGGCAAGAAAAGGAGAATATGTAGTCCTATGTCAATTTTTCCAGTGACACAAAAAGTCAACATTAGTCTAAAACATTTTCTTTCAAGTCCATGTGAGGTAAAAGGCTGTTTTGTTGACTTAAGGATTTTGTGAGCCAGGGAAAAGATTTATCTCTCTCATTTGAGTCTTTGTTGTCATTAATTAGGAACTGGGAGAGTGCCTGACCAGCTGGTCAATCTGGACATGAAGCACGGTGTGGAAGCCAAAAACTATGAAGAGGTGGGTGTCGAAGTCTGTGCCTGTCGCCTGATTTTGATGTGGAATCTGTAAATGACAAATCTGACTAGTTTGTAGACAAGGCGAGCAGATGTAGGATTTTGTTCTAATTATGATTCTAATAAATGCATACATTATTTTATACTAAAATCCAGAAAGCTTTATTTTATTCATCTAGTGTGTTGCTGAATGAGATGGAAGTGCTACTGGGCACCCAAAAGCCCTCAATATAATCTAAACTTTTGGTGTTTTGGTTGGTCTTTTTACTTTCCATATTAAATATCCACAATTAAAGCAACCAAAATATGAAGTGAAAAAGGAAAAAAAAGTTTCTTGAAAGAGTTGGCAAAGTTGCCGTATTAATAATTGGTAGATGCAAGAAAGTGCAATCAGAATGGATGTAATGAATAACTGTGGCTATGTGCATATGTTGATTGATAAGGAGACTACATTTTCTCAAAACTCAGTTAAAATATGCCTTAATTTTGAGCTGGAACCTATAGTGTGAGTTTAATGAAACAGCAGATGCAAGAAATACAAACTCTCCATCAAAATGTCATTGAGTTACTGCTTCAGTAGCATATTAACATGTATGCTACGATAGATAATTGTTGATTAAAAGTGGTGTTTGTCTGTATATGCTACCAAATGTTAATTGAAAAATGGTCAAACGTATAGGGGATGGTGGAGTGAGTGGAGGAGACTCTCTACTTTCCATATAAGGAGATGCTATTGTGCATCCTGACCTGCATTACTTGGCACTGCTTCTCAGAATTGATAAGTGTTGGGTGCTGTTGCTGCCTCGGGGAATACTTGTTAATAATAAATACAGACACGGTAAAGCCTTGTGAGCTGAGAATCACCCCGCTTCCCACACACGGCACACAAAATGACGATCTATTACAGTGAGTGTGTGTAGGTGGCTGAACAGGGAGAACTCAAGTAGGCAAGCCTGTCTGTTGGCAGGTGGGTGGAGCTGAAACTGCAGATGTATTCACCTACGTAGATGGGTGTTTCCTTGATCAAATTTACAAGTGGTTTGCTGTTCTTGGTAAGTACAAGTATACCACAGCTTCTAGGCAAACATCCCTGTGTGTCAGTGTCTGACGCTGTGATCTTGGTAGTTGCTCAGCCTTTTTATTCTTCATATATGTGGTATCATTACCTTGAAATGCATAGAAATATTTTATTACACCCTTATTTACATAATAAGCAACATTTGTATGTGTGATGCTGATGCAAATTATGAGTCTGTAGGCTAAAATTTAATTACAGACTGTGCAAATTAGTGGTGTGGAAATTTCTCAGTTCATCCGTTTTTGTAATGATTATTGAGCGATTCATATTAAAAATTGTTGTAGTTTGATTTTTGGAAGCACTTTCCAAAATTAAGGTGGTTCAGATAAAGTAGCTCAAAACATCGTCCCTGTGCAGTCATATGAGAGAGTGGAAGATCCATTCCGTTCAGGTTTATCAAGAATTGCTGTGGATTTGAAATATGATGTCAGTGAATATTTGCAGCTGTTGTGCAGATCTAAAACTTGTTAATGCAAGTCAGTATCACAACACAGAGTAACGTAATTTTTGTTTACCTTGTGAGGAAAAATGAGATGTAGTCTTCATGCATCAATAATTGCTTTTGCTAATTTGGAAATCAGTCTTCTCCAACTGCATGTTGAAAAAGGTTTGCTGTAATTATAAGATAAAACAAATTTAGCTGTGAATGCATCGCACGTCAGTTACATAATCTTGTGGTTGGCTCATTGTGTTCTGTCAAAAACATTTCCAAATACTTGAATTTCACGCATTTTAAGCCACTTTCATAACACCACATATTTGTATGTGTGTATTTTATGGATTGAATGCATAACTTTACTAAATGTCTCAATAGGAAAACACATTTGTCATTTGAATTGATTAACACATAGACTGGACTTAATCCTAGTCTGAGAATGGGCTGTGTTGTTTCAAGGGTTTCATATGGTCCAAGGGAGACACCTACTGGACAAAATCTGTGATGGCAACTAAATTAGTACCTGGATGGCTTTGTAGGTTTTGTCTTTCCTGGTTCTCAATAGTCTCCATTTGCTTCTAGATTGCCAAGGTGGAGAAGCTGAAGCCTCTGGAGGTTGAACTGAGAAGACTGGAAGACCTGTCAGAGTCCATCGTCAATGACTTTGCTTATATGAAGAAGAGGGAGGAGGAAATGAGGGATACCAATGGTAAGACCTATACTATTCCATCAGTCTGTTCAATAAATCATATGGAAGGATCAGTTATATGATGTTGGCCTTTCCATACATTTTTCAGTTTAAAAAAAGACAAAAATTGGTCAAACAAGATACCATACTTTATATACTTGCCATACTTTCTTCCACTTTATTTATTTTGTATTACTGTATTAATGGTCAAAATCTTTACAAAATTAATTTTAAAGAAAAATTGTGGTTGCTCCACATAGCAGTTTTTAAGATCATAGCCAAATCATTAACTTTTACTGATTTGTTAGGACTTTATTTGTGTAGAACTTCCTTAATGCTTGAACAGTTGTAGTATTCTTACTTATTTCTATTTTAAAGTCCTCATGTTATTGCTCCATAATTGAAGTGATTTGGTTATCCCTTAATTCTTTGTCACTAAAAATATACAGGATAAATTGAATTGTTAGTTGAAATCAGTTACGCAGTGTACAATTCTAGGCCATCATTGGCAAAACGTAGCCATGTCTATGGTCGTGGATAAGACAGTGGTCCTTTGTCCACTGTGGTGGGCGGTACATAGACGGCTGTTGTCCTGGTCCTGTGACCAAAGACAACCTATGACAAAATTCTGACAGTGTCTGAAATTAAGTATGAATGTCTCTCCATCCACTATGACCTATATCTCCTTAACAACCAAAAGAAATTCAGTCTGAAATGACAAACTGATCAATGTGACGTGTCTGTATGTATGTTTATGCAGCTAAAATTACTTTCAGTTGTCACAACTGGGCACATATTCTCCTTCTCCTCTTTGTTTTTTCATTTTTGTAAATAAATATCTCTATTGCAACTAGAGACACAGATGGGTGGTGTACCGTTCATGTACTTTTAACCTGGTTTGTGGCCTGAGGTTCAGTTTGTTTTATTTTCGTACCGTTTACATACATATCATTTTCAGGTTCATTTGATCCATGTTGCAAGGTGCGGGTGCAGTAAACTTATAAAACTACTGAAATCTCAGCCTGTAGAGACCTTTAAAGGAGGAGGCTTTAGATGAACTAATATGGCATATATGACATGGTATCTCCTTTTCTCTTCTCTCCAGAGTCCACCAACACACGTGTGCTGTATTTCAGCATATTCTCCATGTGCTGTCTCATTGGGCTGGCCACATGGCAGGTCTTCTACTTGCGGCGCTTTTTCAAGGCAAAGAAGCTGATTGAGTAGAGCGGCCCCAGGCTCCTTGCATTTGGGGGAAGCTGCTTTCCGGTCAGCCAACACATCCCAGCATCCACCCTCCTTGGACTAGCTTCAGCAAACAACAGCAAGCGGGGTTGAGGGGCTCAAATTCTAGTTTTGACGACTGTGAGAGCGAGTTCCAAGATTGTCCTATGAAAAATAAAAAGATCCACTGGCTTATTTAGTGGTTTGGAACATGAAAAGCGCTGTAGCGAGACATGTACTGTGTGAGGTGTGTGTCTCTGCTCCATCTCCACGGTACTTGATGTTTCTGTCTGCACTGTTTTTAATGTTGCAGCCTACTGAATAAGAACTTGTTCCCTCAATCAGTTGAACGACGTTTGATGTTTGAGCTCAGTTTGAATGGATGTGCCATGAGAGAATGTCCTTTTGCCCTTTTGTTGATGTACACATTCTTTGCCATGCCAAGCAATCTAGATCCTTGGTGCCCTTTTATCAAGTGAAGGCTAATGGAAAAGGTGGTTTGTTGTTACTTTGAGAAAACTGGCAACCACTGAACTTCTGTGTTATGTCACTTAATTTGCATACATGTTTGGTAGCTAAATTTAATTGTGTCATTAGTTTGTTTTCATATTGTAAATGCTACTTAGTTGCTTTACAGGTATATTTTTTGGGGGGGACTGATTGTGAATTGTCAGAGTAATATTCTCTTAGTTATAAATTAGGTCACTTCTATGAGCTCTCGCACGTTCTATTCTTGTTTTTGTTTGTTTTTTTTTTCTTTTTATTTGTTTTTTTTTTTTTTTTTGAACACATGAATATGAATTTTGTCACCTGTCAAAAAAGCCGGAAACCAAAAACAATATCCATAAAGAAATAATCTTCAGTATCATATGAATGGCAGTAATTAACCCAGTTCTGTATAATACAGTTGAGATATTTATACAAGTTCCTCTTGCAAGAGTGCAGCGGACGGAGGTTGTGGAGGAAAACCTATGTTTAGTCATAAGCCCCTTTTCTTTACACACTGGCAACTATTGTGAAAGTTTTAGAACCTTTCAGAGTACAAGTTCCCACTTAAACTATATACCAATCCATCCAGCGTGTTTCTTTTCCTCTAATGGCTTCTCGGGCTTTGGTTACATGAGAATGTGGGTGGTTACAACTGTTCATAATGTGTTTGACAGGGATTAATTAAGGCATCTGACATGGGAACATTTTTAACAATGAACATGCGCATTCTGCGCAGTCAGTGATTTTTATGTTGACTGATGAATTTTGTAAATTTGTGTTGGGCTTTTATTCAATAAAACATTGGATGGATTTACACTAGCCTTTGTGAAGACCAGTGAAACAGTAACCAGCTGATAACACAGGGAATTCATAAGCTTATATTTTAATAATTTCCCCTTTTGATCTGTCTCTGTTGACTTTGCATGATCAGGAATCAGGATGAACCCTGGAAAGTATGTCAAAAAACACAATGCAAGTCAAATCATACCTGTGAGAAAGAAATTGATCCTCAGTTCTCAAAATTAAAATCTAATGAATGACACTCCCACAACTTTATTGTCTCTGGAGGCTGATTTGACAGTACATAACTTGTAGCCATATTAGGATCAAACAAAGTGCTGATTCTGGATTAGTTGTTGAAAATGAAGGTGATGTACTGGTACAGCTGCAGGTTTACCCATGACCACCTGATCACATATTTGACCTGTTAATGACGAGAAGTGACGCGCACACAAGACCTTAGGTAATTATCAACACCACCAGTTCCTTGTGGGAGTTACTTGTGTTTGTGTCAGTCGGTGCCACTCGATGTTCTAAAGAAGCTTAAGAGTAAAAACAAACACAAACACAAGTAAGTTGGTATATTGTGTAGCGATACAGTCTAGTATGGACTCATAAACAAATTTAGGATTTCATTCATTCAAACTTGGAAAACACACTCATGGAAAACTTAATTTCCCATGGTGCCAAGATACATAAAATACATTCAAAGAACATGAGCCATAAAAGTAAAAATGTTAAAAAAGGACATAGCAGTACCATGCTAAAATAAGGTTAATAAACTTATAAGACATAGTTATGACAGTAAAAATTTAAAGTTACATAATTTAAAAAGAAAAGCAATTTAAATCAAACCCTAATTTTTTGTTTTTCCTAGAAAAAAACTGGAAAAAAAATCTCTGGTATAATTCATTTGTAGGTGAATTTGGCTCCAGCTGTTGCTTTGAGTGCTATGGTCCAGCGAAACGTTTCTAACAATAAATGAAACTAATAATATTACTATTGATCGTGATTTAATGGCAGCTTAAACCCTTAAAGATTCTTTGTGAGTGATTTAATGCATACTGCGACCACACCATGAAATTGACGCAATACATGGTAATACAGTCCACCAATCAAATGAAGCACAGCCACAGTAACCCGGAAGTACTCCTGAAGCACTTCCGCTTCCAAACAGTTGCATGGGAGAACAGCCGAACTACTGTTATTACATCGAAAGCAGGTCCTTTAACACCAACAATGCCGGGCTCAGATAAAGAAACCGACCTGACGGAGAGGATTGAGGCGTTTCTGTCCGACCTGAAGCGGGGAGGGAGCGGGACTGGACCTCTGCGGGGCTCGGCAGAGACAGCCCGAGAAACGACCGCTCTGCTCCGGAGGATCACAGCCCAGGCGCGGTGGAGCAGCGCAGGTGATACCGGCGTGTCCCTTCACTACATTGTGTCTATATTTACAGCTAAAGTAAATATGATAGCAGGGGCTGTAACCAGAGTGAAAGTTGTCTGGTGTTCATAATAACCACTCCCTGAATCTGCTGCAGCTAGCAACTGTCAAAAGTGTCGCAAAGTGATGCAAAACATTTAATGACTGATAGAAAACATGACAGACTGACTCATATCATTCCTTTCTGATAATACCCCCATTCCATGTCATTTTACCCATTTTCACTGTCATCAGCATTATCGTGTACAGGATGGGTGTTTTCTCTTTGCTTAAACACTTGTTGTTTCAGGTGACTTGATGGAAATAATTCGCAAAGAGGGGAGGAGAATGACAGCAGCCCAGCCCTCTGAGACCACAGTAGGCAACATGATCAGAAGAGTCCTGAAGATCATCAGAGAAGAATACGCCAGGTACGAATCTGAGATTAACAGCATGTCACCAATAGTCACAAAGTTTGTAATTTCATGCTATTTTTATATGTTCCGTTCACTGTAATTTACAGCTCCAACAAGAAACATACAGAAGTAAAACATTATTTAGCAAGACTTTTTTTGCACATTATGTGACTGAAAAGGACAAACTGACAAAAAGCACAAATATCACTGACAGTAGCTTTAACTCTTATATCCATGCAGCTAGAGGTTTGCAATTCAACCACCAATTAAATCATTAAAAAAAATCTCATATCTCATGCATGGAGTTTTTGTTGAGTAAGAAAGGCCTCTAGAGAAGGGTTCTTAGTTTTGTGATAAACATAGACAAGGCAACAGAATGCATGATCTTAATTAATCAGATTAATTCAATATATTGCCCAGCCCTGTAAACATGTATATAATGGTAAATGTATTGATATTTTACTGTATGGGCAAGAGTTAGCAGGAGTAAATATAGACTCTGATGGAGAAGGAAAAAAAAAGTGTGTGTGGGGGGGTGATTTTTGTCATTAATCTCTTTCTCTCTGTACCCAAAGTGAGAATGTCCTCTCCACTAAGTCTTCACTAGCTAGCTTGGTTTCTTGGTGTCATGTGGTGTCTCCAGCACACAACAGCACAGAATACACTACACAGCACAGTCACACTACAGTTACAAAAACAAAACAGTCAGACCAAGAGATCAAGGCCTGTGTATTGAATGTAGGTCTCTGCTTCATTTTCCTGCAGGTCTCGAGGAAGCAGTGAGGAGACCGACCAACAGGAATCTCTCCACAAGCTGCTGACATCAGGAGGACTCAGCGAGGAAAACTTCAGACAGCATTTTGCAGCACTCAAAGCCAATGTTATTGAGGCGATCAATGAGTTGTTGACAGAGCTTGGTTAGCATTTTTTTTTTTCTTTTACTGGCATGTAGTTTATTTATCAAGAAAGTCCTTAATTAACTTCTCATTGAGTTTATTTATTTTGTACTGCTATATGAATTTATATTTTCTTATCTGTTTTCCAGAGGGGACAACTGACAACATCGCCATGCAGGCCCTGGAGCACATCCACTCCAACGAGGTCATCATGACAATCGGACGCTCACGCACCGTAGAGGCCTTCCTCAAAGATGCAGCACGCAAACGCAAATTCCATGTCATTGTTGCAGAGTGTGCTCCTTTCTGCCAGGTAGCCAAACTAGTTTTTTGTTAAACATGTCAAAAACATTACAGGTCTGCTTGAACGAGAAAATGTAATTTAAATTCTTGTTTTCACCTGCCAACAGGGACATGAAATGGCAACCAGTCTCTCAAAAGCAGGCATTGAAACAACTGTGATTACAGATGCTGCCATATTTGCAGTGATGTCTCGCGTCAATAAGGTACACTTATGGATGTAGTTTGTATGGAAGTTTTGACATTTAATTTCCTGCACTATGGTGATCATCTTCTAATAAAGCACTATATAATTCTAATCCATTATTATTATTATTATTATTATTATTATTATTATTATTATTATTATTATAACCCCAGTAGGACAAGGGCGAGCCCACTATGTAACTTTGTTTAAGAAGACCCAGTACAGGAGAAAAAAGACCTCTGTCCATGAGTGTTATTGTTGTATTTTTTTCATGTTTTATTGTCTTGAACAAATGCTTGTGTTATAAATATGAACTTAGAATCACCTGTGCCGATGACCTACAACACAGAAGAGTTTGAACCAGCAATATCTTCTCTTATGTATGCACATTTGATTGTTTCTTTTCAGGTCATCATAGGTACGCAGACTGTCCTAGCAAACGGAGGACTGAGGGCTGTCAATGGGACGCACACACTTGCCCTTGCGGCTAAACACCACTCAACACCTCTCATTGTCTGTGCTCCGATGTTCAAACTGTCACCTCAGGTAAGAAGAGAATCTATGATGCTGGATTCTCATAATTCATGTAAAACTTAATAATAATAAGAGTAATTTTTCCATCCTTAGTTCCCAAATGAAGAGGATACCTTCCATAAATTTGTTTCTCCCCATGAGGTGCTACCTTTCACTGAAGGTAATAAAATGCTTAAGTTGCCACTTGAGCACCGCCCCCCCAATGAGAAATTTTTTTTATAAAAAAAAAAAAAAAAAAGAAGTGCTACTCCGAGACTGGGTATTGAACCCGAGTCATCTGCGTTGCAGTCTCATACGCTACCAAGTGAGCTGAAGTTCTGCTGGTTGGTACTTTTTCAGGATGTAAGTTACCAGTCTAGATATGACAATGAGGGTGCTGATTGGCTCTGTGGTAATAGACAAACCCATATTTTGTGCCACAGTACTGTGTCAATAGCCACTTCGAAATCTTTATGCGAGGAGATATTTGTCATTTTTCCTTTTAATCATTTGTATAATTATTTCCATGTTAAATAACTGCAAACAGTCATACTAAAACAGTAATAATAAAAATAATGATCATTTTGTTTCTTCAGGTGAGATTCTCTCAAAGGTGAATGTGCACTGTCCTGTGTTTGACTATGTCCCCCCTGAACTCATCACACTGTTCATCTCGAATATCGGAGGACATGCACCGTCATACATCTACCGACTGATGAGTGAACTTTACCACCCAGAGGACCATGAACTTTAACCAGTGTTACATCCAGTTCAATAAATTAAATGAAATGGTTGAATAAATGTTGTTTATGCCTTCTCTGTTAAAATTGTATACATTGGTTGACTTTTTACTTTGTGTAGAGCAGCAACCTTTACTACCTAAGGAGCCAGTTTTGACCACAATGTTAAAGAAAAAAAATTGGTGGGGGGGCTGTAAATGATATTTGAGCTCTTTTAATGCCGGTATTACAGTTCATGTAGCCTAACGTAGCTCACCTCTAGGTCTGGTCTAAATGATGCAATCTGGTCTTTTACTATGAAGTGGCAACTCTGTAGCAGGCTGTTTCTGTATATTCGGTCTTATATTAACAGAGTAATGCAATATTTTGGTGCCATTATGAAATCATACTATTATGATATAGAAAACATTTGGCTAATTTAGTGTTGTGGTATTCATGGGTTTGCTTAAAATGCAAATTGCAGTACATTATACTAAACTGAAAATAAATACAACATACCACTGTAATGTAGCACACTTCATCATGTGATGTAGATAATATGAACACTAAATATCAGAGTACAAGAAACTTTTCATTAAATTAGTTTGAGATTGATGTAGAGTTGCTCCTAATTAAAAAGAAATAGTTCCCTCGTCATTCAGTGGTTGCTGCTCATTCAGTCCAGGAGAAGGCAGTGCAGGACCGGAAAATATTGAAATATCTCTTAAAAGTAGCTGGTTATGGATTTTCTGATGACCCTGATGAAAGCCTCAAGTGTTGGTCTACCTTTAGATAAAGCCACTGGAATTCTTCCCCTGTTACATGTTTATCTCCTCCATGAACTTTGGAAGTAGATGAAACTGGCAGAGATTCTACTTAGACTTACTTCAAAAACATAATAAATTTAAATTTTTTTCAGCAATTGATCTTATAAATCACCAGATACTTGATTTATATAATATTTTATTCTTGGTCTTGGTTTACCTCCAGTAATACTAAAAATAACATTTGATAAAATCATGGTGGTTCAACGTTAAATGAGAAGGAAAACGTGATCCAATGGAT